>WBNO01028856.1:0-11667 GCA_013400575.1 Peucedramus taeniatus | reverse complement strand
CTGTAGGTAAGAATTTCTTAGTGTTGAGGTTGCTAGTCATAGCTTATTTTAACAACAACAAGCTACTTAACTCTTAAAACTGTTGAAGAAAGTCTAACTACTAGAGAAAACAATTTGTAAACAGAAAACTGGTAAAACAATTTGTAAGCAGAAAACAGTCTGTAACATGAAAATTAGTAAACAAAGCTGTAAGTTATATCTTAATTCTGAACTGAGATTAGAAAACCTTGAAACATTCAACTTTGGTACTGTGATTAAAAAAACGAAGCTTAACAGATAAGGCAATTCGTAAGTGAACAGAGTCCTTATATGATCTGTTATTTCAAAAGTTCTAGATTTCTATGAGGTAGTTACTTATTGCTGTGGTTGCATGGCTCTGTAATCTGTTGTTTTAGGTAGTTGAATATCATAAGGTTACTGTAATGTTATATGATTTGCTTAAGACTGAAAGAGGGGGGTGTACCCTCACCCCAACCCCCTTTTCCCCCCTAAGTAAGCCTTTATTAACATCTAGTGTAAGAAGAATTATAACAAGAATAATAGTGCAACCCATTTATCCCTGAAAGAAAAATCTAACACCGAGAATAGATGACTTTTAACTTTGAAAATGATGATAAGTGGCAGAACTTCAGCCAAAGAACCCCGCAACCGAAATTTGCCCACAACAAATTAATTTTGTTATGAGTATCTCAGTGGATATCCCCTGGATCTTACCCATGCTTCTTGAAACAATGCAACAATAATCACCAGGAGTACCAAAAAGATACATAACAGCACATACACTAAAGCTTCCTTGATGCATAATAGTAATTGCCTGAGACAGAAATTCAACACTTTACTGACTATATGATTATTGATTCTGGTCCTAACAATCCCAAATATCCACAATGAATATTGTACTATGAGTTCCAAGGCATATCTCACAAACAGTTGCACATTTTTGTAACTTTTGTATGGTAACCCCTCAGTGCTTCCATTAGAGTTTTTGGAACATGACAACCCTGATTTATCAGGGGGTAAAGTGGTTGTGAGACTCTTGAGAGGTGGAGACTTGGTGTCTGTTTTCTTGTTCATCATCCATTTGTAGGGAAAGGCTGGCACCTTGCTGGGTTGGATGAGAGGGTGTGTTGGTTTTAGCTGCTTTGAGACAGTTATCCTATGTGACCGATCCCATCTCTTCGGGCAGATCCGATTGTTTCTGCCCCCAGGGCACCAAACCTTTGCATGCCTTTTTCCATTGCTTTTAGCCAGGCGGGCTCCTCGTAGGGGCTTTTCCCATGCTCTTCTTCCAGGTTCGATGTTTGTAGTTCTTGGCGGTGACGTTCCCAGACCTGCCCATGGAGGCAGGGCTGGGGGCAGGACCTCGGCTGTTGGAGGCGCGGTGGTGTTCTCTGGGATTCGGCTTGGGTGCGGGCCCCCGCCCCCTGACGTAGGCTGGATGAGGGATGCGGGCGGCCCCAGCAAAAACGGTGGGGGAGCAGACCCGGTGACCGCATGATGTTTCGGGGCTGTTGGGGCTTCACAGCCCGCTGGAACCGTGGTGGTCGTCATCCCGCCGCCTCCCTTAGCGATGCCATCAGTCACAGCACAGGCAGGCTGCGGATTGTCTCTGCTTCCCGGGATTTCCCCACCCCCGGGGGCTGTGCCGTTTTTTACAGTCGCGGGGGGGGTGCCCCGCCGGCAGCACGTCCCGGTGTGGGCTGGCCTCGCATGTTTGCTCGGTGGGAGAGCACCCGCCCTGCGCAGGCTGAGTCATGGTCACAGGCTGCCTTCTCGAAGCAGCGGCGCAGTCTGAGCCCCTGCAGTAGCTCCGGGGGGCCGGCGTCGGGAAACATTTTCGGGGGGCTGGTATTGGACGCCCCAGCTCCGCATGGCACTTTGGCCTGAGCGCATCCTCGCTGCTGGTTGGGACCCCGCCGCCCCCCCCCATCTCGCTGCGCGGCGGTGCCTCTCCGTGTGGAGGGGCTGCGGGCGCGGTTTGCGGCCTGAGCCAACCAGCTCCGGGTAGGGGCGGTCCGGGTGTTTCCATGGTGATGAGGAGCATGGCCGGCCCCGGTGGCAGGGGGGCGGTCCCGGGGACAGCACCGAGCTGGAGCTGCGTCATGCTCACCGGCTGCCCAGACGAAATGGCGGCGCCGTCCGAGCTCTTGCAGCAGCTGCGCGGGGCAGGCACTGGGTGGTATTTTCGGGGTGCCGGCACAGGGCGCCCCGGCGTCCCTGGGACCCCGCTGGGTCCCCCCGTCTCCCTGCGCGGCGGGACCGCTCCGTGCTGGGGAGCTGTGGGGGATTGCTCTCCCGGGAACAGTGCCGACGTCGGGGGGGTAATTCAAAGCATCTCGGCCATGTGGGGCGGCATGGCTGGCCACTGTGTCCTGACATGCTCTGAAGGCTTAGAGAGGTGTCTATCTGCCCCGAAAACTCCTCTGGTGTGTTTTCTTCCCCATACAGTTCAGTATTTAATAGTCTTATTAAATCCAAAACAAGCCTACATGGTTTTATAACTCTTATTGCATTTTCCTCCCCTTTCGAGGCTGCCTTCAATATAAAGCTGATAAAAACGAGAGCACACTCCCAGTACTAAAGTGATTTCAGCATTTATTATAAGAAAAAGGCCTAAAGCAACGGGGCCCGCGGGCAAGCAGGACCGTTCCCGTCGAAGATGCTGCAGCGCCGGCATTGGGTCTTCTCAGCAGCGATGTAGCGATGTCCCCGATGGAGCGGCACAGGGTTCAGTGGGTCAGAAGCCCCTTTTTGTCCTGTTTTTCGTCCGTTTGGATTGGTTTCTTTTTGGATCCTTCATTTGCATTAAGGTTTAAGGCGCTTGATTGGCCCATTACAGTTCTGTCCAGGCTGGCTCCTTTCGCTTGGGGGGTGGTGCACTTGACTTAGGTGTAATATGGTACGTTGAGTACCGTATTTCTTACAACTACGCTTTTAAACCCCTTTTACCATAACCTAACAGTACATGCTTAACAATTATCAACTATTTTACAACAGTTTCTAACCCATTTTTAACAATGTGACCAGTTCATTCCCAGGTATTATGATCAAAGGATGTTTCTTTTGTGTGAAACCCATGGGTGTTTGCCCATGTATTTAATCTAAACAGCACTTCTTCATCATAGTCTATGTCCCATTCTTTAAAGAAAATTTTACATACCTGTGTTGTGGGGTTTTCTGATGTTGAAAACCAAGCACCCATGGTCTCCGATGGGTTTTTTTTTTCTTTTTTCAACTTCTCCGGTTTCCTTTTTCAAACAGCCCTTTGGCTGAGTAGTTTTGCAACCTTTGTCGCCACTTGTATCCTTGCAGCCTTTGCTGCTTATTTTTGGGCTCTTCCAGCCTCTAGCTTTCCAGCTTTCTTCATCTTCTCCGGTTTCTTTTTCCACACAGCCGTTTGGCTGTGATTTCCTGCAACCTTTGTCGCAAAGTTAGCTCCTGCAGCCTTTGCTGCTTATTTTTGGGCTCTTTCTGGCCTCTTTCAGCTTTTCGCTCCATCTCTCCACAAAATCCACGGGTCCTTGGACTGCTTGTCCTCATGGCAGGGCATCACCACGTATTACATTAGAATCCATGATGTTTGTATGTCTGAGATGTAACACACAACAGAACTCCCTTTAGTCATCAGCAAAATTTATTGTTTCTGGCACCTTTTTATAGTCCATTCGAAACTCCCGGGTGGAGACAGCTCATTGGTCTATCTCTATGCCCCCAGACTTTGAACCAATAAGATGTCTGCATCCTAGGAGAGCTCCCATTGGCTGTGAGCATCTGTCAGTCAGCCCAGAGGCTACTTCATGGAGCTGAGCTGGGCTGCTTATTATAACTGTATTAATACTACTGTAACACCCCAGAACAGCATAAATGTTCCCATTAGCATTGCCACCCTCAAGTGATGCCATGACAGCCCTTGGCTTACCTTCAGCTCTCCTGTTGGTGTCCCCTTCCTACACTGATTGTAGTTTAAAGCCCTCTCAATCAGTCCTGTGAGTTTATGAACAAGGAAGCATTTCCCCTGTCAGGACAGATAGATCATGTCAGGTCTCAACATACCTTGTGTCTCAGACTTTCCATGGTTATAAAAAGCAATATTTTGGTAGAGGCACCAGTCCTGGAGCCAGATGTCTTGAGTTCACCTGTTTCTTCTGAAGCTTCTCCCTCTTACTGGGAAGATTGAGGAAAATGCTACCTGTGCTTGCTTTTGGAGTATAGACAGAAATGTAGTTTTGCTTATACAGGTTGTGTAACTTCCAGTCCCATGTCTGGATATGCAAACTACTTGGGAAGTAAAATGATATTTGAATGTAAGGTAGCACTTTTTAATGTTTCACTTCTGATTTTAGAAGGTGAAGTAGGATAGGCATATCTATCCTACCACATATCTCATGCCACTTTGTCTTCTCATTCTGTTATCTTTCTGAAATCACACCTTCCTAAGTGAGAGTTTTCCAAAAACTTGAAAAATTTAGAAGGGTGTTGTCACCCTGATTTTCTCAAGTTTTACTAAGCCTTCTGATGTTTGCATTCTTTGCACAAACTTTCTCAAGCACTTTATGTAAATAACTTATTGTTTTGCATTCCTTTATGGAGGACGAGCAACCTGACAGACAGTTGGGTTGCCCAGTGACATTGAGGAGGTGGCACTGTAACCCTCCAATGACACTGGCATTTCAAAAAGATATATATATGGAGTCAGATGTTTTAATAAAGAGTTTTTTCAGTTTGCTTTCACCAGAGCTGCTCCATGTCGTTCTTGTGTCGCCGCCCAGGACGGGGGTGACAGGGGATAACAGCACAGAGTGGTGTATCTGTTGATTCCATCTCAAAGTAGAACATAAGAAATATTGACCTAACAGTTATACATTGAACAAGCTTTCAAATTATCTTTAATTGGAGATATGAGACAATTTTTAGATTAGATGATGACTGGAGTTATTGGAAGACTTTTTTATTTTAACTGATAGATTAATCCATGTTTTGATAGGCTGAACAATATGGGAGTAACATGTATTAACATGTTAATGTCTTTTTCCTTATAATTTAATGATGTAGTGTTCTGTTTTCTGGATTCTTCACTATTTGAAATGTCAGTGATTCCAAAATTGGCCAGATAGAAACTTTGTAACACGGTTTTGAGTATTAGAAAGTAGGCATGCTTTATTGCAGCATGCTGGTCACTCAGAGCATGCTTCCTCTAATCAAGTGCCCTGAGCATCCAGTGAACAGAGTTTTTATCATATGCACTGATTACATATTCATTAGCTATCCCCACTTCCTTGGCTTTATTTTCCATAGTCACATCCCTTATCAGAAGTCCTTATATGCTTCTTCAGTAGTCTTCAACATCCTGTGTCCTTTTTTAGGTGGCTGTTCCTTGAGCCCTGCTTTAGAGTAAGCGCAATATTGTTGTTTTGCATAACTTCTGCTTTGTCAGCCTTGCAGAGCTGAGCTGGCATCCTGCTTGCATTTTACATGACTTTTGTTTGCCTAAGTTACATCCTTTATCTATTTCTCCAAGGCTGTGCTGTTCTGTTCTATTGTCCTTATCAGAGTAAAATGCTGTTCTGTTTTAATGTCCTTACCATCAGCCATTGGAATAACTCTTAATTCACCCATTAAGTATTAAAAGACTGATACTACTTATTATGATGAGATACTTTTAAAATTATCCAAGTAGTTAGGATCTGGGCAGCCTAATAAACTGTGCTAAACATTTTATAATTACTAATGTAACTGTAGTGTAGTATTGAGACATTTATTTCTCCATATTGAACCAAGTTTAACCATTAATTTTTATAAATTCATGCTTATTTATACCTTCCTTGATGTATTTTGTGTAAGTAGTATTTTGTCGCTGTCAGATGCTGAAAATTTTTATAAATCCTTTTTTCCTGTCACCTTGATTCTTTTTGTCGTCTGTTCCATCTCATGCTCTGTATTTTACATTAGATAACTTGGATGACTTGCAAATTCTTTCTCAAGTGTATTTGATTATATGTAGTATCTTTCTGTTTGTAATGTTTGGTTTGTTCAGTCATTTGGACTGCTTCGGTGGTGTCAATAGATAATGACCATCTGAGCTGAGTTTGTGGGGGAGAAGAGTCCTAAAGAAATTGTATAAAGCTGCTTTATTATTGATTGCCCTCATATTGGCAATAGCTGTTCAACATGCAAAATACAGTGAATGATTATTTTATGCAGTGTAGTAAAGCTTAAATTTTCATGGTGAAAATGGCATATGCATGTTGCATATCAATAAAACTTTAAATTTATTTGGGATTTAGTAATATTGAGAAATTCAAGTAATAACAAACTTGAAAAAATAACTAATCTTCCTGTGAACATTTTTAGCTTAATGCATATACACTGGGTCATAGCTTTAGAAGAATGAAATAGAGAAAAAGCAAATAGATTTATTTCTATTGTTTTAGTTACATGTATTTTATGATTGTTTTTATGATCATTTTTATAGTATCCTATATTTTTCCTTTCGATAAAATTGTATCCAATTATAATAGGCCAAAGATCTATCATGTGTGCCTTTTTGATTGCATTTGCACACACAGGTAACAGAAATGTGAAAACACATAATGTATGTTTTTGTTCTCTTCTGAATTACCTCTTTATCTTCAGGTTTATATTTCATATATGAATGTTTCATCTGTGTTGATGTTAACTTCTCTTTATTACAATGTAACTTTCAATAACTGTAAAAAAAAAGAGCAATTCAAAGATATATTGAATTTTAGATTGTGTCTGTCACTACTTCTTTCCTGATCCTTCAAAACAGAATTTAAACCTAACTTTGGTAATTAAAATGTAAGTTTACCCATAGAGACATGTTACTGACTGGATATTTAATTTTACATGATGGTTCAGTGGTTTGAAGTACAATCTGCAGAGTCTGTGTTACAAAACTTTTTTTATTTCCCATTCCCATCTTCCTAGAAAGAACTTGATTTTTACAGTTTGAAATATCTTCCATTCCCCTTCCTTGGTTACTCTAGGACTTTGAAAATTATTACCAATAAAATAGCAATTTTCAGCCTGTTTGGAGAGCTGAGAAATGCACATGTGTTTCTTGAATGTGGAAAAGGTAGTGTACTCATTTGGCATTGTGGTGGGTTGACCTTGTCTGGTTGCCATGTGCCCACCAAGACCCCTTCTCGGCCCCCAGGCCCCTCAGTGGGACTGGGAGAAAAATAAGGTGAAAAACTTGTGGGTCAAGAAAAAGGCAGTTTAACAAAGAAAAGTAAAGGCTGCACAGGGAAGCAAAGGAAAAACAAGATTTTTTTTTCTCTTCTTCCCATGAACAAGTGATGTTCAGATACTTGCTGGGAAGTAGGGCCTCAGTATGCATAATGGTTGCTTTGGAAGACAAATGCCTTATTAATGAATGCCCCCCCCCAGCCTTAGCTTTTATTGCTTAGCACATCATACAGTATGGGATATCCCTTTGGTCAGGTTGGGTCAGGTCTCCTGGCTATGTCCCCTCCCAAGCTCTTGCCCACTCCCAGCCTACTGGCTTTTGAGGAATGGGGTTGGAGAGACAGCCTTGATGCTGTGGGAGCACTGCTCAGCAGTAGCCAAAACTGGTTGTTTATCAACATCTTTCTAGCTAAAAATACAGAGCACAGCACTGTGAGGACTGCTGTGGGGAACGTTAACTCCATCCCAGACATACTCAATACATGCATTTTCAACAACTGATTGAAAATATTCTGTGAAGTTTAGAATAAATAAATACAGTTCTGTGAATTTTCTTGACTTCAATGTATTTATTAGTAGATTGTCATTGCTGCAAATGAGATTATGATGTTTAACAATTGCTTTTTATTATAAATCTGTGGGGAAATGTAGTGTGATTGCATGTCTCATACAAGAGAAAAACTAATTGATTTAACATTTTAAATATTATTTTTCTTATTTGAACAGTATTGCAGAGATCATTGAACATTATAGAAAAGAACAGATTGTTGAAGGATATTACCTTAAAGATCCTGTTCCAATGCAGGTAAAACTTCATCTCTGAGCGCTTGTTATTGAAGATATTGACTTAGTCCTCAAATATTTATAATATAGGAACTGAATTACTGCAGAGGTATCCATTGTAGTTAAACAGCGTCATCCCCTCCTGAATTTTTGTTTTGAGTTTGTGTGTTTCTTTCATTTTATTTTCATATGCATTAGTTTATCTATTGGTTTGTAGTAAACAGAAGTTATAAGCTTTGTCTGTGCTCTGGGGTGTAAATGCTCCATCTTGTGCTCCTAACTCTGGTCCCTGAAGTAGGCTGCTCTCTATTCTTGTGTCTAGTATCTTTCTTCCCTCAGAGAAAATCTATATGAACAGAAAAGCTTCAGAGATGATCAAGGGGCCAGGATTACAGGGTGTGTTCAAGAACATTGTTGCCCTGTAGCATAAATTCATCCTGAGACCACTGATAATGAACAAACTATATTGTCTTGTTTTTCATAAAGTTATAACTAGTTCAAAAGTATATTTTTATCCTTTCTCCCTAGCTATTCTTCAACTTTCCTGTTTGATGGTTAGAAATTTGTTTTTAATTTCTAACCTAAATAGTTACCCTTGTGTTAGATCTATTATATTAATTCAAGGGCATTTCTTGTATTATTCTTTAGTCAGCTCACTTAGATGAGCATACCAAAATCTGTTTTTGTCTCTTCATAAGATTCTTGTAGTTGCCCTACTACCACTGTATTCCAGTGTGAGTTTGTTTTTCTTGAATGTAATTCTACAGCTCAGAATACAATGTCATTAGTAATTTCTTTTTTCTGTGAGAGTATTTACCAGATTGCAGGTTATCTGTGTCATATCCTAGAATGTTATCTGTGTCATTACTATACCCACATTGTATGATATTGTTTGCTATTGGTAAGTATCAACAAGAGCAAATTTTATCTTGTATTATTAGACTTGTACCTTATTATTCTGACTGCTTGGGGTTTTTTTGCTGATTGACTTGTCATCAATGCTTCCCAGTTTTCTGCTTCTATTAACTCATGCTCTTCAATGTGTTTGAGACAAATGTGAGGAAACTTGAATTCAGAGACTGATCCTTGAAAAGCTTCACCCAATAACTTTCCTTGTTCTCTGTCATTCTTTTTGGATTATGACATTCATCTTCCTTTTGGCACTTTGTCTATCCAGTTATGGCTCCTGTATAAATAACTTTCTCTGTATTGACTAATTTTCCATGTGAGACTGCATAAAATTATTTTAAGCTATTAAGATATATTTGTGACTTTGCTTTGTTTAAAAAAATTATATTGGTGGTGTAATTACCACATACTGTCATGCTCTGTTTGTGAAGAAAAAAAAATCACAAGTCTTGCATGCTGTTGCTTCAATCTAATAGACTTCCTGTTTCTAATTTTGAAATTTACTTTAAAACATTTTTCACTAGATGTGTTGTTTTGTACGTTATTTTTTTCATAGATATGTTATGGAGATTATACTGAGTTAGTATAAACTTGGATATTGCTTTTATTGTCAGCCCTGTAATTCCTATTACTGAAATGTTTTTCATCTTGCCTTTGTCATGTTGTTTAAAACCATGATTCTTATGGAATAGAGGAGAGAAAAGTAAAGCATTTAGTATGGAACTAGTGCATATCACTTCATTTTGATACTGTTCTCTGCTTGATAGTCTTGCTTTTCATGTTTTCTTATGGCTAAAGAACTTTTGCTGATCAGGTGACTTGGTAAGGTCAAACTTGGCTTGGCTTTTGGCCATTCTAGCTGGGTAACTACATTTCCAGATCTTTGTTTTATATGTAAATTTATCCTTTTTCAATGTCCTGTTTCTACTTTCTCCTATTGCTTTTTGTTAGAATTATAGTCATTTAGGATATGAGTGCTAATAAGATTAGTGAGGAACTGTGCATTAGCTGTGTGTTAATAATTCAGTTTTTATTGTGATCTATACCATTCTTGTTGGTTCAGAGTTTATCCTTAATTACTCAGTCCCAAAATCCATGGTAGAAGACAGTTAGAAGCTAAATAACCTTTAAAGATTTGTTTAAATTTTGCATAAATTGCTGAAAGCTATTTAGTATTAAAAAACATAAATACAGATGTTACGTTTTGAAAATTGGTCTGTATTTAAACCTTGTTTTTCTTCTCATATTATAATTGTGGCCTAATCATTCCACAAGAAATAGTTATATTACATTTCTGCCAAATGTATTGTATTAAATCATATTGGTTTGTTAAGATACATGAGAGAATAAGGAATTGGTAGCATTCAATAAAAGTTTGGTTGCAGCTGCATAGTATGCAATTGTTTCACAGCGATTTCTGAGCTTAAAAAAATGTTGATTTCTTCCTTGTTTACCAGCATCAAGAACAAGTGTTTAATGATACAGTCAATGGAAAAGAAATCTACAATACAATTCGTCGCAAAACAAAGGATGCTTTTTATAAAAATATTGTCAAAAAAGGATATCTTCTAAAAAAAAGTGAGTTCTGTTTGATTTTTTAAAATGTATTTTTTTCTAAAAAATGCAGATATGTATGCAAATTTTGTATAGTAGTGGTACTAGCAGAGGCAAAACTGAAGTGAGCAAAAGGTTGTTTATGAAGGGCTGTGGTGGATCTATGATGATCAAGTTGAAAATTAAGGCTGAATGTTTTTCCAAAATGTACTGTGGTTTATGTATGAATTAGTGCAGAACCTTATCAGTTTTATTCAGTGGATGTTAAACAATTAATGATTTTTTTTTTGTTTGAGTCAATGGCTAAATCCACATTTTACTGGTACATCTAATTTGTCTTCCAACAAACCTCAACACATAAATCTCCGGGTATTAACATTTTTTTTAATGCTCTTTTTTTTTTTTAAATGGTTAAAATTTTTTATATATGTATGTTTGGGGCGTGGTTCTGATCCAGATTTGCATATACTGTATTCCCATTTCTGGTTTTTAGTCATTTTGATTTAAGATACTGTGATGCAATTTCTTATGCTGATCAGTTGGTAAGAGTTTAGGAATAAATTTCTCATGTAAAGAGAACTCTGTTTCTTAATTAAAATAGCCATAATAAATTAGATTGCTCACAGCATCATACATTATTTGCAAAATATAGATGTAGTCTTCTCACTGATATGAACAGAGCTCACACAGACTTGTTTAGTCCTGTTGAGATTAATGAAAATGTTTAGTGAATGTGGCGGTTTCAGTTTGAAACCAGGCAGAAACACCAATTTCATGTATTGTTTTTGGTTTGCCAATTTGGATTTCCTGGCCAACACACCAAATAATGTCATGGGTTTAGTGCTGGCCCAATGCCAATGCACCCACTAAAATTATTTACTCATTTTCTGCTATGAAATAAGAATTTAGGAGGAGGAGCAAAGCAGGCTCAAACTTTAAAAGGTATAAAGAAAACTTTATTAACAGAACTAAAAAAAAAACCAATAAGAAATCAGAATAAACCTTTAAAACACTTTTTCTCCCCCCCAACTCCTCTTTCCTTTCCCCTGACAATGTAAAGAAACAAAACCTGGTATTTTCAGTCAATTTACCACCTCTAAAATAGTCTTTCTTCAGTTCACTTAGGGAGAGGAGTCCCTCTTGCCATGCCATGGAGGCTTCTCCACAAGAAAGAGTTTTCTCATGGTTTTTAATTTCCACGAATAGCAGCCA
>WBNO01028851.1:974182-1456322 GCA_013400575.1 Peucedramus taeniatus | reverse complement strand
TTAGGGTTTTTTTGGAAAATACCTAAGTGGAAACTGATCATGGTTCCTATTTGGAACACTGGCACTGGTGATAGGGAAAGTTACATGGAGTTTTCGTGCCCAATTTATACCCTGATCTACTCTGTATTCAGAGCACCAAACTCCTGTCTGTTTCATGCTCTTAATGAGAAGTTCAGCACCTAAATCCAGCTTGGCTCCAAAGTATTAAATCTCTGGCAAAGCCCTGAACACCCCTTACAAGGGACCCAGAACCAGCACTCCCAACCTGTGACAGCCCCAACTCTTCATCTGTCACAGGCAAAAAGAATGCTGCCAGCACCAGTGAGGCTCAGAGATCCATGCCAAAGCATCTGACAGGGCTTTAAAAAGCCCTATTTGACATTGTAGCATAAGTGTTTCTACCCCTTTACTTTTTCCCCAAGCAAGATGCTGGCTGGCTGAGCACATCCTGCATCAGGAACCTGGGCTGAGGAGCTACTCCTGGAAAAGCCTGTTCTTAGCCTTATCATTAGCATACAAATATTCCTTAATTGCCTGGTCATGAGAGATTACCTTAGACCATAAATCACCTCATCCTCCTATTAACTTGGGTTTCTTTCTCTAGTTGCATAAAATTAATATCCATGATGCAGTGGAAAGCTGGGAATTTTAAACCACTTACTTTTATCAATTAGTATTAGTGTATTTTAATGCAACTGACAGACCATTACATTATTATGTTTACAATTATTAGCTGTAAAAAACTGCTTTCAATAGTAGTCACTTAAATAAGGTGCAAATTGCATACCACAAGACTGTCTAATGGCCTTGCATTTAATTTTAGTCTGGCTCCTGTATAAAACCGAGGTTTCAGTCCTGAAGGTAATAAAGGTAATAATATTGGCTTAATTTCCAGTATAGGAACAGTACTGTGAATTTCACAGGCTGGATGCTCTATCCTCAGGTAAAGAGCCCAGACCTCAGTAACTGAACCTCCATGGTGACCAAGCACTTAGTCCTTTACCCACATAATGGCAAATACTCCTATCCTGTGAATCCAAAGGTAAGGATTTAAAAAAAAAAACTAATACAAGTCTGAAAACAATCATAGATCATTAATGGGTTTATTGTCCTTTTTATTAGTGGTCATTAATCAACAGCATGCTGTCCTAGTCCTAACAGGCACCTGTGCCTGTAGCGATGTTAATGGTTTGTCTTTCAGGGAACTGGAATACCCCAAGAATGGGTGTTCTGTACCTAAATTTGGAAGACAGAATGCAAGGGAACACGATGTTTTACAAGTTAACAGTTCATTTAGTCTGGGATTTTCAATAATTCCTCTAATTAGCACGCTAATGAAGTAGAGGGAAAAGCAAGGTTCAGAGTTAAAAATGTGATGCAGCAGATTCAAGGTGATGACAAAGACATTATTTTCAGGAAAACAAGGATTCAAGGCATGCTTTCAGCAAGCAAGATGTTTAACAACTCAAAATACTTTTGCATTTCCAGCAGCCTCTGCTCTATGCATCACTGTCTGACTTTTCAACAAGGGAAAATCAAGCAATGAGTTTATTTCTCAAAATTAAGGAAGATTTTACTTCAGATATGGTATTTAAATGATATTAAAAACATGAATAAATAGTAGATTCTCTTAAATATTATATGCTAATGATGTTTCTAGCAAAAACCTAAAATATACAACAAGGAACTTGCTTTCAGATAGACACTAAAAGCAAGCTGCCTGGTTTTCAGCTGGTACAAATCTGTGCTGCTCCACGGCTGTCCATGAAGCTACACTGTTTTACACCAGGATCTGGCCCAAAACCTTTTCCCTGAATAATTCATGAGGACAGAAGTGATTGGAAAACCAGGCTCTAACCAATTTGATGGAGGAAGAATACCAAAAGGTGCAAAAGGGTACACAACATGTCTCACCTGGCCCCAATCTCCTGCTTTCCACTTCGGACATCTGCCCCCTCTGCATTTCTTTTGCACGTTGGGCTTAGCAAGGTGTTTACAATTCTCTTCTTCTACATGCCTCCCTTCCTTTGACAAACAGTACACACTGCGGTGCTTTTGGCCCCTTCCACAGGAGACAGAACACTGTAAATATAAAGTAATAACAGATCAGCTTTCACACTCATACAGGGGCCATGGCTACCCAGGGCATTTTCTTTTAGCTGGACCAAAAAGCACTTCCCCAGGTCCCCTGCAGGCTACACAAAGCTTGAGGGGAGTGCAGGCACTTAATATCGTGTGATATTCTTGGTCAAAGCCCCAAAAAATGCCAGTATCAAAATAGAGAAAACAGCTGACATTCAGCAGGGATAAGAGCCTGGATTCCTGGCATCGCTCCAGTCATTTCAAAGGAGCAGAGTCATCTTACAGGGATCAAGGCAGGAGCCCTCAGTATCTACTTAGAAGAACTTGAAAGGAACCATTTCCATTTACCTTGGTACAAAGGGATATCAAATATTGGTAAATCAGGAGGGTAAAGTGTGCTCTGCACCTTCACAGAGGGAAATAACTGCACAAAGGACAAGGCAGAAAAGTGCAGCATCTCCTTGTCCTTGGTACAAAAGCTTGTGTTTGTTTTATCAGTGTAGTCTGACTTCTCTTTTTTTCTTCACTAAACAGACTGAAACCAGGACATGTTCATCCTTAAGATTTATGCATTTTGAAAACAACTCAGAAGGTGGCAAGAAGGCAGAGCCTGGAGAATCAAAGCAAAAAGCAAACCAGCAGGTACGTTAGCTGCAAGCTTTGTAGTGAAGCAACTAATTTCAACCTCCCTCTGCAGGTTCACTGAACTTTTTCAAATGTGACCACTTCTGGCATGCAAACCCCAAGCAACTTCACTTTGATTTCAGATTAGTCTCCTCCAAAGATTTAGGAATCAAAGGGGTCTGGAATCACGACACGAATTTAATATGACAGTTTCGTGTAGAACAAGCCTCTTACTCAGCATGATGCACCCAGAGACTCAGCTTCCATTTCTTCATTACATGCTATGCCATAAGCATCCTGGTTTAATCCTTGAGGGCAAACACACTGTTTTAACCATTTCTCCATATAAAATGTTCTGCTTTCTTTTCAGAATGGAGAAAACATGCAGAAATGAGGCTTCGACCTTCATTTTGGAGTCACTCCATCAGTATATTTCCCAAGAAATATATTACAGCTTAAGCTTTTCCCGGCCTCTAAATACATTTGAAACCTAAAAAATTTATATATATATAGCAGCTCTGGAAGATCCACTAGAATAGAAATTGGCATATACATTGACACCTGTGAATATTTTATATTACAGCCCTACTTACAGCTCATTCAGCCCACAAAGAACCAGCGAGAGAGCAATTTCTAAATGGAAAAGTTCAGACCAATGTGGAGAGAAATGGATCTAGCTCCTAAAACCAGACATTGATGCTTAAAAGCTTGTATAAACAATTCCCTGAAAAAGGTTGTTTTCCTGCTGCAAGAGTGTTACAGATTGATAAAAGATCACTCAGGTCCCGTTGATCAACAGGTTTAAGAGCCATTAATGATGCTCCTCTGAGAGGGTGAGCAGGGATAGCTGCCTCTGAGTTTTCCTGAGCCCAGATCCAATTTGAAGATAAGCTAAAAAACCCAACAAGCAACATCCAACCTTGCACTGAAAAACAGAAGAAATTCTGTCCCTTGCAATAAAATAAAACTTCCACGAGTTACCCTTTTCATAAACTTCACTTCTTTTCTTTAGCATCAACAGAAGAAAGATCAAGCTAATGTTACCCTATTTTTATAAGCCTTCAAATTTCATCAGAAATTAATTTTTTCATTCTCTCTACTTCTCTCCCCAGGCAACGAAAGTCAGCAGCAAGACAGAAATGTCACATCCTAAAAAACCCAGTTCTAAACTTCTACTATTTTCATCCACTTACTGTCTTTGGACTAAACACCAACACTCATGCTTAAACAAAAATTCAAGTGCTCCTTGGTAAATAGTCTTCATGCAGGTTATGCCACTTTACTGTGACAGCCAAAGTTAAATTTACAGCATTGATCAGGATTCTCTCATGTCCCACATCCTGAGCTGATACAACCCAGAGCATCCTTAATTTAAAAAACACATGGGATCCCACTACTTATCCTAAAGTAAGACAAACCACACTGTGCAACAATGCAAGCACCTTTCTGGGGATCTGAAGCTGACTGATAAATACTTGATCTCACAAACAATTTGGTACTAGTTATTTCCAAAATTATCACTCCCTGTCTACAAAATGCTTAACTTTGGCGTGGAGCCTGATTCTGACATTTATCTCGTGATCCCATGATCAAACAAGTCTGCGTGCAAACCTTGGTGCACTCAGAGGTTGAGGCATAATTTGCTTAATTTTTTTAATACTTAAATGTAATTCCCAAGATGCTGGAATGAATCATTTCTATGTCTGCCTTTAATATAAATCAAATTTAGGCAGCTGTGCATTTTCAGATCTAAACCACCCATTTACTTTCATGCACATTTGAGTTATGATCTCATTTGCACTGACAGAAAAGGAAGGTTGAATAATCTAATTTAACCAAGTATCAGAGACTGAAAATTCCTTTGAAAAGAGTCTACTTAATAACTGCCATCTAATTCATCTCAGGTATTCAACTTTTATCTGGCACATAGATTTTAAGCATATGTGAGCCACATGCAAAGCATAATTTAATAGTGGGCTGCATCTCAATGCCATGTGAGTCTGGGAAGTACTACACCCAACTACCACCAGCAGCCTCATCATTTATTTTGGACCCTGGATAAACTTTGCATTTCATTAACAGGATTCTTCGTGGCTGCAAATGCTGCCTGCTTATGGTACCTACCAATAACAGTACCACAATGAGGTAAGCTTTGACTTTGCCTTCCTCAAAACATTTGGCAAAATCACTGTCTTCACATTCCTCTTTTTCTTGAACTTCTTTCCCACACCCCCCGTAGAAAAGGCTTCCAAGTACTGGGGGCAGATGGTGGCTCTCTGGAATAACAGCCTCACCTTATCCAAAGCTTTCTGAGTCAACAGAGAAGTCTCTACCGGCTTTAAGCACCTCTGGGCCAGCCCTGAAGGGGTAGCCAGGTACTGTATGGATTTTTTTCACTAATCAGCTTCCTAGAGTCAAGGATCACACGCACTTGGGCATGCCTGTGGTCAACTTGCCTCTGCCTCCACTTAAGTGTGGGAAAACGTTGCCCTGAAAGGCTGTTTACAGCCTGTGATTGAGGCACAACAGCAAACAGCACCCCTGGATGAACCTGGGAGAACAGCCAGGCATGGAGGAGGGTGTGAAAACAAGAAATTGTTGTTTCTGTAAAAAACAACCAAAAAGTTTGCGGCACATAAAATAATAGAGAAATAGAATTTTTAAAAATTAGCTATAGCCATCACTCTAAAACTCTAGCAAACCTTCCCCTTGTTATTATCTTTATTATCTCCTAAACCCACCACAGTTGCACCTGGGACTTTACATGGAGAACAATAACAAAAGAACTTTCCTAAGAGCATTAGGATCAAAGCACTTAGCACAGATTTAAGGGCTTTATGTTTATTGCATGATTAGTGTTGTTAACATGCCAAGAACAGGAGATTGGCATGCTGTTGATATTTTCAAATAAATATACTGCCTAGTTTAAATAAATTCAAGGAAAAAGGTTTAAATAAATATGGCAGAAATATTTCCTTATCAACTGTTTCCATAAAGGTCAGAACACGATGCTAAACATCTGCAATGCCTTGCTCTGCTCTGCTTGTGTTTTTGTTTCCACAAAAAGTTTGTTTTCTGTTTCAGAGTTTAGGAGATGATCATTCTGTTTTACCAAGTGTGTGCAAATTGCTTTAAAATAACGCTTTCTGCATTTCCTGATCTGATCATTTGGGAGATGAGGGTACATCTTGTTCATTAAGACCTCCCTAAAAAAGAAAGGCTGCTACTTGATGCATAGGGCTGGCAGCAGGAAAAAAAGAAAAAAACAGAGTATGTTCAAAATCTCTTAAAAATTTCTGGTGAATTTCTGGGAACAGGGTCAGTCCAGCACTAAGAGGACTCAAGAGCCCTGGGCACAAATGAACAAATTTTGGCAAGAAAAAGGCACCACAGAGCAGTCAAGAACTGGAATGACTGCTCCTTGCAAACTTTGTTCTTTGAAGGGGCAGTTCCACAAAGGGCAGAAGGGCATATCCCAAGCAAGAACCTGGGAACACTCTCCCCCAGAAGAGAAAAGTTGCAGAAAATGCTGTCAAACCACTTTTCAGACCCATGTGCATAAGCCGACAACTATTTGGGAGGTATTTAAGACAATGAATGCAAGCTGTGGTGATCACCCAATGAATTCCCAAAGATAGGAATGATAGCTCAGCAAGGGCAGGGCTGGGAAGGATTAGACTAAAAATGGCTTTATCAGATTCTGCCAGAAGCAACTTTTTGGAGGAAATTAAAATCAATCCTTGTAGATTTAGACTGCCCCACATTAAGGATTTTACGGAAAGTCAGCAGCTGTAAGTAAGCCCTGGTTCATCCTTTCCAACAGTCTGAGACAAAATGTGTTGGATGAAATAAAGCAGAAAAGCAACAGAGCCCTCCAATGCTTTACACCCATTTTCCAAGAGGAAAGTTCCTGGATGCCAGCAACCTTCTCCAACCACAAACAAACCCAACAATGCACCCTCACAGCTACCTTCCAGCAGCCTATTAGTCTGTATCACCTTTTACTACCACTAACACTGCTGCTGTCTGAAACCATATCCCTGTGACTTCTGTACCTCTGGAGTCTCTGAGCACAAAGGACACCAACAGACACATCACCAAGGAAAGCCTGGATCCTTCCTCATCAGCTGAGCCTTTACCAGGAATCTTAAAATGCTGGAACCCTTGTGAGCTGCTCAGCAATAGGGGCTCTGTGGCATCCAAACCAAATCAGCTTCACAACAGCAAGGTGTTTCAGCAGATAATTCCCTTGGCTTCAGTGAGACAGGTTAAAAGCAAGGCTGAAGCACTTTAGGAGATGTTTAGGAAATATTTATTGCTGCTCTGAAGCCCTTTCTCCCACCAATGAGTTTAAGCATAGTCTTGTGCCCATCTGCATTGGCATGGTGAGAAATCCCTAAAATTGGGTGGGGATACATGCAGGGCAGGAGCCACCCAGCTTGGCCTTCCTTTCTTCACAAACTAAGGAGCCATGGCTTAAGAGACATGGGTGCTGTGTGTATGGTCATGGTGATTTTAGCTGGTGCATGGCCAAAAAGTACAGGTAATTCTTGTACATTTAAAAGGGAAGAGGGATCTCTACATTTAAGGAAGGGCAAATGGACCAGAGACCTGAACAAAACACACCAAAGCACTGCACTGCAGTTTTGAAAGAGGCTTTAGAAATGTTTAATCCAAACTGACTCCTCAGAGAAATGGGGTGATTGAAAAAAAAAACACAAACGTTAGGGATTTTGGAATGTACAGTCTGAATGTGTTTGTGAGCATTGACCAGAGCCCCTGTGGAAGTGTTCTGAGGAGCCCTCTAGAGCTGGAGGACAGCCCCCAGTCTGAACAGGAGCAGGCTTTGCCCCAGCAAGCCCAAGGAGCCCTCATTGCCCTGGGCATGGCAAGAGGGAACTTCCATGCTGGCCTGCCCTGTCTCTGCAGTGCCCACAGGGTCTCCATCCTCCAGAGGTTCTGGTTTTGGCTTGGAGCAGAGGCACAGAGCTTCCCAAGTCATTATTGCAAAAGGGAGAAATAATCTAAAACAATCACTAAATCTTCACCTTCCCACCACCAAACTCAGCTGCAAGGACTGGTGTGTGGCCTCAGATGATGTCTTAAAACACGTTTAAAAAAAAAAAAAAGAGGAAAATTTCTCAGAGAAAAGGGTCCAATTTGATGTGTTGCTGTAGGGGAAGAAAGAGCTGGTGTGTCTGGAGCCCACTGCTCCAGCACAAATTGCCCAGAGGAAAGGATGCTCTTGGGTTCTTTAACTCCTGCAAGATTTAAAGCCCCAAGTGCCAAAGTCAATACAATAATTTCCCTGAGCTGGGAAACCTCACAAGATATATGAAAAGAAAGAGGTAACTGCAGCAGGAGAAGCCATGCATCTCCTCTTCTGCAGCATCCACCCAGTAAGCAGCACCTTCTCCCCCTCTTTTCCTTGCCCTGTTGTTACAACACAAAAGACTTCACCTGGCATAGAAATCAGCAGGGCTGTGGGCACACAAAGCTCTCCTCAAAGCTGTGTCCCTGCCCTGCTCTACACTATTTACCTTGAACAACAAACAAACAAAAGCCCCATAGAGCCACTGCAGGTTTCTCCAGGGAGGGAGGCAGTAGATGGCATTTCCTCAAATTAGGAGGAGATGTGTGAAATACCTAAGGACACCAATACCTGGTGATGTGGAAGGTACTGATGAAACCTATTTTCCATGCTGTGGCACTGTACCAGCTGAAGCAGCAAGGTGCCTCAGCTCACTGACACTTCATATTTCTATTGAACAGTGGTACTACAATGCCATTTAGATATTCTGTTCCAGAAGAGGATTTCTCTGTGTTGGATGGAGTAAAACACAAAGTAAAGAGCTCTCCAAGAAATGTCAGCCCTGTTTCACAGGTGTGCACCACACTGGGGAGTTGTAGGAGCACTGGGCTGCTGCTTGCTCCCCCATGTTATAAAGAAGAATCTTGGCTTGATGCACTAGGGATAAATATTGTCAACCTGTACATGGTCTTGGGCATCAGACAGATTTTCATCCATGCTGCTGGCTCACTCATCTCCCCTGTGTGCTAGTAAAATTAAAATATGAATAGAGCTTTAAGTGCCTCTGGAACAGGACTGACTACACCATTTTTTTCTTAATAATTGTGCAAATCAGTCACTGGGAAAGTCAGAAGCACAGTAAATCTCTTTGTGCTTAGTGTCCCTCATTGTTATACATCCTTGTTTCTAAATCCCTAGGATCTGAGCAAGAGCAATGATTGCAGTGTGGAGTATACAGTGTGACTGGAAAATGGGCAAAAGTGCAGGCAGACCTCCCAAAACCCAGCTCGGGGATCTGCCTGAAGATGCTGCATTTCACAACTCATCCCTGAAAGTGTGTTACTGCTTCAATGTGTCTCTTGCAGTCTAATGCATTCCTGTACTCAGAACCAGTGCTTTGGGAGACAAATATTCCCAGCAATTGCCCTTTTATTTATTGCTTTATTTCTTCTGTGTGGGCATGTGCAGATGTGCAGGAGATCTGCAGCCAGGGATGGGCCACCCATAACACAAGGCCTGAAGCCAGTCATTGCTGAACAGCAGCCTCACCACTTCTTGTTTGAGTTTAGGCCTAGAAAATGACTATTTCATTGAGAAAATGTGTAAGGGAGGAGGTGTGAAAAGGCAAACACGGAGGCATGCCAAATGCAGCCAAACAGCCACTGCACCATGGGAGGAAAGAGACTGCTCTGAGTGGGAAAGTGCACTGAGGAACTTGGGGAGAAGATGCACTGTCTGGGGGCAGCAAAATAACCTTTGTGAGTCTAACCACTGGTCCAGCTCCTGTCTGTCCTGGCAGTGGCAACAGGAGAGGTTGTTGAAGGACAGCAGATGAGATTCTCTGCAGCTCCTTTCCCTGGTATTTCCCCTACATTTAGTCACCAGATTAGGGAGGTCAGAAGGGACATTGCTGAGCAGTCCTTTTACTTCTCCATCAGACTAAAAGGTCATGAGGGGTGTAAAGATCAATAGGGGCCTGCAAGGGGGAAAGTGGATTGCAACAGCTGAGCTTTAAGTTGCAGGAAATCAGTCCTGTGAGGAGCTGATCCAGGAATCACTGAGGTGCTGGCTCAGTGTTAAGCACACAGTGCCCCAGGGTGGTCCCACACCTGTAGGGTGTAGCTGATGGGCTTCCATGGTTGTTTTCCTGCTAATGGAGCATCAACACTAGCAAAGAGGAGACAGAGGACTAGTAACAAAAGTATACCTATATAGTTCTCCTTATTTAAGTAAAAACAGAAGGAGCAACAAAAGATGGTGATAATAGGTAAAAAGTAAAATGGAAAGGAAAACAAAGATTTGAGATTTTAGGGTAAAGAGAGATGAAAAAAATGATGTGACTCTAATGGGCAGCTGGGTACCACTGGCTTCGCCCACCTGTGATTGCCTTGGAGCCACCAGCTGTGGGCACTGAGGTGAGGAGAGAGATGCATGAGCATCCATCACCACTGCCTCAGAGGAGCAACAGGCTGAGACTCTTCAAACAAAACCCCCAGAGCAGTTCAGCAATGCTGCTGTCACAGCAAATTCATTTTCTGAGAGGAGAAGAAGGGAACAGCAGAGTTATACACTTGCAACCAAATCTGTCCCTAGCTATTGCTTCTGGCTTAGCAAGACCTGACACCCTGCCTGCTATGAACATTATCAGAACAATGACACAGAGAATATTGCTGTTGAGCAGCCTATTTTCAGCCAGCTGCATGGGGAAGGCATTTTGCAAACATGTTGGGGCTTTGACAGAATTACATACAAATAACCCAGAGTTTCCACTGACACCAATTTTAAGATTAAAATTCCAGAGTGCCAGCTGCCTGACGCAGATGTTGGCCAGGCAATTCTTCCACTTCACACCCAGTTCAGAGCTCCCCTGCTGCTCTGTCCCTGTGTGCAGCCAAAGAGCCCTGCAAAACCATCAATGCCACCAGCTTCCTACCAAGGGAAACCAATGCTGTCCTAGCCCAAACCTGAACTCACATCCACAATAAGAGAGTTTGGAACTTAGCCAGTTAATGTTCTAATTACTTGACAGTAAGCTTCTGATTCTTCATTAGAGCAAAAGGCCCTCAAAGGCTCTGATACCAGCACCTCTGCCTACAGTATACAGAGCTGGGAAGCACTGAGAGCTACACAACCACTGCACCAGCAGCTTGAACTTCAGATACCCAAGACTGATAAGCACCTGACAAGGCAGGCTACTTTTAAAATTGTAATACGCTTTTGGAAAAAAACCCAAACAAACCCCAAATAAATCTAAACCTCACTCACCCATTTTCCAGAGTTTAAAGTCAAATGATCACTGCCCTGTCCAGTGAAGCTCAAATGACTCACCCAACTCACCCTGAAGCAGGGTGCCGTGAGTTATAATTCTTTTTACCTTATCTGTGACCATTTCCTAACTCGGAAAGAATGAGAAGCCCACAACAAGTTAATTCAGCATCATTCCTAAATTGTATCAGGATACAGTTGGATATTAAAGCAAACTCAAAATATCAGAGATTATTGCATGGAGCAAATCTGCTCCAAGATGGGTGCTTTAAGGGAGGTTATGCATATGTTTTATATATGTGGTATATATATGGGTATATTTATTAAAACCAAACCTCAGGTTTTAAGTGAAGCAGTGGGTAATGCTCGTTGTGAACATCTCCCTCATTCTGGAGAACATGGCAAGACTTCCTTTCGGGATTCGAGAGTGTGTATGGAGATCTGCATTCACACCATAAAGCATTCAGAGGAGAAAAAACACTCTCTGTATTCTGGTGACAGTCAGTGCACGTTTTCTAAAGCATGTTTTTAATAAAAGGTCAGATCTATCACATGGTGTACAATTCTGCAATGGGTAAATACATGTTCTTAAATAAGCAAGGGAATAAAAGTGTCACCTCCTCTTAGTTCTCTTTGAACATACATTATAATGACAAGACATCTCACCAGTCTCCTGTTGTAAAATTATCATTTACACATACAATCTGTTTATCCATTTAATTATCTCTTTCCAACTTGGATTTAACCAGCCAGATAAAGATCACTTGTTTACTGCATAAAATCCCAGTGGAATTTTGCCCGACTGCCGGATGCTTCAGACTCTCTCTGCTTTAATTTGCACTTATTTTATAGTACTAATTTCACTGAAACTTGAGTAATGCTAAGCCAGTCAGATGATTGAAAGAAATTAGTTATCCAAACTTGTTAATTCATACACTTTTAACTGTGTTTTTTTAATCATTGAGAATGACAATTTCTGTTGGAGAACAAAGCAAGTAAAAGAAAAACCAGATAAAAGATGGAACATTGCAGAACTGTTTCAGAAAATTTAGCAAAAGTTACCAAAACTAAGTATATGATCTGAATTTAGCAAAAGACTCAAGAAATCATTATACAAATTCATTTATGATTACATTCTACTTGTCTTTAATTTTCACTGTTCAACATTAACATTAAACATTGTAAATGTATGCAATATTTATATAAAATTAAATAACAGTATTGGAAAAATAAATACACTTTTACATAAATACATAAATCCATACTGCTGAAAAGTTTCAGCTAATACTATACTCTTGTTTCAAAAGTGACCAAAAAAATATGGTAGTGACACTCCATCCCAAGAGATGAAGTATGTACAGCTACAGAATGATGTTTGCAACCGATGAGAGAGCTAAAGCAAATCCAGGTGATACCACACTAAAGGAGAAAAATTTTACCGTTACTACCTACAGTAGTAGCACGAGGTAGACATACACGTGGAGTGTTCTGCTGGAGGGACACGAAGCCCTGGGGACCCCATAGATACTTCTCAGTCTTCAAACAGCTCTGGGTCCCCTATGTCAGAGCCCAAGGACACCTTGGTAAATGAGACTGCAAAATCACATCAGTTCATGGCAATGACGGGGGCTCAGCCCTGCAGCCCCTTCCCCAGGGCTGTGACCTTGCACCAGCTGGGAGGAGACACTGCAGGCAGGACAGGGTGTCCCTGCCCTCCACCTGTCTGCCAGATGTCCCACCTCCTCCCAGGAGAGCAAGGACAACCCACTGAGACTAATACAACAGAGTGGAGCCAAGGGAACTTTTCCTGGGTGAAAAGAAAACCACCAGACTAGAGGACTGCACCCTTGTGTTTCCAACACTGAGAAGCAGGCACAGCCCTGGAGACTGCTCCTCAACAGCCACAAAGAAGCTGAGTGACACCAGAATGAAACACAACTCTGTCCACACCTTTGGCTCTTGCAAATGGTCCAGCACAGGTAAAACAAAGTTGGCAGCACCTCCCAGCTGACAAATCCTGCAGGGCAGCCAGCACATGCATCGCTACCTCTGCTTACCTCACCTCGCTCTTCCTTAGCACCAGCCAGGTTGATGGACAAGGGGGACATTAGCACCTCAAATGAAATATTTCATAGCACTGTCTCTTGTACTGATGAAGCACTGGATACACACCAGTTCAGCAGTTTTATGGCTATTGCAGAACTCACTGAGGTATGATAAAAATATTGAAGAGTGTTACTGAAGGCATCCACGTTACTGAAAGCACCCACAGAAGGAGAGCAGGTTTTGGCAAGGTGACTTTCCAAACTATGACAATTGAGGAAGTCCAACATATTAAAACACAGGCTTCTTTTTTCTTTTTCTATAAAGTGCTTTTGAATCAGATATTTTTTTAAAAATTGTCTTCAAATGCTTTTATAACAAAATACACAATAAAGGTTGACATCTGTTTGAAGGCTACTCCAAAATGGACAGGTCTGTGGTTTTCCAGGGCTCCAGAAGCACCTCAGGTGGCACTTGCTTTGGTGCAGGTTCAGAGAAAAGGTTGCTGCTCTGGGCAGGGAGAATTGCAAAGGTGTGGCACCCAAAATGGCACCCCAACCCTGTGGTTCAGGGCTGCTCTGCCCTCATGAGAGCATCTCTGTAGCAGACTCCTCCAGCAGCAAAGGAGCAATGTAAGACACCTCTGCTCCAAATACTATTTTGCTATTGGGAAACTGCCAGGGTTTTAAGCCTTCCAGCACCTGGCTAATCATTTGCTGGCTTAGTGATAGAGCAGCAGCTGGAGATCAAGCTAGACAATCACTCTCCAGAACCAGAGAGATGCACAAGAATAGCTTACAGGTGCCTTTGCACTGTACATCACAGTCTTATTATATACACAGGAACAGAAATAGAGCACAGGTGTGAATGCACACGTGTTTCTATGTAGGTCTGTGTGTGTGGGCATGTGCCCACATGCACATACATCTATACACATATCTATACATGCCTGGGAATTGATGCTGTTTAGCACATTCTCCCTACTTCTCTTGCCTTTGGCAGAGAACACGCCACTGCTAAACCAATAGGTGCCCAGTGCAGTATTACCATTAAAGAGCAGAACAATTTAACTTCAATGGAAATGTACTGCTTAAATTACAGGTTTAAATCCATATGCAAAAACTTAGCCAGAACCAAGATTCATAATGCACAGCACTTGCACAGTGTAATAAAATGGACAAAGGTGGCTACTTAGCAGAAAGTGCCTTTTAAATTAAAGGACCAGAGCTCCCCTAATGTAAGCCCTTCCTGAACAGGTGTTATTCTGAATATATTGTAAATAATCCTCTGTAAGTGCAGTTTTAAGACATGAAGCATTAGCACCTTGGTTTGAAGCAAATTAAATGTTGTTAGGGGATATCTACAAAACAGTTCACAAAGAGAAAGAGTTTATGGTCGTACCGAGCTCCAAGGACCAGCACTCCAGGCAGCATCTCTAGGACAGTCCTGCACATTGCACTGCTCTCTGTCTGGTGGCTTGTCAAGGATTTCACAGCTCAGATCCGGAAACCTTTCTCCATTAGGGCGCTGGCACACCACCAGCCGTGTCCTTGTCCCTGCTCCACATGGCTTTGTGCACTGCAAGTCAGCAGAGGACAGAGCAATCACCGTTGGGACAGCAAAAATACTGCTCACTTGCTGCCTAAAGCACTAGCACCTCAAAAAACCAATGAAAGTTTCTGTTCCAAACTAACCTATTCCAGCCAAATCCCTCTCGTGAGCCTCAGATGGATTTTCAGCTGCCTCAGCTTCTCTCCCCCTAAAGCTGTTCATGCTGCTCCACCATGATATTGCCCAACTCAATGTGATAATGGAGGTTTACATCTCCAATTGCTCACCTCAGATGAATTTTCAAAAGGGAGCAGAGCTTTTATTAAAAACAAAGAAGGCCTTCAGTTAAACTAGGCTTCTCTTAAAAAAAAAAACAACTTCATTTTTGTAAAACTTACTTTTGCTTGGGAAGAAAGTTTTCCCATGACAAATGGAAACGAAAACATCACCCAGCAATTGCTTGGGTTCACTCATTTATCAGAGGCTGCCCTTCAAGTTCCAATCTTTCTAATAAATGTCACCACAATACCCCTCTCTTCTCCCATTTTTCAGCCACCTGCTAATGAAAGTCTTGCCCTGGGCAGGGAGCCCAGATGGATGGTGCACTCACCTCTCCCCAGTTGCCATAGGCCCATTGAGGGCAGGGGCCAGATTCGCACGATCTCTGCTCCATGGGTTTGCTTTTCTCATCACAGTTATTTGCGGTGTATCCATTTTCATCCTGGCACACCACAACTCGCCTCTGGAACCCCCCTGCACATGTGCTAGAGCACTGGAAGACACAATTGCCCACAGCTTCATTGAGTCCAGAAATAAGTCTGCATTCCCAGCTCCTTCCCAGTGCCTTGCACCGTGGGAACGCACTGCTAGAAGTTTAATACAGCTAACAGGCATTATTAAACTTCAAAACCCAGCTATTTCTAATAGCAGGGCAATGACTTAGGTGCTGACTAAGCAAAGAAAGTAAATGCCAGCCTAGTTTTAAGCAGGTGAGTAATCCCTGCTGCAATGTTTGACATCCCATTTGTGCTTAATTCCCTTTAGAGAGTTCCACGATAAAGCGTTGCATAGTGTTTGCAGTGAGAGGAGCTGGCATTGAGGCTCTGCTGTGCTTTGACAACAACTCTGCACAGCTGTAAATATCCCAGGAGACAGCCAAGAAGCAGAGGCTGGCCTTTGCCTCACGGAAAATGATGCTGTCAGCTTTCTGCCTAGACTGCCTTGGAGATATGAGGTATGAGAGGCTGACAAGTGATGCCTGAGCCCTTCTGCAACACTTGCTTGTGTGAGCAGAGAGCAGACAGTGGGGAGAAAGGTCCCTCTCTTTTCCCTTTGTGCTGACTTTAAGAAAATATGGATTAGCTTGGGAAAGAAACAAGCCCCAACAAAACCTAGAAATAAGAGAATCAGGGTACTTACAGCACCCCAGGGGCCAATCCTCCACTGATTGCCTCCTGGTATGTGTGCACGGTTTCGGTTTGGGCTGCCCCCAGGGTGCGGTTTGAGGCGATGATCCGGATAGAGGAAAGGGGGGATGGGCCTGCCGTAGTCATGGCTGTTTGGATGACAAGGAGACATGGAGCAGTCTTGCTCGGTGGCAGGGAGGTCGTCTGGGTCACACTCACTCCTATCCACCAGCTGGTCACTGTAATTGATGCAGATCACTTGTCGCGTTGCCTTACCTTGACCACAAGTCACCGAGCACTGCGTTACAGTGGGAAAAGGAGACACGGTCACATTTCCAGTTTTGAAAACCAGCTCTTGCTAATAATGAAGAGCAGAAAACCCAAATAACCTCACTTATATAAGGGCAAGTGCGACAGATTAATGAAGCACATTTCCAGCAATGAGGTCTCTTGCAAGAGACAGCGGGATGCTTACAGAGCTCCACTCCAAGGCCTTCCACTGCCCGCACGGTGTCACGGTGCACATTTCTGTGGCTGATGGTTTTGGAAGGTGGAAACAAGCTGACTCATCAGCCACGGAACCCTGGTCATCCCGGCAGCTGACGTATCTCATCCGGGTTCCCTTCCCACATGTTGCAGAGCACTAGGGAAGAGCAAAGACCACTCCACTAGGAAGCTGCCTGACATACATTGCAAGGACTTTATAATGAAAAGTTGGGCATATGCACTCAAAAATATCACACTGTCTACTGTAAAATAATCCTGAAAGTATTATGATGTGTGCTTACCGGTGTCCAGGATCCAAATCTCCACTGTGTCCTGTGAATGCCTGATATGGCTCTCTTGGTTTCAGGACTATTTGGATGGGAAGGACATACAGCTATTTCACAGTCCTGTACAGGAAATACATGGGGGAAAAGGAGGATATAAAGAATTTGCAGATGTTTTGATTAAACCACCTCCTCTTCAATGTAATTATGAAGAACATACAACATCTTGAAACTCTGTGACCTGCACGCGTTGTGCAGGCAGGCTTCCTCCTGCATCCCCTTGGTGAATCAGCAAAACTCAGCATCAATATCCTGGGGCCCTCATATGCAGCACCCTCTGTGGACTTCTGACTTATTAGGAACTCTACAATAGGGATCCCCATAACCATCTCCATGCATTAAAACCATATGTTTCTGAGGCAAAAGATGAAAGTTCATTAAGGATTCTGGCATGAAAACACATCTGCAAAACAGCAACTTTATCTCCCTTCAAAGCTCCCTTCCTTCAGTGTGAGACCTGCAGCCCACACAATAAAGGTTATGCTGCTGACTGCAGCCCTTTGATTCCCTGCAGCCCACCAGACCACCTATATCCATGTGCTGATCTCCACCACACACCAAGCAATGTGAGGTTTTGGGGACAGATGTGTCATTCTGCTCAGTCTTTGTACAGTGCCTCACAGGAGGGCTCTGGTCCTATCTGGACCTCCCAGGAGGTCTGGTGCCAGAAACTATGAACATCCATGACTTTACTCCATTGAGTACTCCTTGCCAAAAAGGAAATTAATAATGATTGTCCCTGTGAGGGGGAGAGCAGCATCTGACAAATGGCAAACCCAATTTCTGTTTTGCTGTGATTTCACTTATGCTGGAGGCATGCACGCCAAATGATGGCTGATGACAGGTGGGTTTGTTACCCCTTGACTGTAGTGCAACTGGTCTCCATACATGGGAAAAACAGCTCTTTTCCAAATGTTATGGCCTTAGTTAAACTCTGTGAGTTCATGCAAGACTGAAGTTGCAGAGGGCATGAGCGCTACAATCCTCCTAGATGACAGATAGATGGTCATGTTCTGTTTTATTCAGTTCCTCCAGACACCTTGGACATATCCTCTGCTTGAAATGGGAATTTACACGTTTGCTTCCAAATACACAGCATGGAAAGCCTCTTCAGTAAATTTGCAAAGGGTGTGCAACATTTCTCAATTTATCTGGCCAGGGAGGACATGTCTGGAACTGTAGCTGTCACAAACATTACATTGTCACATGCAGCAGACAAGAAATTATGGCCTCTCACCATCATTTGTGGTGAGGGGCAACAGCAACAGTCCTGCAACAACATGAGCCCAGATGGCAGCCAGGCATCCTCGACTCTGTGCAAGCCAAAGGAGGTGTCTGCAGTGTCAAAACCTGAACCTCTGAGGCCAGGAAATACTGTCTCAACCTTGTGGTCTCTTGTTTTTATCCCTGATTCATCCACTGCAGCTCCTTTAGCTAATGAGCTAAAGAGTCCAGCTTTAGTGCTGCATCTGAACACACCCTCACATCCCATTCTATGACTAGAGCTCCATGGATATAAACCATAAACAAAGGTAATTAATCTTCACCCACAAAGTCCTGATACCCTCTTAGGTTGTCTGTCACCTTTCTGGCAATCTGGTGCTTCAGAGTGTAAGGTGAACCACATGGAGAGGATCTGGATGGGAACTCCCTGAACACAGTTTATCTATCCCATTTCTACCAAAGCAGGGTGCTCTGCTTCATCTTTCCAACAACCATGAGCAGCTCAAGGTACTGCTCTGCAGGGCTGGCATTCAGGGCAAAGCTTTGCTGTAGCAAGATGTCCCCTGAACCTGTAGCCTGGATGCCTCTATACACACACTGGGAAAAGATGGAGACAAGAGAGCAGGATTTACCTGGGTATCTGTAGGTCTGGTTGCAGCATTACACTCATTATCATCCACCACTGACACGTAGGTGCCCACAACACACTTCACTGCTCTCATCTGGTAACCTTGGCCACAAGTCACAGTGCACTGGGAGAAGACAGATGGGAAAAAAAGAGCACTGGTTCTGAGTAGGTGCTTTGGTTAGAAAGTATTAATCAGCCTAGCTTCTGTTTAAGCACGTAGCAAGAGCAGCAAAAATGAAAGACAGTTTCCCTTCTAGTTTCTCTCCACTTCCTGCATTTCAGCTTTAAATTAGGTCAAAGTTTTAACTCGCTGCAGCCACCAGTGCCTTGCACGCTTCACTTGCTTCTTTGGGAAGGAAGGTGGGAGCACTGAAATGATTTACTTTGTTGCACACATTAGAATCAGAGTCTGGTAGAACCTGTATGATATCCTTCTTTAAAACTAGTTGTTCAGCCCCATGGCAGCACGAGTAGCTAATGAATAATTTTACTGATGGGAAATATGTCTGACTGGGACAACTGGTCTGGGTTGGTTGCTGTTTTTTAAGTCAAGAGCTAAAAGCTTTGTGAAAAAGCAGATGCCAGAACACGCTGGGAGGAATGAGTAACTTGTATTTTAACAGAAAAAAAAACCCTTACTAACTCATAAACTGGAAAACATTAAAAGCAACAAAAGTTATTCAACATGAGCAGCTTTTCTGTGAAAATTAGGGCATGTATTTATGTGCCTAAATATGGATTTAGGAGCGTAACCTTGGAAACCCCTTTTTTTGAAAATCATGGCCAATTCAGTATGACAGAGATTAAATTTAGCACAAAGAGCAGGTACTGTTATTGCTGCCTATCCGCTGAACCCAAGCAAACAGAGGGCTGCTTTGGTGTGCAAATCAATTAACACAGTTATGCTGCTGAATTTGGATGAAAGGGCAGCGCCCAGCCCCAGCCACCCTTATCCAGGTCCCCCCAGCCAGGAGCCCTGTGGGGCTGTGTGGTACCTGTCCCCATGGCCCCACTTGCCACGAGGCACACTCCTGCTGCTGGCACATCTGCACCGACTCCGGCTTCGTCTTGGGGTCGCAAAACCTGTCGTTCAATCGATCTTCTCCAAACTGGCACCACGTCTGGCGGTGCTTGTGCCCTTTTCCACAGGTGACCAAGCACTGTGAGGAGAAAAGTGCAAGCTCAGGTGGTGCTGGGGATGTGCTGCCAGCTCAGCACCTGCCCTGGCACTGGAAAATAAACCTGGAGGCCTACTGCAACCACTGCTTAAAAAAATGCTGGTGCTGAAGTGCAGCTCTTTAGCTAGCATCAACATGTCCTGGAAGACAGGGGAGTGTCTTGTCAACAAGAAGATTGCTCTCAGGAGCTGGTCTAGAGCAGAGGCTGGATCATGGAGAGCACAGCTGGGCTAGAATCCTTCAGCATGGGCAAATTGAGACCACAAAGGCTCTTGACTTCCAGCAGCTGTGAGACACAGGGCAAAGGCACAGCACTGCCCTGTGGGGTTTTAGCTGTGCACAACAGGGTGTTTCTAAAAAACGTGTTCTGAGTGTGCATTTTAAGAGTCTTGGCTTCTGCAGGCTGTAAGCACTTCTTCCACTGCCCTGGCGTGGCTTGGACTGCCACCAGCTCGAATCAGAAGACACGTTTGGTAGAAAACAATCCCTGTTCCCATTTAATTGCTTTCATTATGCCCCAAAAAAACATGACTCACAGAAACAAGAGAAATTTGGCAACAATGATGATGAGCACCCTTTGAAGACTGTTCTCCAGGACCCCCAGTCCTGCTGCAGAGACAAACCTATCAAGATTGTTTTGTTGCATTGCAAAAAACACCAGCAGCAGTGGAAGAGGTAATAAACAGCAGAGAGAGGCTGAGCAAAACATCAGCAGGGTGCAATCCTGCCCTCCAGTGACAGCCAGAGCTGCCAGGGCTCTTGAGGACAATCTCAAGGGAAAATGAGGGCAGAAGGTATTTTTCTTCCCAAATGCACAGCAGAACTACAGAAAAACTGGGGAGAAATTACTGTAGGATTGCAGAGACATTAACCCCCTGTGACTTTGCAGGGAGGAAAATGGCCACTTGACCACTTACCACTTGACCAAGTGGTAACAAGGCCAATGACTTTGCTGCCTGTCTGAAGCCTCCCTGTGCAGAGGCTTGCCACCTTCTGCAGGAGGCACAAATCATGACAGACGAGCAGGGATGGAGACACCTCTCTGCAGACACCAGCCTCTCAAGGTGGAGGACCAGCAGGGTGAGCCCACCCTGGTGACCAGCACCTACCTCGGACCAGTCGCCGGTTTTCCACTGCGGGCACGAGAAGTCACTGCATCGCTGCACTGTCAGCTTCTCCTGCTGGCTGCACTTGCTGTCGTCCAGCACGTCGTTGTAGGTGCTCACACACATGGCTCGCCGCCGCCGCGTGCCCCCGCCGCAGCTCTTGGAGCACTGCGAGGGACACACACCCAGTCAATGTTTCCTGCCACTCTATTGCTATTGCCTCCTCTCTCTTTGCAGTCATTGTGGAGTGACTGCAGGAAGCCTCCGGAACAACAATTTATACTTTAAGTAACAGGCTTTTACTTTATGTATTCCTTTAAAAAGCTGAGCTTGCTAAGCTTAATAAAATGTCGCAGCAATGTGTTTCACAAATTCATTTCAGGTTATAACCCCATTATTACTTTTTCAAGTGTTGCCTTTCAGTTCTCCTAAATGGCTGCTGCTCGTTCTTATTTTAAGAGAGATTAACTCTCTCTGACCAGCTAGCCCCCCTTCACTGCACCCTTCCTGGAAAATCCTAGGCTCGTCAATCTCTCGGTGCCTGCATTCAGGAATTTTCTTGTTCCTGCAAAGCTAAGATGTGTAAATGAAACAAATTTCAGAAGTCCTCTGATGATGGCAACATGTCCTCTCCAGATCCTGGCAGTGGTGTTGGCTTTGATGGCAGAAGACAGCTAGCAGAGCTTCATGTAATGAAGACAGATACTTAAAGTATAGATTAATTATAGTCGAAGGTAAGGAGTACCAGGCTGATTCAGACTAGAGTGTCCTCCAGAGGAAGCAATGAAAGCAGAACCACTGGGGCCATATTTTACATATATTCTGTCAGCAAGCTAAACTGCCCAACGTACTCCTGTGCAAGGAGCAGCATTCCTGTGCCACAGAGCATCTCTTACCTCAGTCCAGGCCGAGTACCGCCATCCTCCCACATTACAGTCTCCAGTGCACTTCTCCCTCGTGCTGGGCTTGGCCTGGCTGTTGCAGAAGCGGTCGTCCACCTTCTCTATCTTGCCCTCCAGGCGGCTGTACTTGGAGCAGTAGATCTCCAGGGTGCGGTAGCCCAGCCCGCACTGCGCCGTGCACTCGCTCTTCCTCGCGATGTGCCACCTGCGCCGAGGACAGCAAACATCAGCCCCGGGCTCTGCAGGGAACATGCTCAAGGGTGTTTGACAGAAATAAGGAATATATGCTCTTGAATAAGAAGTTTTTGCTTTGTGTCACACTTCCCAGTGCTTTGGGACTTACAGTTACCCTGGCATTGCTGCTTGAGGGGAAGGAACTGTCAGCAGGTCTCTCTTAAGCAAAAGAAAGACAGCAAAGCTACACTGTAATCCTGTGGGACCAGCCAAGGTAGAAAGGGGAGTTCATGGCCAAGCAAGGAACAGTGCTCTGAAAGCTTCTGAAAGCATTCCACCCCATGTTCCCCTGCACCTGCTATCTCAGCATCTAAAAATTAAAAGCTGGAAAACACAGCATCAGAAAGTGATCTGCACAGGCTGGAGAGGTGTTCTACAGTACAGGTCACCCACAAAGCAGTTTCAGCTCTCCAAAGGACAAGCAAATTACTTGCTACAAGACACTCAAGCCCTAGCTGTGTCAGAAGGGATTAGAGGTCTTCTCTCTTGACAGACAGATTTCCACCCTGCTACCTCCTCCATGAGATGGACAAGGATGGTGCTGGAGGCCCTCAAGGACCCACCTGGGGATACACCCCTGCCCAGCTCTGGAAAGAGATGCTGGACATGAGACCTGATCCAGGGAGGTAGAGAAGACCCTGAAGACAACAGGAGCCCACTGCCCCTCACACCTGGCAGGGGTGGCTTCTGGGGGAGGAGGCAGTGACATCCTCGAAGGTTCCTGGAGACCCTCGGGCTGCTGCCTGTGCCTGTACAAGGAGCACAGGGCCCCGCTCCCAAGCCAAGACAGCAAACTCTATCACAGCCCTGAGAAGAATAAGATCAAGGGGATTTGGAATCAATAGCTCCTGACTGGTGGGAGCCTCACATCCCTGCATGCTTTTCAGACTCCTGCTTTGCCCTTCTCAAGTTTCCAACCTGTTGCAATGGCAACAGCTGTTACCGCGACAACCCGGCCTCGCACAGCCCCTGCACAGCCCCGGTTTAACAGGGCTGGAGAAACCCCTCGGGAAACTCGGCCCTCTGAATTGCTTCACCAGCAGACGCTTAATGCCACCACATTTAAGCCCCAGGAAGGAAAACAGATTGCTTTTTAAAGGAAAATGGGTTGTGATTATTTAGACTGTGCTCCATCAATTCCAGCTTGCCAAGAATTGTCTGGGGACAGCCCAAAACCCATTCTACACCTAAGCCTATTCTTTGCTTTAAATAAACAGTGATAAATCCAAGTCTTAGCTACATTTTTGCTTTAAGTATATGTTTTCCCCTCTTTGCAAGCTGTATGTAGAATGGCGCTGAGCATTTCTGATCCAGACAGATGCAAATTTCAGGCCCTGTATTGCGCAGGGAGATTTTTAAACATTAGAGTATTTTTGTTACAGTTAGCTCTAATTGAATCCAGCAAGAGAAATGTAAAAACATTGAAAAGTGCCTTTCAAAACACCACTGGTGGATGACAATCTCTCTTGGTTGACAAAGAGGCAACTACCAATACTTTTCTTTTTCAAAATCTAATACAGGCTGGTGAGAAAGGGAATTATGGTGAGAAGCGAAAGGAAAGAGGAGTAAATAATAAGTACACAATGTTATTTATATACATGGATGAGCACAGTGCACCTTAATTCACATTCTGTGTTACAAGGCTCAGTGGTGGGGTCAGGCTGGGGAATTCGATCGCATCGCTGGTCTGACACCGTGAGCTGATCTGACTCTCTCTTACACACAGGCTTCCTTTTTCGTTCTCCTGCAGAGAAAACCAGAACTTGGTTGGAGTCATGCAACAAAGTGATCAATTCAGTTATTTCTCTTGCACCTTTTATAGCAGTATATAAGAGATGTTTAGGTGTGCTCTTCTACCTCTGTCAGAAACAGGGAGGGGGTTTAAGACTAAGAGGAGCAGAAGGGGTTGGGATGGGATGGACACAGGTGGAGAGCTGCAGTGCCCCCTCAAGGATGGGCTGTGAGTGAGTATTTAGCAGGATGGGCACTGGCAATGATTGGATGTCAGACCCAAAACCAGACACTGGTGCATTTTGCAGCCTTAGGAAATGCCTCATGACATTTTCTGTGCTTCAGCTTCCTCACTTGCAAACCAGGTTGTGAGGCTCACCTGGCTGGTAGGGGCTGTAAGGTGCCCTGCTCTGAAACCCAAATGCACCTTGTAGGATGTTACCCTCCACTGCAGACCAGGGAAACAATTGTACCCACAGGGTGAGAATCTCAAAGAAATCAAACAGAGAGGGATCTGACAGCAACGCCCAGACCCAGGACATGAATGAATCCAGGACAAAACTAAGCCTTCTTAAGCACCCACCTTGGCAGAGCTTACTGCAGGGCTGCCATGGGCCATGCTCATTCCAGTAAAACTGCTGAGGTTTGTCCTCAATAGGGATATTGAATGTGTAACGAACATCAGGATTGTACAGATTGCCCACTGATAAAACCTGAGAGGAAGAAAAATGAAGCAGAGTAAACCAACAGATATCACTGCCACTGTTTTCAGTCCAACAATGCTGGGCAGACTTGTCCATACACACAACATATACTTCACCTGAAGTGTTATCTCTTGCTCAATTCGATCTGTAGAATTAATCCTTTCAACAGTATTATCGGAGCCACTGTATTCGATCACAGCATTCCCAACTCTGATTTCCCTTTTAAACATACTGACGACAAAGTCTCCATTTAATATAAAGTCTCCTTGACTGTTAGATAAGGCTGCATAAGTGCAAAAAACAAGAACTAAAGAGGCAGAATTAACTCATACATACATAACAACGTGGGTCATGTGCTCTCAGTGCTCCTTTCCCTGGGGGATGGGGGAAAAGCCCACTGGCACTCTCAAACAGAAAGGATGTAAAGTGAGCAGCAGAGCTCCTGCAGACATTCTGCCTTCTCCTTTTTCCTCTGGAAAGCCTCCTAAAAATGAAGGCTGAATTCCTGAAGTTGTTGCTAAACAGTTCATCCATAACCCAGCGCAGAGATATCCAAAAGGCATTCTGGGCTGGCTGCTGCAAGGAGCACACACAGGCTGTATCCCCATATATACTGCAGAAATAATCCTGACCAAACCTTTTCATTAGATATGTGGAGAGGGTGGCTTCCCTGGTGTTTCCAGGTGTGTTCTTAGGGTATGCACCCTAATTACCTAAACATAATTTTCTAGTATATGATTACAGGAGTTTGGTCAGTTTCTTCCCCTTTGTCACCCTCTCCCTCCTCCCCCCATACTTTTTATTATTCCAAATCTTAAGGTATGTGAGAGCACTGGAGGCTTAAAGCCTAAATGCTTTATAAAAGGAACAGTTTCCTGAAAACAGCAGTCTGCTGCACAACTTCACACTAATGCGATTATGTAGCTAATTTCCTAAGTTAGTTTCCCCACCATTTCACCCATCACAGCTATGTTACTAAAAAGCCTCTGTACTGAAAAATCTAAACACCAAAACACCAAAGGGAAAGTTTTTCCATTGAATGAGGAGAGATAATGAAGCAAAACACTGCTTAGTAGCAAAAAGACATAGATGGAGAAAACCTCACAAAGCAGAGGCTACACTCAACCAAGTTTCACACTTCTGAGGTTTTAATGTTATTAGGCAGTAGTAAAACTCATTAAAGGATTACTTCTCTTTTACTATATCTCCTATAACAGTAGGTACATCTTGGACTTGATGACAACATCAAATTCCTCCTAAATTGTTAAGCAACTACAAGGTTCACAGTAATTCAGGGCCCAAGATTTCACACTCAGTGAGCTGCAAAGTAAGTGGACACATGCACACTTCTCATTTGCTTCCAGTCAGGCCTAATATGAAGAGATGCTTTCCCAGCAATATTAAAGCAACATTAAAGAAGATTTGACTTCATTGTTTCCCAAGAAGATTAAAGGCCCTCCAAGAAGAGCTGAGAAGTTTGGGGCTCCTTCTGGGGTGAACCACTTTGAATAGGCACAACATAGAGAGGAATATTTTTTTCCAGGAAAGAGGAAAAATAAAATTTGGCTCCCTCCTCCAAGATAGAAAACTCTGAGACCTCAGTAATGTTTCTTTTGGTGCTGATGTGCATTCATGCTGCACCACCTCAACTTATTGCCTCAATGAAGGGTCCAGCACATGGATGGCATTTCAGAGCAACAGCCAAGGCTGTCAGCACTGCCTCTCTTTGGTGCATGGTAGCCTCTGGTACTTGTTTCTCAAATGACTCCTTTTACCTTTGATGGGTTAGGGGTCACCAGCCAACTCCCCTTATTAACAAACCTAGTTATAGGAATTTGGTGAGATAGAAGAAGATGAAGTGTCTTGTTCAAAGATGTAAGTACAGGACCCTGTGCTACTGGAAGACAGCTGGAGGTGCAAGGCACAGGGTGTGCAAAAAAGAAGGACCAGAGACTATGACAAGACTTAATGGCAAAATCAGCCTTCAACTGGGAAGTGTAACTCTAAGTATCAGTCATGATGTTCATTTGTGTTACCTCTGCTATTGAACCCAAACTGTCTATGGGGTGAGTTAGTGATCATGGTGGAAAAGACACTCATGGCCATGCTAACAGCATGTATGCGCATGTAGCAGACTGGTCTGACACAGCATCACAAGCATTTTCATCTGCCTCTAAAGACACAGCTGCAGATTAGAGAAAACAGTGATTATCAAAGTCCAACAGCCAAAGGCTAAGTTACTGTTAGGTTTAAATCAAACCAACATCTTTGGTGCAGGGTATTTCTTTACAGTTACATGTCACTATTTGGCAGGGACAAGAAGGCCTCATTCTAAGTGAAATGAGAATTATTATTCTCAGAAGAGTAGAAAATAATTTCTCTTTGTATGTGTTTACACAAACATCTTTCAGGACATGGCACCAGCCAAAGCATGGTGACAGCAAAGATAAAGTTGCAGTGAGGAGACTCCAGCAGAGCTCAGAATCCTGTTTGGTTCCCAGCTTTGTCCCTCAGCTCCCACTCAGGCTCAACAGTCCTTCACAGTCCTAGACACACCCTAAGGGAATATTTCTTACAATTGGTAAACCTCCCAAACTCTGCATCTAGGATGGCATGAACAAAAAAAAAAAAAAAAAAAAAAAAAAAAAAAAAAAAAAAAAAAGGAAGAAGATAAGGCTGAATGTTTGGCAGACATAGAAAAATTCTCACCAAGAAAACACCTCCCTTAAATGAATTCTTCAACCTCCCTAGCGGGTAGCTGCCAGTAGATACATCACCACAACCAGACAACCAAGCAGATTTCTGGAGTGAAATAAGGAGTACAACTCACCCAGGTAGTTGTCATCCTCTGGTTTCCCTGAGTAACTGTGCTGACGCACATCAATATTGGTGGCACCAGCTGGGATGCGAACCACAATGTTATAACCTAGGAAAGATTTAACTGAGAGTCAAGGCTATTACACAGGCATTTGATTTGTTTTCTACAGGGGAAGGGAAATGAGCTAAGTTACCTCACATTACACAAGCTGATACTTTTCATTTAGGGATAGCATAAATAGTTATAAAATGGAATATACTATAGCTAGAAGGATTTTGTGTTTTACATCAGTGTTTTTGTAGATTAAGTGTCATAATGGCTTTTATAGACCCACATTTTTTCACTATAAAGTTTTTAGCAACAGATTCTTACCATAATGCACCGTGTTAAATGTGCCTGCAACAGTTTTGCATGAAGAATTATCCCCACCACAAACACCACATTTATCTCTTCTTGCTTTTGAATTCAGCACATGATCACATCCAGCTTGCTTTAAGAGAAAAATTGAAAAAAACAGATTGAGCAAATACAGACTAGAACAGCATTGACAAATCTCCTAATTAAGGCACACAAAAGCTCTGTATGCAAAAGGCTGCTGTGAGATAAACTGGTTTGCTTCCCCACATTTTTCCACTGATTTACAGTGTGGCCATCCCACAAGGTTTTACAACAAAAGGCTTTTTTACAAAGCAAGAATCAGAACAACTGTTTGCACCAGGTAATGTGTAATGCTTTCACTAGAAAAAATTCTTGCATCAATTGTTCCCATAAAGAAAAGCGTGAAGAACAATTGTGAATGGAAATGTAGGGCTCTGGGGCCTGATCAGGAAGGACTGGGGCAAAGCACAGAAGGAAGTAACACTGGAATTTAGGCTGAGATTCCACAGCCCTCAGTAACTTAGGGTAGATGTGCAAACATGTTCCACTTGAGTGTGTCCCAAGAAGAGCTGGTGAATGGTCTAAACTAAAATGAGGAGAAGCTGAGGAGCTCAGCCTGGAGAAAAAGAGGCTCAGGTGAGACTTTCTCACTCTCTACAACTACCTGAAAGGAAGTTGTAGCCAAGTGGGGGTCAGGCTCTTATCACAGGTAACAAGCAACAGGACAACTGAAAACAGCCTCATGTTCAACAGGGGAGGTTTAGATTTGATATTAGGAAATAATTCTTCACCAAAAAAGTTGTCAAACACTGGAACAGGCTGCTCAGGGCAGTAGTGGGAGTCACCCTCCCTGGTAGTATTAGAGGACATGTAGATATGGCACTTGGGGACATGGTTTAGTGGTGGACTTGGCAGTGCTGAGTTAATGGCTGGACTTGATCTCAAAGGTCTTTTCCAACCTAAATGATCCTATGATTCCACGTGTGCCTCTTCGGCAAATCTGGACGCTGGCACAAGTTTGAGACCATTTGGGGCTGACAGAGTCTGCAGATGCTGCTGGCACCCTCTGAGTGAAGAGGACACGCCAACAACTGCCTGGAGCACGGCACAGAAGCGCCAGCCTGCCTGCCCTACAAAACTGCCATCCCCCTTTGGTGAAGAGGAGGGACAATGATTACCCGGCAGAGGCCCTGCACGCAGATGTCGTTGGTGTCGGGGCCGCAGGGCGTCCCGTCGATGACGCGGTCGCGCAGCTGGTAATAGGCCGTGTTCCCCGCCACCCGGCAGAACAGCTTGCACCGATCCTTCATCAGGACTGCGGGGGGAGGGAGGGACACCAGGAGCACATTATCTGAACACCCTCACCCCTAGGCAGCAATCCAGCAGGCAGGATCTGCATCCCCCCAGCCACTTACTGCCGCTGTATTTGGGAACCCAGCGCACATTCGTAGGCAGCCCGTTGATGTTGAAGTGTTTCCCATCAAAGTCGGCACACTGCTCGTCCCGGAAATCCTTCTTCAGCTTCGAGCACGGTTCTGTGTTGCAGGATTTAAACTTCATGCGACGACCCACGCAGTACTTCCCACCGTTTTTGGGTCTGCAGAGACAACACCATGCTGGAAATGAGGTGCAATTACAATTCTGCAACTGGTTCAGTACAGTCAGGATTTGCAACAGCATTTTGTGAGTTCTGTCTTTCTGCATATCTTTAATTAATATCCCAGGTTGACAAGCAGGAAATGTTATGTTGGTATCTAATCTAAAAATCCCACATATGCAATAAAAACGGATGAAAAAAAGAATATTTGCTTTCTGATGGATACCAGGGGAGTGAAAGAAACCAGAAAGGAAGGGCAACATCATCTTCCCACCTGAGGATTTATTTTCACTCTGAGGGATCCCACTCAGGCCCATGTCTCCTTACAGCACCATCAGTCCTATGGATTTTGTGGCTGACAATTTGCCTTTGATCTAGTGGGTTACAAATAACTAAACATTACAGGAAAAAAGGCTTCCTTCCCTGCAGAGGCTGAAAGGTCAGGTAGCACTTAGTCCTTCAGGATTTCTAGCCCCAAATGTTAAAAATGGTAATGCTGAGCACTTTGAAACAACTTTACCTCCATATATTCCAGAAAGCACCAAAGACAGACAATAAATAACTTACCCTCATTTTATAGCAGGATGACACCAGTACAAACTGGGAAGAGAGATCCCATCCAAGCCACATAAAACCCAGAAGAAGCCATCATTTTAAATTTCCTGACTCACAGATTCAGGGCTGCAGTCATAAAACTATTTTTCTCATATGTAGATGAAGCCTTTGCCAGAGAACATCACTCTGGGGACTGAAAAAGCCTCTCCCATTCCATATGTTGCCAGCAGTAGTGCAAGAATGAGCTGCACATCAAAATAACCAAACCTACATCTTCTACCTACCCCCTGAAAAATGAGTGCCTGCACTAGCAAGAAGCGCAATCAGAAGAGTGACTTGCCAGGCTCCAACAACCATGCATCCACAACTCCTGCCTTCCAGGGCTGTTCTTCAGGATCACCTCTGCCTTGCCTGGGGACCAGGTGCCCATCAGTGTCCCAGGGATGCCGGCAGAATGCTCCTGCCCTTGGAGCTTGGTTGGGAAGAAAACACACACAAGGTTTGCACACTTGGAGAACCCTTCAAGATGCAGATGAATGAGTGATAGATAAATGGGAGTCACCCCTGTCCTCAGAACAGAGATGCTCACCATGAGATCTCCACATTGCATGCAGTCAGCACCTCTAACAAAAGAGATGGCACCCTCCTGCACCTGCACAATGGTCTCTACACACAGTGAGTCAACAAGTTCCTGCAGCTGAACAGAATTTTTTAGCATCTCTACACCTCCACCACTCAGGAAGCCCAGCAGTGCCATTTCTCCCACAAATATCAATTTTTCACTCTTACGCTTGAAAATTCTTTGTGACTCAAGTAGCAAAGTTCCTGTGAAACAAATGAAAGACAGAAGCACAGAACAGCTTGCCCTTACCAAAAGATTGCCTGTAAAACCAGGAAAGGCAGGCAGACTTCCCACCACCCCATCAGCACCACACTAGGGATGCTCATGGGTTTGGCAGAAGGAGTTGAATCCTTGAGCAGCTGCAGGTGAAATGCTGAGCATCACCAGTTACACACGTGGGAGTTTTCCTGCCAGCATACTCCAGTCACTGAGATCCTCACTGCCATGGTGCAGACCCCTCTATCCTCATTTAGTCCTATCCTAAATGCCACAGGCTATGATTTCTCCTCAGGCACAGCCCTGAGCAGCAGCTACAAACACCAGCTCTACCTGCTCTGAGGGCAGTTCTCACATGCCATTGAGAAGTGAAATGCCTGTCACTTACAAAGGCTTCTGGTGCTTGCAATTAAGCAAGTACCAGTGATAAAAAGCCCAAGCAACTGCACAGTGCCCATTGCAGATTCCTGATTACAGACTGATTTTACACCTTTACAGTTCCTAGTGGAGAAGTAAGTCTAAACCTGGTTTTTACTGATTTAGTTTGTTGTCTGCCTTGCTGTGACAAACAACTTCAAAGAACTTGATTACACTTGGAACAGCTCCAGGGCTATCCCAGCACAGATCTTGCAGACACAGCCCAAACTCCTCCCTGCCTTGCAGGCACAATGGCAATTCCTGGAGGTTTCCCAATACCAGAGCCCATCCCATGGACTATTCCCATGCAGGTACATGAGCTACCTCTAGCTACAAAGGGTCATCTCAACCATCTTACTACACAGCACACCGGGAAGCAGCACACTCCAGACCTGGGTGAGTCTGAGTCATTCATGGGAGAATTAACAGGTTTCATGAGTCATTCATGGGGGAATTAACAAAAGCATTTGAACCTCTGCAAGATTGTTGCAGTTGACAAAGCCTCTGAGTTCCACAAACCTTTAAGAGGGCATTTCTTTTTAAAAAATTGCAATTACAACATTCTTATGGCAACCACATTGCTTCCAATATAAATCAATTTAACTAAAATGAAACCCTTAACTATTTAGTTAAGGAGAACATGAAGAACATGTAGGAGCCCTTTTTGTTTTTTTAAAGGTATGTCTGATAAAATCCAAAAATCCCAAGCTACAATTTAGTTTTCTCTTCTCTAGACATGACCCCTGATTTTGAGATAACATTGACACATGGACACACCACAAACTGAAGGATGCTAAAGCTTGCCACCTTGTTGCAAACGGTCAGCTTTGTAACCCTGGCAGTAAATCTCCTTGCAGACAGTGCTGGGGGCTGAAGCACCCTCACACTTCTGACACTTAAAACCAGCTCCAAACTCCCCTGACAGTTTCAGAGTGTTTTTAACCAGCATTGCTCCCCACAGAATGTAAAGGACAGAAAGAGCTGACCCCGAAAGAGAAGTCACCCTCATATAACATCAATTTTCAGTGTCATGAAGAAATACAGCATACTTTGTTCTGTATAATACTTTTATGGATCATCAACAATGTACCACAGAGACAGAAGGGAAAGCAGTATATGCATAGAAACCTCCTTGTTTTGCTTCCATTTCCCTTCTCTCTGAGTCATCTATTTGCCCAATTAACAGCTGGCATGGACCCATTTTCAATCCAGTATCATTCCCCTGACAGGCTCCTGCACACACCCCAGACCCACTGCACTCCTCCCAGCAGCCCAGAAACTCTCAGGCCCAGGGTATGATGGGCTCTCATCCCCATTCCCACCCCAACAAGTCTGAAATACATGATGCTTCATCCATCACCTTGAGCATTTTCACTTGCAGATTTTGAGGCAGCACTCGGCTCCCACCAGACACAGACACTTTTGGGGGTGCTTTGCACCTGCCCCATGGGCAACAGCTCTGCCTGGGAGCACTGAGGCTGTCACAAGGAAAAGTCCCAGGAGAATTAACTGCAGGGCACATGTGTTCATCTGCACATTTGCCCATGTACCTGTGCTCATGGGTGACTGCTGAAAAATCTGTGAAGCTCCAGCGTGCACAGATCAGTTTGAGATATCCTTCCCTGCATTCCAGGAAGCCCTAGGACTGGAAATTGGTTGGTGGCTAGCACAGTCATCTAAGCTGTCTGAGCCTGACATGTTTACATGTCAGGCTCAGACAGTTTTCAGCACAGGTGGATACTTCTGTGATGGACTAAAATGCAAATGTGATCTGACTCACATCCACAGATCCACACACCCCCCTCCAAAGAACCATTCCTGAAAACAGGGCTTCTGGTATTGACATCTTATCAAATATGCCCTTTCCTATAATTCTGCAATATGTCTTTCTTTGAAAACCAGGGCTTGCACTACAGACCCTCTGATGATGCTCCACAGCCATGGACTTTGTCCACCAGCCAGGCTCAAATTCCCATATGGGCAATCTCAGTGGGAAGGGTCTGGTCTGGTTCCAAACACATTCCTTCAGGGTATGTCAAAACAGTCTGTTTCCATTCCAGAGGCTTACATCTCTTCCTGCATCCCTGCAGGATACTCATCCACATAGGTGTCAGAGCACTGTACAAAGAGAGGCAGGAGCTGCAGCCTTACTTTCTGTAGCATGGAGGGAATGGATGTAATTTTCAATGCCAGATTTAACACAATTTTTTACTGGATGCAAGATCCCACCCCAGATTCTCATGCACAGAAAAAACTTTAAAAAGCTAAACCAACTTTGAATAGAAAAGATTTATTGAGAATTATTTCAGACCCTACTCAAGGTATCTGGGTTGGGTTTGCTGCCTTCTACAACAGAGCAGAAACTCTTCAAAAAGAGACATCTTTTTGAAGTACTTTGAGAAGGGGAAAAGGCAAGAGAGTATCCAGTGGGGTCTCATCCATTTGCATCGTTTTAGCAGCCCCATGATAATGGGGACACAGGTGGTAGGAGCTCACACTATAGTGTCAAATTACAGGCACAAACCAACAATCAGTAGAAAGCTCTGTGGATGGTGCCAGGACAGGCTACTCCTCACAGAGACCTTGTGAGGGGCTGGAGAAGAAAGGCCAGTGCCAACACAAGGCTCAGGAAAGGGGACCTGGAAAATAACCACTATCAATCATAAGGATTTCTTGGGCAACTTGGTGCTCAGTGTGTTCAGTGCTTTTGCAAATCCCAGCCACAGCAATACACCTACTGAAGCACCAGGATACAAACCACAAGCTATCAGGGAAAATGGAATTTCAAATCCCTTGGCTAGCCTTTAGGATAAAGGAGATTTTCTATCACAAAAAGCTATCAGTCTGAATAGATGTCTCCCAGAAAACAGGAACACATCTTGCTGACAGCATCCATGATTTCAGCAGCAGAGCTGCAAAAATGCTTTGTTTTTGTCTTTCCACGGCTACCAAAGACCATATGGAGTGTGCTGACTCAGCACAGCTAGATGAGAGCTCTCCACACTTGTGTTTTTCTTAGCATTGTTTTAATTAACATGCTGGTGTGTCCTACTCTCTCAGCCTTAACTTTTGACACTTGCCCAGCTGTGCTGAGCAGGCTCTCCTGTTACCACACCACCAGTGTCACAGGTATAAGCTCTCCCTTCTCCCATTAGCAGTGATCAAACTATCACTGGCACATCCCTAGTGGCAATTTCCTTGGCAATAAACCATCCAACACCAGTGATGAGAAATAGGAATCTTTTCAAGACCCCTCAGTGCAACCAACCCCACAGACCCTCTCTTCTCTGTATCTCAGTCCCAAACAAAAGCCCAGAAAGCCTCCCTTCTTCTGCAAGAAGGCATTTAAACAGAAACCAGCACAATTCACAATTTACGTAAACAGGCTGCTTTCATACCAGTTGCTCAAGCTATTACTACTGCACCAGTTACATATTTGTCTCCTTGAAGCCCACAGCAAAATTCCCAGCCATTTCAAATGGTGCAGGATTTTGCATTCCAGGCTGATAGCAAACATTTTTGAGTGCCACTTTTTAATGGGGCACAGATTTCTGCTGAGGTTTGGCTAGTCTGAACCAGCTGAAATGTAACTGTATAAAGGATCAGCTGCAAAAGCAGCCAAAAGCTGCAAAACCAGACAAAGCAGGAATAAAACGGTAGAAAACTTTATTATAAAGGCCTCTAGGAACAGCTGCAAAAGCAACCGAAGCCAGAGTAAAATGGTGAAAAAGGAAGGCTCCTTCCTTTCTCTGTCCTTTCTGAATCACAGCTTTGGAGAAAAAAAAACACCTCTGGAAGTGGAACTCCAGCTGTGCCTCCACAGGAAAACAGAAGGTAATAAACCCATGGAGGTATCAGCTTCTTATCCCTCATTGTTGAATGAATCCCTTTTTAAAGCACTTCACCCACACACCAATGACCGGATCCAGCCTCACCCATGCCAGGCAAAGCCACCCATCCCTAGGGCAGAGCCACCTGTCCTTGGCACTCGCAAGGACTGGGGACAGCCAAAGTTGATTTCAGCCCATTTGGGCAGCCCAAACTGCTTTTCCCCATCTCACCCTGTGGCATTCCCCCTCTGTGCACTCACTCGGGCCTGTTGCACTCTCGAATTGCCGTCTTTATGCCGCCGCCGCAGGTCCTCGAGCAGGTCCCGAAAGGGCTCCAGGTGCCCCAGGCTCCGTCTGTCACTGGCGCCTCTCGCTCCTTGGGCACACACATCCCAAACCTGCAGTGCTGCACGTGAAGGAGAGACATGGCAAAGGTGGGATTGTGCTGCTTTGCATCAGTGACCAGCCTGGGCAACAAGACTCAGCCTCACTTACTTCCCAGCCACACACAATGATTTTGCAATCAAATAAAACTGAACTGCTTTTTCTTTTGTCTATGACCCCCATATTTTTCTTTCTCCATACCCTTAAATGGCAAAGTGAAGGCAAGGTGCTGAGTCTGTGGAATGATTTATGGGATGAAGACTAAAGACAACAGCAACCACTAAATACTCTCTGTTTACTGGGCTAAGCAGCACAGCAAGCTTACGGCACTGGCTTTACAAAAAGCTGCTCTATCTGATTTCCTGGAGAGCTGCAGAAACTTTGCACAGAGAGCCATGTCACGGGAGGAGACAGGCAATGAGGAGAAACACCAGGGAAAACTCAAACCTCCCCACAGTTACCCAAGCCAGAAAACTTCCAAATCCAAAAGGCAAATAAAATAGAAAAATTAATTCCTCAAGCCCAAGTGGTTTTTTTTTTACACTCAGACATAACATGGGACTTGCCAAGACCTGGTCTACATTTCTGTTTTCCAGCTATGACTCTTGTTTTCTTTTGTTTGGAAAACTGGATTAAGTTACCTTGGCAAGCCCCCATCCCTATTTTCATGGTATAAATTGTGTCCTTCGGGGTATATTTACTAGATGGACTACACAGACTTCTGCAGAAGTGAGGGAAAAGTCACCTTCTGGCCTCAACAGAGTAGCTGGAAAAATGTCCCTTCTCAGTGAACAGGGCTTTAAACCCAGAGACATGCAGATGCCTAAATCTTTCTAATTATGGGAAGCCCAAACATTGCTGATTGCTCACAGATTAGAAGAGACTACAGACTACAGGTAGAGAGCATCACTAAAATATTCCCTTCAAGTATTTCTGTGCACCAGGTGCTGTTCAGATCTAATGATCTTTATGGGAACAGGGTCAAATTTGCTGATGCATCCTGTTTTTCCAGCTTTCCACTAACAGCACAACAAGGCTGTGTCAAGACACAGCACAAGCTCATCATGCTTTTTTAGACACCCTTATGAACTACTTTGGATAAAGCTATCTAGGAAAACAGAGCAAAATCAAGCTGTCATGGGACTGTGACATCATCCCACAGGACACCAGCTCTGCAGCACATGGGACACCTTTTGCCCATGAAGGCTGACTTGTTACATAGCTTTGCTGATGAAGAAAGCTGATCTCAGGCGCATTTGCCCACGGGCAGATTTGCAGGACAGCTGAAGAACTCATAATCTGAGTCCTGCGTGTGGTGTTTACTCAGAGACAAGCATGGTCTCCAGGCTGCAAAATGCCCTAGATTTGCTTTCATCTGAAGATCTGATTCCCCAGATAAAACTGACTAAAACCCATCTGCTACAGTAAAGGACAGCAGTAAAATCAGCTGAAATGCCTATTTCTTTGCTGCAGGACAAATTACAATGCACAACTCTTCCTGGCATTTAGAGGTTGAAAACCTGAAGGTTGGCGTCCCTATACAGGTCCAAAAAGATCTGACAGCTATCATTAAACAGCAGAAATTCATGACACCAATCCAACAGTGCTGTCCCAGTGGAGAACTTCTTGCAGCAATGTTGATGCTCACAGCTAAATATCTAACCAGAGTCATGCCTGGCACCACTGACCCAGGAAAGATGACTGAATAGCTAACTAGTGAATGAACATAGCTTACAGACCGTGACATGACCTATATGTCTCCCATCTCATGGTTGAGTATTAACCAGGAACTCATCTACATCCATTGATTTTGTTAAAAATTTAGGCATTGGAGCTGATGGTAAAGCGAAGCAGGGGGAAAAGAGCAGCTGTTTTAAATAAATGGCAAGATTATCTTATGAAAACACAATGGTGCTTCTTGGAACCACACTGTGAACAGTCTGGCTGTGCAACCTTTATGCCTTTCATATTTTAAAAATAATTTCTATGCTGAGATACAGCAGAAAGACTAAAAAGCCTGCCAGAGTCCTCTTTCCTATAAGCTTACAGCTAACAGAATGAAGAGAATAAAAGGCAGATTGTCTGGAGCAAAATCAAAATATCTTAGACACACAGTGGAGCTGGAGAGCACTGGCAGGGATGGAAGACATTACAGCAGACTTTCCTTTCCTTTGTCTTGCCACTGGAGTTCCAGATAATTCCCCAAATCCAGCTGCCATCCTTGGGCTGGCTGGCTGAATGGAGTAGCAGGGGGCAGAAGGGGTTGTGCAGCTCCATGCATGCATAACAGACACACTACCTGATGCCACAGGGCAGCACACACAAATCATTACTGTTCATCTGCTCTTCTGTTACCATTCTTTAAACAGCCCTGAAAACCACAACGGAGAGTAGCCCAAATTTACAACCTCCTTTATCTTCTTTCAGAGATTTATCTCCACCCAACAATGAACTGGTTCTGAGGAACATGGTAAAACCATTACCCTTCAAAGCCAGACTCTGGGCTGGGCTTATGGCTTGATTTAGCAGTATCAGATTCAGTGTCCTCACATGCAAAATATGCGTAAGTTAATACTCCCATGTTTTTTAAGGCCCTTGATTTAAGAGTAAATTTAGAGCCCAGTTAAATCTACATCCCAGTACTTTTAGCTAGATCTTTTTTTTAGCTATTGTGGCCCTCTTATTTCCAAAGATATCTCCATAAAAACTGGTATGGTATTTTCTCCATCTGCCAACCCATACAGCACAGGCTTTAAATATGCAGACTTGAGGCATTAGTCAGCAAGCAGCAGTTTGACAGGGCTCCTGGCCACAGCAGAGTACCAAAATAGCAATTTATTCCAAGGAAAAGCACTTCAGACTTGCACCTCAGCACTTCACAAGCCCAAGTAAATACCAAGCAGGACAGAGTTTATGATGATCTAAACTTTAGGCTTGAATCAGACGAACACAGAGACAGAAAAATTACTCCACAAAGCCCTTTTGTGAGAACACATTTAAATGCCCGAACACGAGTGGGCTGCATTAGCTTTTCTTAATAGCCCATCTGCTCTCAGCTGAGATGTTCAGATCACACTTGTGTAGTTTGTCTAAACTTGTCACATTGTCTAAATTTGTGGCCTGAAATGTTTTTGCACACACGGTCTTTATTAAGAGCCATGCAGCTGGATACTGCATGACATGGGGTGGCTCTGAGGGCCACAAATTTTGCTTAAAATTTTACTTTTCTTATTTTTATTAAAATACATTTGAGAAATTATGATTTAAAACTTTGACTCTTTCTAAAGAAAACATTATTATTATTAATGTTGATATTAAGAGACAGAAAAGCAAAATTTTAAGCTATACCGTGTAGAATAACATCATACTATTTTTACTAGACACAGATGGAGAATACTTTTGTTCAGACACAAATAGTAAGAACCAGTTAGCATTTTTATTCAAAAGCTTCAGTATCTCAGTAAAAGAAAAATGCTCTCAACTATTTTTCTACAGATACGAACAACTAAAAATTAAACACTTATCCTAGAAACCACAATGCTAGCTGGAAATTAACATTGCACATGGAAATGGGAAGTTTCTATGAATTACTGCCAAAAATGCTCCATACATAAAATGTCAACCAATTCTATATTTTACTCTGAAGCTGTCAAGATGAAAAGCCAGCTGACAAGTTTATGTTACATAGAATTACTAATTGCTCACATCACATAGGCAATTTCCAACAAAAGCTTAGGGAAGCTTTGCAAAAGTTTTGCTCAAAAGTTCACTCAAGGGCATTAATTCAAAAAGATAAGCACTCCAGGAATACCTAGTTTAAACAATGTTATGACAAGCAGTAGACTTTAATCATGTTATCTGGGCTAGAGATGTCCCAGGCACCACCAGGCTTAAAACATATTGAGTTGCTTTGTGCTTCCAGCACTGCAGTCAGAGCCATGCCCCACACAACTGGCATCAGGGTAGGATGGTCCTGAGTGATATGCTCAGCCTGAGCCCAAGGAAATAGAGCCACAAGGCACAAACCACCAGGTATTACAGACCTTTCCAGGCTCACATTCTGTCCCATCAGCCCAAGGTGTGTGTTGGGTTCGACATCCCTTGTGAGCACCATCGACGTTGATACACCAAAGCCGCCGACACTGCATCTGCTTAAGTGATTGCAGAGATCAAAACATTAAATATGTGCCACATGCCTTACCACACAGTTGATCCTTTATGAAATTATCCCCCCAGGATTTATCATTAACTCACAAGCTTGACAGTAAGTTGATGGATTGTGAGTCTGCCATTCATCCAACCCCAGGAGACCTTATTTTGCTCTGGCAAAACCAGGAAAAATAAGGTGTGAAATTTCACTTACCATATAGGGGCACACTTGGGATCCGGGTCCAAAAATTAACTCACATTGTTTGTTGACGTCATACATCAGCCCTGGGAGCTGCTGAGGCAATGTATAAGTTCTTGATGAAGGTTCATCAAGCAAACACTCCCCATAACCAGTGCTACAACACAAATCAGAATGCTGGTGTTAAACAGGAGACGGGAGATCAGAACCCACTTGTGCTTGCCTGAATTAGCCTTAGAGCAGTTGCACACCACGTTTGCCATATTTAACAAGCACTACAAGAGATATTTCAAATTCAAGCACAGGAGGGTGTGTTACCCATACACCACCACCCTTGTGCTGTGACAGCAACCATCCACCACACCACAGTCAGCTACCACGGCAAAAGCATTTCTGAGTGTGCATTTAGTTGCTGAGCAAGCACTGGCACATTTTTATAAAGAATTCAGAAAAAAACATCACTGATTAGCAGAACTGCCCAAGGGACTGAGCTCCTGGATTTGCCAGAACACCATCATGGCTCTCATTCTGTTCCACACCACAACACATGGGAAGGCATCACAGCAAAATGGGCGAATCACTATGCATCAAACTGACCCGTGGGCTCCTGGAATGGTGTTCCCACACGGATTAGTGCCAGGGCTTTATCTTGACCTGTGGAGCAGAAAGGCAGATTCAATCTGCCTCCTAAAACACAGCTCCGTATCTGGGCCACAAGGCTTGGAAAAGTCATTCTTCAGGTTTGAGGAGAACACACATTCCTTAAAAGCAATATCCATGGGGGAAGACTTATTCTTCCCCATTGAGAGGCTGGTCCTTGCCAGCTTATCATGAGGCTGAACTGGCAGGGACTGGATGCCAGGGGTGCATTCCTGCTCTATGTAAAGGATGCGTGCACGCGCAAATCCCTCTGATTTCCTCCGAACGCTGCACACTAGGACTCCAAATTAACTGAAGAACTCCATGGGACACATGGACATGTGAAAACAGCCCAACACATGCATATGCAAGGCCTTACTCCAGAAATTCAGTGATGTATTTCCTGCTGCACTTTGACCACATCCAGGGATTGGTGTAGAAGTTCAGTGTTGGTGCCATGACATGCTGTTGATTTTTACCTCCATCTTCCTTGCACTTGTGATTATCATCATGTGGCATGTTAAATCTAAGAGGAAAAGAGAAGCACAAAGTAGAGTCAGTTAAGAGGCAAACATCAAGTATTTAGCATAGCAAGGGCAACAGTGTGAACTAAATGCAAGCAAACCCAAGAATTTTTCCTAAATATGCTGCTGACAGATATTACAGAATAAAAGTATTAATACACACATATGCATAATAAATTCTGAGGTGTTAATGAACAGGGTTCCTAGCACTCCTCTGGGAAAAGCTGTGCAGCACCCTGCTAAGCTCTCCACTCCATGACTGCATATATTTAGCCAGACAAGTCCTCCAGGGAGCCTGGAGCAAGATGCAAATCCAGCTGCAGTTTCCTTTTCAGCTGACGGTTGCTACTCTGCAGACGGCCTGGAGTCTGGCCCCTCCTTCCTAAAAATGGCAAATACTCTGGAATGACCACAGATCCAAGAGCTGATCTCAGGGAATTCTGAAGGAGATGATTGATTTCAGCCCACTGACTGCAGACCCTCATGCACACAGGCAATATCGTGTTGGATGCAAAATATTTTCTAATGCAATTGAATTCCCTGGGCCACATTGCTGCCTAAGCAGGGTTGTATCATGGATAGACTTGGCTCCTGTACTTTATGTGGCAGGTTTACAAAATGCCAGCAAGCATTGGTATCAGCAGAAACCAACGTGAAGTTTGCAGCACATGACACCTTGAAGAATGTGGTAAATTCACTAATGGAGACAGAGCGGCTTAAAGCGCTGTGCTGTTTGAAGTGGGGAAGGGGAAGTGACCTGGTGTGATCCTGTGTTCCAAGGCTGGGGAGTTTGTATTCCATTAAGATTACCTCCAACAAACCATCTTTTCACTCTGCTCTCTGAAAAAAAGAGCACAGAGGCGTTTCCTGCTCAGGAGCACTGCTAACCCCCCCAGCAGCTCTGAGGCAACATTAGCAAAGGAATTAGCCACAGGTTAGGTGTGGGGAACACTAAAACTTTGGGGACTTTCTGTCAGGAAGTCTCATTTAAACAAATACTACTGTGGTTAAAAATAGACTGTCTCAGCCAGCTCTCTTGAAGAAAAACAAGAGTTTAGAACAATGAGAGATTTGTTCCCGAGTACTCATCCATCCCACACCTACAGACCTCCACTGCAAAGCAAGCGTGTGGTGGTTTAGGACTGAATCAGTTGCCTAAGGTTATAACCAGGGGTAAAGAACTATGTGATCTAAGATGATTTTCCTCATGACTGCTTAGTAGTGAGAAAAAGTCTCAGTAGTGAGAAAAAGCAAAAATAGTTTGAAAGAAATTTCTGCTCTAGGAGGTGAATGGCAGCGTCTCTTCTGGGGATGTCCAGCAGCACAAGATTTTCCATGATGAAACAGTTCAAGAGCTGAGTCAAGCTCACTTATACACCTCATCACCTCCCAGATGCCCTGGGTAAGTTCCTCCTTCACACACAGCTGCTGCACTGCCTTCACCAGCACCACATAGAGCTGTGGGACAAGCTGCAGGCAGGCTGAGGACCTGCTCTCAGAGAAGACTTCAGTCCCAAAAGATAGTTGAGGTGTGCCAGCATCCTTTACCCTGGTCCTTCCCAAGGCACCCAGCACCTCCCATCTTTGCCCAAAACCCGGGCTAGTTCCAATGGCTTGGTCAAGATGTCATTTCTTAAGTGCTGCTTGTGGTACTCTGTCATTCATCCTCCCCAAAACATGGCCCTGCTCATTTTGCTGCTCTCAGGTAGGCTCCAGAGCACCCCACAGTCTCATCTACCTCATTGGTATATCTTCTAGCCAAGTATATTATTCCCCCTCAAATAATTAGGCTCAGCAGTACCAGTTCCCAGCCTAGCTGGCAAGCCCTAGTTAGCATAAATATTGGGCTATTTAAATGTAAATCTATTTACATAAAACATACACATGGCCAAGTTCATGTGCTATTGTGAAAGCAGTGCTCAGTCCGTTATCTTCACTAATTGAGCAGCTCCTGTATGGGTCACAGACTGTGCCCAGCTCTGCCAGACCTAGGAGAGAACAGAGAGGTTTATGATAGAAAAAGAAATGTCACTTACAGTTCAGCACAGGCAACTAACATTGCCACTACAAAAAAAGTTATTAAAAGACAAAAAAAAGGTTTTCCTTACCCAGAGTATCACATTTGTCGTGCGCTCTACAAATATCCTGTCTGAAAGCAGAATAGACCTGACACATTAATTCTCAATGCAGCAGTGAGTTAAGGTACAAACACAGTAACAACAGCAGAAACAACTCTTGGTCCTCCAACAGACCTTCTCATGCTGATTTACCACATCATTCAGAGCCCAAACTAACTCCCCACCACAGTCAGAATTTTTCATCTTATGCTAAACTCATGGGCAGACCTTAGACAGCCTTGAACCTCTCAAAATCATCCCTTTTTACGGTGGACACATGCTCCCACAACTGCAACTATCATTACATCCACACCAAAACCTGAACATTTCCCATATATTACATGCTCACAGCCCCTGACACACAACTGGTTACAGTTTTCATGAGAATATTCACCACACCTGGTAACAAGCACAGCTGTATCATGCCGAAGGTGACTTCCCTCTGGGTGGTTTTGGGACTGCTGCCATTGGCAGAAGTTTTTCAATGTTGTCTGGGCATTGTAAGATATTGCAGGGCCATCCTGATAAGCAACACACAGAAAGCAGGTATTTTAATTATTCATGGCAATGCTCACTACAAATGCCATTGTCAAGCAGAAGGTGAAGAAAATAATTTCCATTACCTGCTCATTATGTATCACGACCAATTTCACAATAACAATATTAATTAAATTTCCAATGCTTGGGTCTTTGTAGATAGAAGCCACCTGTTTCAAAAAGCAATATTTGGAATTACTGTTAACATTCAAGGAAACAAACAATTAAGACAACACACATATTTTCCATTTTGCAACTGTTTTTCTCCTGGGCTGCCCTTCTGCCCTGCTCAGTGCTCTGATGCTACTTGGAGAGACCTCCTGGCAGAAGCACAATTTTAGAATGAAAAAACCTGCTGGTATCACAGAAACCCAACATTTCCTTTTGCTTTACCACACATTTCACCAAATTAAAGGATCATTCTGCTCTGAGACACAAAGACCACCAAACAAGACTGTCAAAAGCAACTTATTCTTCCAGATGCCTGATTTTGACATGGGCAATTTCAGGCCACATATCCACTGCACTTCTACCCTCAAACAGGATGAACATCCCTCCACAGAGACACAAATATGTTGGATACTCCCTGCCAGTCATTCTGCACCTACAGAATTGCCTGTCTGGAAACTGCACTACTGCATCCTTGTACCTGCAGCTAATAAGGTGCTTGCTCTCAGCCTGGAAAGCCAACTTGAGAATTATGCTAAGGAACAAGGTGGTAACAGGCACCTTCTCCTTGCAACAGCAAGAGAAGTCAGACAACTGCATAACCTACCAGCATCAGTCCCCTGGAAGGCACAGTGCCCAAAGCACCTTTTCAATTTAGCTGTTATTTCATGTGGGCTTAAATAAAAAGAAGAGTACAGCATGTGGACTAAACAACCAGTGATATTGCTCATGGTGTCTGATGTTCAGAAAGCTGGAAGAGAGGGGTGTGAGAAGGATCGGGAAGCATGATGGATCTGGGAAAGAAGATTCCAACCAGTGTTTTCCAGCCATGTGTTACCGTTTTTGATGTAATCCCAGCATTATCTCCATGCCTAGGGAAGGCAAACTGATGGCGTTGCATAGGAATGCAGCAGAGTGACCAGAAAACCATTGACTAGAAAACAATTTGTGGGTGAATCTACTTGCCCTGGTTGAACACTCACTATTGACATCAGGGTTAAGACATAGTGTTGTAGGTTGGCTCCGTGGTAGGCGACCATCCTGCTGTCAGCCACCACCATCACCTCCACAAAACGTGGGTAGGACAAGAACCGCTTCGTTCGCTTGTGGCTCTTCTTTTCACCAATGGTCCCTGTCTTGTTGCTGTCCCCAGAAAAAGAATTCACTTCCAGGCTGTGTTTCAACATCTCCACATCAGACAATATGCTGCTCTCTGCCCACTGCCTTCTCCAGTGTTTCCGCTTGTTCTTTTTGTGACTGTGGTCGTGATCTATGGTTAAAAGGTAGAAAAAACATACAGTACATTCTGGAGTGAATAAAATTAATACCACGTGTATGCTAACTCAAAATACCTATTACCTCAACAAAGTTGTGTGGGCTTGCTCCAAACAAGCAGGGAACTGAAACGGGAGCACTCTGTGGAAGCCCACCATGTAATCCAACATCTAAGGCTTCATTTTTAAAGCCATCTTGGGGAAGCTAGCAGCACTTAGAGGTGGACATCCCCTGCAGCAGAGCCAGCTCCTGGCCTGTGCAGGAGGGAGGGATGGAGCCCTGCAATGGTAATTAGCCACTGCGGCAACAGCGTGAGGATTCTGGGCACGTCCAAGGTGGCCAGGAAACCACAGGAAACAAAGGTCCAAATCCTGTATTTCTAACTCAGGCATGAAGGACGGCAGGATTTGGCCTTCACAGCAAAGCAATTATATATGATTTATTTCTGTCTCTAACAATAACACGGCTGGGCTTCAGCTCCCCCCCTCCCTTTATTATTCTGTGCTACAGGAATGGTAAAGGTCATCTAATAGCACAGCTGCCACTGGCAAAAGAATAGAATTCAGGAAGTTTCACATATACTGCTTTTGATATTCAATTAGGCCAAACATAAAAGCAGCCTGAAAATATACTCCATGCTGATACAAAGACGACAAAGTGAAGAGGGAGAACAGGCATATAAAACATATGGAACGTGTACAATTAAGATTTACCATCTGATTAGTATGTAATTATAGCATTATTTAAATGTAAGAGCAAAATCAGGCTTATTTGATGCCACTTAATTTTTAATCAGTTCATCATAGGAAGTAGCTAATTGAATGTGATTCATCCACGAAAGACTGTTCACTTCTGCACTTAATATAAAGCCAGATCTGAACTACTCATCTACGACTCCAGGCTACAGCCCTCATGCTCTTTGTAGCTTTAGTTTAACTTCATCACGGTAGTGAAAAATATCACATTTCCTTATCTGACCCATTGAGTAGGTTAGAGGAAGCATAATATTACGGAACAAAGGAATATTCAATGCTCAAACAAGATTGAAATGATAGGAAACTTCTTAGTTATTTTTCCTGTGTACTTTCCTTTTAGGAATATTTGTAATAGTTTCCAAAAAAAGATATACGTTCTGCAGTATCACGGCAGGCAAAGGGGATCAGCCAACTTCTACCCATCTGAAAAATACTATCCCTTTGCCCTATGTGTAAATAGGCAGCAGAATAACTAAGAATTAAATCCTGCCTATTCTGTACTACCTAAGTCCTCTAAATTCCCCTTCCTTGATATAGTCCAGACCACCTTAATACAGCAGAGAGTCTGCAGTTATTTGGGTAAGAATTTGAGAAAGCCAATGGCATTTGTGGTTATAATTGGATTGCCCTAGTTCCTCTGTTCTAATCAATGCCCTTGTGTTGGCAAGGTTATGCTCTCATGCTGGCACCGCTTCGTGGGCAACCATGACATTATCCTGACTCATTCAGTGCCAATCTGCTTGGGGAGCCAACTATGCATACAAATAACTTAAAGGTGAGGAGAGGACCAGACTGAGGAGAAAGTGCTAACCCCAGCCCTTCAGCCAGCTCCTCTCCTCTCCACACCCTTAGCTGGCCACTCAAATTTCCCTTTTAAATAACTAACTTCCAAAAGGAGCAGGTGCCCAAGGAAAAATGTGTTAAGGATGGGGAGATGCTCAACAGGGCTTGAGTGAGGCTGAAGACAAGGCTGCAGAGTGAAGGCAGAGCTCTGCAGGGCCCCACGTGGGACCATGAGGCTCAGGTGCCTTCTCCAACCATCCAGGAAGAGGGAAGTTAGATGGCAAAAAATAGAGGGAATTGTAAAGATACCTATCTTTGAAGACACCTATCACACAGAAGGTGTACAAAAGAACTTAATTGATATTCACGGGGGTTGCACTGAAATCCTGCAGCTGGTGTCACACACAAAAAAAAAACCAAAAAAAAACTCCCACAAACCCACCCAAAACCCAGAGAGTACCACGTGAAATTCCACATCTTGTTCCAAGATCTCTGACCTACCCCAAGCATGCAGGAGAATCAGAGCCCAACAGTGCCAGGTATGCCCAGCACAGAGGAAAAATAACTTTCCTTTTTGTGCAGAGATCTGGCACAGAGTCACAGAATCATTTAGGTTGGAAAAGATACTTAAGATCATCAAATCCAATTATTAACCTAATGCTGCCAAGTGTTGGTACAGTATCAGTGCTCTTTGCCCATCCAGCACACAAATGAAGTCAGACACATCACCACTTCCAAACCAACTGAATTATTTCCACTCACGAAGTCACTCCAACACTTGCAGTGTGCTATTTGGTCACATATTGGGTGTTTGTCAGCCTGGTTACTGGAAAACCAAGCACCAGTGATGGGGATGCACTGCATGGAAAGCCACTCCTGGACTTTGGTAGTAGTGAACTGTTATCTCCACCCATCTTTCTGGCATGTAGATAGTGTGCACTCACCTGTAAAAAATGAAATGCTAATGGCTGTGCACTGCTCTCAACCTATCTGTAAAATCCTGACCACATTAATGGGAGCTGCACACAGGCACTGCCAGGAACTCTGTGTGCCTGATTCTGTTGATATCCTGCTCCATTACAATGGCCACAACAGCAGTACTCTCACTGAATGGTGCAATGTCCCGCCCTGCTCCATCAGGCAGAAGGGAAAATCTCTCACATTACACAAAACTGTGATTTTACAGCACCAGCTTCCTACTGCGACACATAACATCAGAAAAGGGTGTGATATTTCCCCACCTTATTTTCCCTTTTTTTTTTTTTTTTTTTTAATTATGTTAACATAGTAACAGAAGTCAGGAAGAAAAATGGCTTTCTTGGCAAACCCTCAATCCTTGCAATGACCTAAAACACATCTACTTACACATGGTAGTAACTGGATAGGTTTAAGAAACAAAACATTTTTCTTTTACTTCATAGAAAAACCAAACTCCAGTGAGTAGACAAACCCTTTAAAGCCATGGAAACTATAGTTCAATAATTCAAGTAGCAGGCGAGCCCATGCACTGATTCAACAGTTCATATCCATTTGAGAGGCAGGTAAAGGCTAGAATAATGTCTATTTTTCTGCATACTTTACTAAGACAATCTATGCTATTTTCACTGTCTTTATACAGACCTGGTAGTTTATCCTAATCTTTTTTTCTGTTTGGTTTCTTCTTTGTAATGTGGGACTTAAAAAGGAGACCCAATCCTGTGAAAGGATATTGCTTCCTGATGGCATCTTCTCATTAATGGCATTTATTTTTGCTTGGGCAAGAAGCCTCAGCCCAGAACCTATTCAGCTGATTTATGGATGTTTCCTGCTGGTTTATGTACTTTGGAACTATCACAAGAAAGAGGGCAGGGAAGACTCAGGCCCTGTGTGAGTACTTTGCCTGCATGAAAGGGGGCCAGGGCAGAGTCAGGATCTGCTTTTGACATAGTAGCTATTGTTATACTAAACCCAAATACTGAAAGATGGAATGATCACTTAGTCCAACAGTCCTAATCCTTTCAATTTCTACATTAACTAGTCCTTGGAATAGAAAGCAATTTGCACAATTAAGTAAGACATGTAACAATTCAAGCAATTCCAGTTCAGCTCCAAGTTCATAAGAGCTGCACATAGCAGCGAAAAAGAATGTAAAACACAGAGAGAGAGCAAGAGAAGGGGAGAAAAAAAAAAAATCTCTTTCTTGAGCTAACAACATCTCCCTGCTAGAAAAAAAGTGTGATTCTTTCAAACCAACCTATTATCATAACTTTTCTGAATGTGTGACCTAGGATTTTTAACAAATTTGACACTCAGCGGTTGGCCTGCATCACTTCCAGCCCTGCTCTGATCCAGTTGCACAGATAATAAATTAATGCACACCTCCACAAAACAGACCAAAATGTAGCTGAGCTCCCTTCAGGCAGTCAGTCAGTGTGTGACCTGTCTCCCTCAACTCCACAGGAGCAAACCCTGGCCAAAAGCTTCAGTACAAGCCCCAGCTCCAGCTGCCTGGCTGGATTTGCTGCCTGTAGCTGGTACAACAGCAGCCACCCCAGGGACTGCCATCACCTGGGAAACAGAGGAGAGAGGCAAAATGGATTTGCCCTCATGCAGAGATCAGACTGGCTGAAATTGAACCCCATTTTTAGGCTCTTCTTGCCAAGAAATGGAATAGAAACTGGCTCCTTTTTAGGACACAAACAGGTAAGAAGCCAGACCAAAGAATTTTTCTAGCCCTGGGTCTGTCCTAATTCTATATCAAGACGTTATCAAATTCTCACCTCTGTTACTGTGGGGTGCTGCTGTGGTCAGCATAACCCAGAGCTGAACACACTTCTCTTCCAGCAGCTTCACACCCTGCTCGGACAATAGCCAGGGATGGAAGCATAATGGGGGACCAGCCACTGCCTTGCCCTGATTGCTGAGATGATCACTCCTACGAGCAAGACTAATCCTGCCTTCCAGCTGGATAGCTCCTTGACTGGACCAGAGCTGCTGCTATAGCCAGGTCCATCTCCAGGAGCTCCTCCTGCTGAAGTCAGTCTCATGTGTCAAGCCCAGAGCCTGGAATTTGTGTTTGCAATATACGAAAATATTAAGGCCAGAAAGCAAAGCTATAAATCCATGAGCAGTTCAGACTGGCATGAAGCATCACTGATGCAAAACCCAACAGTTTCATCCCAATTCACTCACTGCATCCTGCGTCTGTGACTATAGAGACTTGGAGGTGCCAAAGCTGTAGGTGATGCTGAACCCTGATGTCTGTCAGGATGACCCTGCCTTTCTTCTCACTGCTTGGACCAGAATGCTGAGAACCATGGACTTGAAGAGAGCAGCAGTTTCCCTTAGTAATAAAACATTCTCTGGTTTATACCATGCTAACACTAAAGACCACACATACTCTAGATGTTTTCTTTCCAGGTGATGAATATCAGAATGCATTCCAGCATAAAATATTTTTCTGCCTAAGGTAAAAAGTTGTAAGTGAAAGCTATCAAGTTTGCACATTAGACAGAAAGTAGATTAATGAACAAAACAATAAATTGCCTCTTTAAGAAAGGAGATATTAACACAAGCTGAACATGTGGCAGAAAATGATTCAAGATCATCTTAAGGAACTCCCACACATGCTCTTCAGGCAACTCAATGCACAACAGTCACAAGTACACCAACCTGTGTCCCACACTATTGTCTAGTGACACCTATGAGGTACCATGCCAACAAGAACAACACTGAGGCTACAACAACTTTGTACTGACAGTCAGTACAAGATAAGACAAAATATCCCATTAGAAAAGAAAAAAAAATTGTCCAGTAATTGGCCATAGGGATGTTGATAATGACATTACAGGCATATGGGAAAAGAAGTCACAGAATAGTTAGCCTGTTTATTTTCAGGAGTATTATGCCACAGGGAACAGATAGAAAGCACCAAAGTGATCCCCCCCTGCTTCTCCCACCTGTCCTCCTTCAGTGGATGTCCACACAGATGAGGTAAAAGTATGTCCATTTAGATTCCAGGAGAATAATTTAACTCTGTCCACTTACCATGTTTAAATTGCAGAACAATAATCAATCAACAACAATTTGTTTAGTCACAAGTTAAGTCTTACACCTTTAGGGCACTAGATGGATGCTTGATACATTTTTAATACTAAGAGTAACGAAAAAATACATGCACTTTACTTACACTCACTTTGAGGAATCTTAAGCCAAAACTAATTATGGGATCTGTATCATTGACTGTGATCAATGTTTTTCAACTGAAGTCAGTCTATTACCTTATTTCACTTGCCAACATCACAAGATACCTCAAACATTACAGACTGATCCCTTCCCCAGCTCAGCATAGCAAAAGCTTGTGCTTGACCTCCCAGGCCCATCTGACCAAATACTGGTTGGCTCTTACTGTGCTGTTACCTCAATAGGGAGGTAGAAATAGAATTAATTACATTAGCTTATGGGAGTTGTGATGTAATTCTCTTCTTTATTCTGGGAGGGAAGGAAACCTGAATTAATTACTATCTGACTAAAAATTACAATCCACTTCTTTAAGATAAGAAACTTTTCTGAGGAAAAGAACAAAGTCAGTGTTTTACCCTGAGGCCAAAAGCAAAGCTGACAGCTTAAACAGACTCTTGAAGGAGCTCAAGGATTGCTCAACCTGGAAGTAAAGGCTTAAGAAAACCTCCCTGCAGATCTCCTGCAACCCTGAGTTTACGTGACACTCAGCAGTACAGAATTTGCCTGAAGACCTGCCTGGAAACCAGACACCTAGAATGCAAAATTCTGCTGGATGAATGAGTTGAAAACAAAAAAAAAAAAAAAAAAGGGGGACACAAAAAGTTGGAAGCAAGACAGAGGCCAAAAGAAACAGCAAAAATACTAAAGGGCTCTAGACCAGCAATCCAAGTGCAAAGTATCTGTGATTTCACCACAGACCACTCACAAGAGTACAAACATTTGAGTCCTGTGGAAAAGGAATTCAAAGCTTCTGCCTCAGAACTGCTATAAAGTAACAACATAAAACATACAAACAGTCTGGAGAAGGAGCAGAAAATTTTCCATCACCGGCCCCATTCCACTCCATTGCCAATTTTAACACTGCAAACACACCTTGAACCACATCTGGAGCAGGAACAAAAGCTCATCCTCTTCCTGCACCAATGAAAGACCACACTACAAAGTCAGGCTTTAGCCACACCTAACACATCCTTCCCCAGGTCTCCTCCCTGGAACCACACTAACAAACCCCCATTCTGGCAACCTGACCACTCCTTCCAAGCACACGGGAACATGGTGACAGGACCATCTCCTGCTTGTGCCATTGGTTCACCAGGGACTTCCCATGCAGCTGGCTGGCATTAGGAGAGCAAGCTGGTGCTAATTATTATGCAGAAACAAGATCACAGTCATTGAGCTGGCAGCAACAGGCATCTACTTGCTCTAGACACAGGGCAGCACTCTTCTGTTCTGGTGGTTCCCCAGTGTCACGTTCCGTGGGAAAGGTTGTTATAGTTCCTATGAAAGGGTAATCTATTACAAATTATTCGTTAATGCAACTGAAAAATCAGTGACATATTACTGAGTACGCCTCTGTCATGCTAGCTCAGCAGCAAGACTTGGTTCATGCTGCTGGTTTCTCCTGTGCTTTTTATAGGACCCTTCTCAGCACAATTTACACATAGAACTTCCTTCTGTCCTCCTAACCTGGACCACATGGGGCTTCCCTTTCTGGAGCTGCTGTGCCTGGCCACACACATACTCTCCAGTAGTCAAACTGCTGGAACACCCAACAAAATACCAGCAAATTTGAGACCCTTTTGCATCCATTTCTGCCAGGTACTGGGTTATGGTAAGCCTGCAGGTTGTGTCCCACAGCCATCTGTGCTTAAAATACTTGGTGGATTTGGAAAGCAGCCTCAGCAGATGAGTCACCGGGCTTTCCCACCTCTGCCAGCAGTGGGTGGGGGCACAATCAGCACAGCACAGGTAAGACCTGCTCTGTCCTGCACTCATCTGAGCCTGTTTCCAAAACCTCACCACCTCAGCACCAACTGCTGGAAGGCCTCTTTGCTGGCTACAGCCCCTTGGCTCCCCTCCAGAAACAGGAACAGCTCTAATGATCTTCCCACTAGTGTGGCACCATCAGAGTGTTATTGCTGCTTCTGCATGACAAGTTTTGCTCGTGGTAGATATTCCTGCTTTAAATGCTCTCATTAAGGAGTGAGGACTTTGTGCAAGATCCTCATATGCAGCCCCAGAGCCCAGGTCCAACACCAGCCTCAGGATGGGCACAGCTGACCAGCAGCAAGGGAGGGAGGAGCTCGCACTCACTATACATTCAGTCATTGGCTTATTCATCTCAGTCCCAGACAAGTCTTGAATATAAAAGAATTATGAGAAATGAGGCAAGAACAGAGAGGTATTTAATTAATGAAGCTAGGATGGAAATTGGAAGCTCAGATCAGCCAAATGAAGGCAGTGGGTGATGTCTAAAGAGGCTGACCTGGAACACAGACTAGACAATGTTAAAGGAATAAAGTAGGTATTTATTAAAAGGCCTTTAAAGGATACACCTTGGGCAGTACAAGAGCCAGGCCGTGGCTACACCCAAGATGGATGACCGGTCACGAATCTTCACACTTTTATAAGTTTTGGTCCATTTACATATTGGGGTTAACCAACCTGAGGCTAACCATAGCCTCAGGTTATGAACTCACACCCTCTCAGTTTGCTCTCTTCAACTCGCCGTTGTTTATGCTTTTTGGGCCTGAGGCTGTAACGGCTGTCCTTGGTTCTCAAGCTGGAAAAGGATTGTTTTATCTAACTACCCTGTGAAGACAACTAACTAACGCTTTATATGAAGTTCAGAATCACACACTAAGGCAGTATGGAATCTAAAAATTAGCTAAAACTTAAGGCATCATAGATACAAAGAAGGAGCTGCCCCAAAAAGTTTAGCCGGGAGTCCTGCATCAGGGTCACAGTAAAAGATGCACAGAATTTGCTAAGTTTGGAGCAAGAGCTGGGCAGGCAACAGAAGTAAAAGATGAAAAGGCACAATACTTGCAATTATACTCACGGACACAGGGGAATTGTGGCTCAGTGCAACCAGGCAGGTGGAGGCCACATCTGTCTCAGAACAAGGGGTGGCCAACAGGCAGAATGATTGCTACAGTTCAGTAGAAGGCTAAAGCTATCACAGGCACCAACAAAACTGGAAGAGAAGAGCTCCAGAAAACTCAACAACTGAAAAAACGTAGAAATACATATATACATACATCGCTGACAAAAAACATGATTGAAAGGAGAAGCAGCAGAGATGGATGCAAGACCCAGAGCAAGAGGTGGCCTGAAGTGCTTTATTTAAGTGATGACCAAAGGCAGTGTCCGATTGGCATCTGGAGCTGGACATCTCTCTGCAAGACCAAACCTTGATGGTTTCACATGGAAAGGGCTCATGGGTCTGCTCCTGGCAGAAGTTCCCACTGGATGGGGGCTTGGGGAGATGCTGCTGGCCTCACGAAGGTGGCTGGCACACGGATGCAGGATGCAGCTCTGCGCCTTTAGCACTGGAGTCAGATTGTTCCTCCATGGGGTGCAGGAAAGCGGCGCTCTCCAGCCTTGCAATGAGCCACTTCCTTTTTTCTTTTTTTAGGATCGTAATTTCTTTTCTCTTCCTCCTCCACCTCAAAAAAGCGGATATTTAATAATTGTTCGGAAGAGCTTGCTATCCTGAAGCGATGGGTGGTAGTGGTGCTGCACCTATAGTGACATCATGCTGTCCGCCTGGCCAAGCCCTCATCCCGTCAGCGCTATTCAGTAAAACGCAACTAATTATTCTGCCAGATCCCGGCCAGATGACAAACTGATTCACGGCACTAACTAAGAGAAAAGAAGGAGAGGAAAAAGCACAATTTCCTATGACTGAAACTACATTAACCTGTTACCCCAAGGAAAACTCTGTCCAAAGTTTTTCTTGTGGCGGCTGAGCTATATGCCAGACGGCTGAAATGCTCTGCCAGAGACCCCAGTGCTGTGCTATGAAAGTTCATCTGCAGAGCACAGCTTCCATTTGATATCCATCAGCGCTCAGAGGAAAAAAAGCTTTTTCCAGAACACCTGCACAGTATCTTTTATGTCAGAGGACCTAAAACTGTTATCAGAAACTGCTAATTAAAATTTAACAAAAGCAAATATCTGGTTTTCTAAGCTGACCTCAGGACACTGAAAACTAAAAGTAAGACCAGGGAGACTGCTGGAAATGAAAGCTTTTACTCAATCTGTTAGTCAATTCACAAGGGAAACTTTCCTGAATACCTCAAGAAGTCTACAATTACATTATTATGGCAAGGGCACACCAGTATGTTGCCTATTAATCATTTCCAGGAAGATGACTATCAGAAAGTCATTCTTAATAGCACCACTGCCTGGCAACATAGGGTCCCTTGCTAGATTTCCCTGACATGAATTTACTCTTTGAGCAAATTTCAACCCCTGCCAGAGCCTGCAAAGCAAATGCACCATTTCCTATGTTCTTCTGACAAAAGATTGGATTCATACAACACCCTACAACTATGACTAACTCCCAAACTCTCACAAAACCATTCTCCTCTGGCAGAAGTGAGAGATACGCCTTGTCTAAAACAGTGAGTGCTGCTAGATTTTGCACGTTCACCTCTGCAGCAAAGACATGCGAGACACCTTCTCTCATCAGATGTAACCTCAGGTAGCATGCCATAGTTCAGAAATGCCCAAGTTGCTCTGAACTTGCTCCTTAAATGAAATAACCAAGACTTGTTCACCATACACGTACAGCCATAGCACCATTCCCTTTCAAAAGCCTGGACGATGACAAAAAGAAGAGACGGTAAAGAGGGAGAGATGGAGGGAAAGAGGACAGGAGGACAAGACTGTCATGCCTATCTGGAACATTTAAGCTTGTGTTTGAGAGGTGAGAACTTCTCCCTCTACTACATGAAGCAACTGAGAAGAGCAAGAAAACAAAGGCAAGAAGCAAAGCATACTGGAACAAAGGAGGAAGAGATATACAGCACATTGGTAAAATCACAGATGGAGTATTATTCTTGTGAATTACAATACAGAATAATAATATCCTAAATGGGAACTATGATACAGTGGGGTGAAATACAGCATTCTGTTACAGCAGCACAGAGTCAAGTCCACAAGCAAAATTCAGAGCCCTCCCAGCTACCTTTGATTCAATGAGTCTTGTGATCTGCTGCTCCGTTCCTCCAAGGGTTACTGATGCAATGTGCCAGATTCCGTGTTTCTTTCCAACTGTTCTGAGTCTCCTGCATCTGATCTCAAAGAAGGGAGCAGAAACAGCTGGAAGAGAGAAACCAGAATGGCATATTCCAGCAGCAACCCTTGGAAGAACAAACAATGACAGCCTTGTGAGAGGTGCCATTGTACCCCTGGCACATACATTTGCATGTGGACGTGGATTCACATGTCTTCTAGAAGAAACACATGTTGCTCTGGCTGGGCACAGAGTATCAGAGCATCTTTGGACTCAGCATAATCAGTGCAAGCTGAACAGACTGACAGCTCAACAGCACAGCCACGATCCACAGTCATGGGTGCCAAACAAGTAACGCGTGCTGATTGCAGCCTAATTTGGGCACCATACTTCTCCTCCAGTGGTACCTTTACTTCCTGAGCAACTCCACCTACTTTGCAGCATATGAGCAGCTTGCAGCCCACAAGGGAACTCAGTCAAGGTCTACTCTGTTTAGGCTTTAAAGTTCCTGTGGATCTAGCTGCAGGCCAAAGGAGGAGGGCAAAACAGCAGGTGAAACAAGAGACCGAAGGAATAAGCTTCTTCAGAGAAAATTTAGGTATTTGCTGCCAAAGGGGAGGATTAGTTGTGAACATCAGGAAGTAAAGGAAGCAGAGAGCAGCAGGAGGCCACTGCAGATAATAGGGACAGTAGGAGCAAGGCTATTGCTCATCAAGGCACATGAAGGGAGAGAGAAAAACGCCTGTGCTCTTTCATATGTGCAAGGACTAGAAAGAGGGAGTGAGGAGATCAGGGAGATGGTGCTAGTGGAGGAAGAGCCATGAGGGGAAAAAAAAAAAGCCTTTGAAAATGAACCATGGAAAAGTGATTACTAAGGTAAGAACTGTCAGGGTCGGTGTTAGGTCCTCCTCATTTCCACTAGAAAGAAGTAAGACATGGCAACTCACAGCCAGATTTGGGGAAGGAAGACCAGGAGCACAGCAAGACTAAGACGGAAGGATGTCACTTAAAGGACAGAGTATCAGACAAAGAGCATATCAGATTAGGATGGTTGGGAATAACATGTAGGATAGAACAGAAAACAAGTTTAAGGGCTCACAGGATACTTAAGGCAAGACAGATCAAAAGCTTTCTTGCCAGCTTTACATCGGGAATCAAAGGGAAACTTTTTTCTGACCACAACTTCCTTATAACCAATTCCTAGAAAGCGTGGGTGCACCACACCTCTCAAGGACAGCGTTACCGCCACGAGCCCAGTCCTCACACTCAGCACCATTTCTAGAGGGGTCCCTCAACTCCACATCCCTTTTCCCCCACACAAACCTACTGCCTTTTAACTGCAAATAGCACTTCCAAGTATCAAGTCATCCAAGGCAGTAACAAAATGAGTACCTGGAGTATTGCAAGTCTGCCAGTCCCCTGAAGAGTTGGTTGGAGGTGTCCGGTGCCGGTAGACAAGATGTGGTTTATTGTGCTCTTCTTCATACTCCTGTTCTTCAAGCGATAGGAGTGGCTCTACAAAATAGTCCCCATCATCAGACTTGAATGTGCCTAGCTGAGAGGGACCAGAGAGAGGAACAGGAGGTCAGCTTTGCACGATGACAATCCACCTAGCAGCACCACCCCAAAAAGCAAGCAGCTAAAGTGGGAGGTGTGCCTAGTTCTGTGGTATGCCCTGTGAAGGCAGTGGCTGGAGCTCCAGCTTCCGTCACACTGCTTGCACCCACCCTGGGCTGCACAGCCATCCTACTAGTGCTTAGAGGGCTAATTACTAACCTACAGGCGGGGACCATGAGAGAGGCATGTCTGCCAGACCCTGTCCTTATGCCAGTGACGTTTACCAAGCCAGTCCTGCCTGAAGGGTGATGGTGCTGCTGTGTGCTGGAAGCCCCAGTGCAACCCCATCATGTGCTGGTTTCACACAGCATGTTTCCCTGAGACAGGCTTTTAACTCACATATAAGGACCAGAGGAAGTGTCTAGCTAGTGAAATCTCTGCTTATGAGAAGACAATACTCCTAGTTGCATACAACTATGAATGCAGGTATTTAGCAGGTAAATAAAAAAATATCCAAGACAAAACATTCTGCAGCCATCCTATACTGGTATCCACGGGCAGTACCTGGGAGGGAAGCCACATACACGTGTGCCCAAGCCTAGGTGAACACACGGACTGAATGAAGCCAGCAGAAACCTCCGGGGAGCCCCTGGGATTGGACTGAAAGGCACTGACAGACAGAAGAGTCAGCCCTTTTAGGAACTCCTGCGCATCCCGGTGCCAACATCCCTGCACCGAAGGGCACCCAGCTGGGGTACCAGGGACCGGGACATGCCCCTGGTCCCGGGTGCTGGGTGGCTCCGGGGCCAGCGCTGGTGGTAAGCCCGCAGCCACCCCTCACCGGCATCCCCGGGGTGCGGACCGGCCCCTCCGGATGTCGGTGAGTAGCATTTTTTCCTCCAAAATCCGCGGAGCAGGAGCGCAGCACCCTGAAACCCGACCGATTAAGAGCGGCGCGGGAGAAACCCCCCGCTAGAGTGGGCCGGAGCTGCCCGCCTCCGTGAGGGGAAGGGGCGGGCCCCATCGCTCTGCCTGCCCGCCCGCTCCTCCTCCTGCTCCTCCTCCGAGCCTCCGCCGCGCCTCCACCCCTCCGCCCCTGGCCCTCAGCGGGGCGGGGGTCTCACCATCCCGGAGCAGAGGCTGATAACGGCGGTGAGCCGAGGGCGGGCGTTGACGTGCCCCCGGTAGAAGCAGTGCTTCACGTCGGCGTCGGCCGCCTCGGCGTAGAGGCGCCGTTGGTCTGCGGCGGGCTCTCCCAGGAGGCTGACGGTGAAGAGCGGGGCGATGAAGGCCGAGCTGGCCGTCAGGTTGAAGAGGAACTGCTGCCCGAAGGCGGACAGCCTGTAGTGTGCCTTCGGGGAGTCGGCGGTGGCCGCCGTCCAGGCGTCGGGGGCAGCACTGGTGCTCCGCCGGCGCCGCCTGAAGTGGACATCGGTGGGGAAGGGCTCACCGAACTCATTCACTCGGGTAGGAGTCACGATCTCGTACTCGCTGAGCTTCTCCAGCAGCTGGGCTGCGAGGGAACAGACGCATATACCGCTGAGTGAAGTGGCTGAGCCCCGCGGCCCCGGGGGGCGGCAGCGCAGCACTCCCCGTGCCCCTCCCCGAACACCCCCTTACCTTGCCTGGGGTGCAGCTTCTGCCTCCTCGCTCCCGTCCTCAAGCCGTCGATGAAGAGCGTGGTGAGTGCCAGCGCCAGCGGCGCCAGCTGCATGGTGCTGCGCGCTGTCTTCGGAGGAGCAGCTTTCCCCGCCTCCGCTTCTTCTCCTTTTTCCTCCCTTTCTCTCTTTTAATTTTTTTTTCCCCTCTTCTCCTTTCTTGTGGCCCCGCTCCCGGCCCCCGGAGCGCTGCCGCGGGAAGGCGCAGGAGCCGGGCGGCGTTAGGGGCGGACGGGCCGGGGTCGGGACCGACGGGCCGGGACGGGGGAGCCGCCCGCCCGCCCGCCTGCTCTCTCTCGCTTTCCGCCTCTCCCCCCGTCGGGCTGGTGGAGGAGAGCTGCCGGGACTCTCAGTTTAAAAAGGGGCGTGCTGCATAGATCAAGCAAGAAAAATCCCGCCCTCCTCCGCTCCCCCTCAACTCCACTCCTTCCAATATGTCACTTTTTTCATTGCTGGCGAACGCCGAAGTCCCAGGTTTTGGTCAAGAATCGCTGGAGCTGGACGGAGTGGCCGGGGGAAGTCCGGGCCACGGCTCCGCACACCCGGGTTCGGCGCCCGCTCCCCGCCGGCTCCTTCCAAAAGGCTTTAAAATCCCAAAGTAGCCCCTGTAGAGCGGCATCGGCAGCTGCCTGCTCTGCCAGGACCTGAGTGAGTCGCCTCTGTCACTCACTGGGAGGAGAGCTGGGTCTTCTTACCTAATAAACGTTTCGCCTTTTCTTTCTCCAAGGCAGCTTGAAGAAGTGGACCAGCAATTGAAGAATCCCGTGTGACATTTCTTATTGCAGTTGTGTTCTTCTGCATTTCTCAGATAAAAGGCAATTCAAGCAACTTTTGTTCAGGATTAGATTTGTGCTGTGCACTTTTTCAGGCACCCTGAGGGAAAAGGAAGATTATATTCTTATCTGAGTTTATTTTGTTTTGTTTTACAGTTTGAAAGGTCTCTGTAACAATTTAGGACATCCTTTAGAGATAAATGTAATTAAGTGTTGTCTTTTACTCCTTCCTCAAATCAAAACCTCCAGCCTTGGTTTAAACAGTTTTTAAACCTTTAAAGCCTGTAAGCAAGGCAAAAGAGAAGTTTGGAAGTTCAATTTGCACTCCCATAGAAAATGTCAAAGTTCTTTACATTCTTCATTAAACTTTGGGACAAGGCACAGAAATGTTGGTATTTGCTGTGGGAAGGGAAAGTTTTAAAATAAAAATCAATTCAGAATGCACTTCTGGGCAAAATGGCACCTCCTGACTCTTCAAAATAACTGGTTGAAGTCCTACAAATCTCGACTATTAGGAGCCCTGACCACCTTCCTACAATGTCCATATGTACCCCAAAGCTTTCAGTCTTCACAGAGAGAGAGATACACAACATGGTACTTGAGCTTGGGATAGTGCTCCAGAAATCGTGGTGGGAGAAGGAAGGGTAGGCTTTATCCCCAAGTCAGGTGGGTGTGGACACATTTCCTAGGAGTGCCAGGAGGAGCCTGTGCTGCCATTTGGGCGTGTGGAGCAATATTGGGCAGCCGATCAGCAAAGGGGGAGTGAGGGAAAGTGAACCGAGTTGCCTGAGGAAGGAGAGGTGAAAAGCTGAGCATAGCATTAGGGCTGAGTCAGAGGGGAGGGGAGGAGGCTTACTTGGAGTTAGTCCTGCTGGTGTCTAGGAAAGAGGGGTGCAGCCTTCAGTCCTCAGATCAGCACAGTGTTGGGAAACAGGTCTGGGTTATTTGGGCCACAGAGTGCCCCTGGGTATCCTCATTTCACAAACATTTCACATCCCACCACTCAGCCTCAGCATCCCCCATGCCACATCAGGTGCTGGTGAGAGCTGCCTTGCTTCTGTTCAGCTCACTGTCACAGGAAAACCTATCAAAGCTTTGTAGTTTTTTTTTTCCTCCTTATTTTTCTACAAGGTGACCAGTAGAAAACTAATTTGGCTCTGGGGTGAGGTTTGATAGAGCTCAGGAGCTGGTAGAGGGTGAGAAGTCACAGCACATACTTGTGACTTGGTTGGGTAGGACCTTTTCCTTTTTGGCACTGAGCTGAATGGAGCAAGGTTGTTTTGTGGAGCATCATCACAGCCCTACCCACTGACCTGAAACCACCAGCCTGAGGGAAGGCAAGAAACACAACTCCACCATTCAGAAGACGGACTCCATTATGGGGCAGAGTTGGGAGCAGTCTGAAGCCTCCCAGGACCAAATCCTGGCTTTGCAATGTCACTAAACATACATTTATACATACCATGAAGCATGGCATGACTTCCAGAGCCATTTCCATCAATGTGTACAAGTTGTGTAGCATTTTGAATCTTTACAGCTGGAGATTAGTAAGTGCAGAATGAAAGCTGTACTGTAAGTAAATAGATTATGTGGAGCTTAGAGAAACTAAGCTGCAATCTTAAATTCAAATAACTTTCCTATTAGGAAGGATCTGTTAATACTTAGGGTACGGTAATTGTGCAGACTCCAAGTCCTCACCCAGTCAAAAGTAAGACTTAAGAGCCCATACCTACCCATGGAAAAATCCCCTTAAAACACTGGGAATTTTGCCTATGTAAATACTGCAGAACTTGAGCTGCAAATGCCTCTTCTATAAACTACAAAATCAGAACTTGATCACAACAGCAAAACTTCTGTAAGAAATTTAAGGCAGTGCACACTGCTGCAAGAATACACTTGAGGAACCCAGATTTCCTGAGGTTTTTGCACTGCTTTCCCCCCTTGTTACCATTTCATTTTCAGTATAGGTGAGGCCATCCCTAGTACTAATCTTTGTTCCTTGTGGCTCAGCCTCTCTGGGTAAGCACCCTCTTTATCTGTTGTATCCTCTTGCTTGTCTAATGATTATCCCACAAGGCACAGTTTCCCTTTGATGGTTGCTTCTCAATGCTACAAGATATTTGAAAAAAGCCAACTTTTCTCTTTCTGTCTAATCTGTGTCATCAGAAAGTGAAAGATTTCATTCCCTTCAAACAGCTGGCCACCCTCTCCTGCCTCTCATTCATTTGCTGATGCTGGCAACAAGGATACCACTCTGGCCTGCCTTTCTCTTTGTTTTGGAAGCTCTCATAAAGACTTCTCTTTAAAAGACATTTGCAGCAGTTGTGTCAAAGCTGGATTTTTAAGTTTTGTAAGCCTTTCAGATGTGTTTGGAGGGGCTGAAACTTGCAAGTTCTTGGTGTATACTTAATTTTCAAACTTATCTGTGCCAAACCAACTCTTTTTAGTCCTTGTTAAAAGGATTTAAATACACTCATCTACTGTAGTCCTTTAAGCTCCTGCTTCCTCCCTGGGGTTCTCTTCTTACCCCATGGAGTGTGCTGCTGCCATCAAGGTCTGAATCACTGGGTTGTTTGGGAGTTTGCTCCCCTGACCTGTGGGAGGCTGGGAAGTGCTCCCTGCCATTCCCAGCAATACCAGCACAGCACTGCTATCTCTGCTGTCACAACTTGCCCTCCGTGAGCCCATATCCTGGTCCCCATTTTAGAGCCAGTGGCTGAGGGAGATGTGAAATGATGTGCCAAGATACTGCAGAGCCGTTGTTGCCATCCCACTCCCCTGAATAATGAAATGTGCACATTGAGGTGACTAATTCAAGGTTACCCAGGGAAATAATACCCAAACATCCTTCATCTCAGTCCTGGGTCAAACTGTGCAACTCAAACATCTTCCCAGCCAGTGAATTGCAGCAGGAGCTGTGTCCTGTGGGAGCCATCCATTGCTCTGCATACAGGTGCAAGGTGGGGCACAGTGGAAATGCAGTGTAGCCTTGTTCTTGCAGACATCATCCCTGCTCTTTGCCTGGGTAGGGAACCACCATTTGTGAACAGAAGGTGAAGGAGGGAATGCAAATGAGCCTATTCCACTGCTCCACTCACATGCAAGGAAACTGGCGTTCAGCTTGCCTCAGAAACAACTTTGACCCTGGAAAAGAGATACATGAGTAGGAACTAGGGACTGGGTGGGAGGAACAGCAAAGCCCACATAGACACTGCAAATGCGTGGGATTTTCATCTTCAGGTCAGCACTGATGGACATAATGATCCCTTGAGGCTCTCCACTTGAAACTGCTGGTTCCAGCTTGCCCCTCCCCTGCTCCCAGCATTGCTGCTGACTGTTCACACACTGCTCCTTTTCCTTACACCTCTTATCTGCCACGTGGAAAGTGCTCAGGGTAGCCCATGTTCTGGGTCTTGCTGCAGCCTGGCAGTTCCTTTGGCCTAATAAGCAGTTATAGATCCCATCTCCCTTTTTGCTACAGGTAAACCTGGGAGAGGTCCTAAAGAAGCTAAGAAACAATTCTGAATCTTCCCCTTTCTGTGCAAATTAAGCCACATCAAGCTAAACATTATATTAATCTTTCGTGTTTGCGATGTCACTTTGCAATGTCACATGCTATAAATCAAACAGGACCTGAATACACTTCTCATGACTTTTGATATTATGTACTTGTGCATCTGTGCTGTGTTTCAGGTGCCTTTGCCAAAACATGAACAGTAATACTAGGAGGACTAAATAGAGCAGATGTTCTGTAATCCCACACCAAAAGGCAACCTGGGAATGTTGGAAATTATGCAGGTACAAAAAGCTTTATCCCTCGAGTTGTGTACTTTTGTTATATAAACAAATTATCATAACAGCTCTGTGAGGTGTCACCATCACCTTATGAAGAGAAGACTAAGATGATTGATTTGGCAAAGAACATGGGGTCATGGAGCTCTGACCTCATGGTAGTTCCACCCTCCCTCTCCATCTTGTATGCAGCCTAAGTGTATAATGTAATATTTCAGTGCAGGGATCATTAAACTGTAAAACTCTATTTTAGGAGGGTTGTTTTCATTATTTTCCCAAATAGTAGATTGTCTCCAGAGATAACAAAATACAAATATCCAGTATAGCAGGGAAAAAGCTAAGCAACTTTACAGATATCAAGCTCCTTTTCCCTACACTTTTTGATTTCCCTTGGGATGTAACAAGGTACCCAGCTAAAAGCAAAGAAGTCTCCCTGGGGGAAGTCTTTACAGTGTTGTTGTATTTGTATTGTGGTAGGAAATCTCTACCGGTTATAAAACTGTCAAAAAAATCATCAATGGCCAAAAAGCTGGGAATGTTTTAGGCCTAATCCAGTGCCTGTCAAAACTCATCATCAAAATTTCCACTGACTTGGAGAAGTGCAGAATCTCTGTCATTTCCAGGAGTTATTTTACAGCATCACATCTTGCTCATTAATATCCACCTGACAAGCATATATAACATTCAGTATTTCTTTACCAAAATGCAACAGCTTGAAAAAAAAACCCATTTCTTTTTTAACTTAGGAAAATGTCTGTGCTAAGTTGCACTACCCAAAACTAGGGTGTTTTAAAATTCTTCTCAGGTAGCTGAGAGTTCCCAGAACAGATGGGCACAGGGAGGGAGAAGATAATCTAATGGCAGCCCATCACTTTGTAGCACTGCTGGTACCATGTCATTACCACAGCCAGAATGTGCAACAGATCACAGCCATTGCTCCCCCATGCTAAATGATTAAGAGATGCTGCTTAAATGTGATGCTTCAGATTTGTCAGCAGTCTCCAACTTGCAGGATATGCTGGGGAAACAGCATAGGTGCCTCTATACTCTTGCACCCAGTTTCCTCCTTTCCTCTGAAAGCAGCGTTGATAAGGAACAGACTAGAAATGCTTTGTGTGGAAGATTCAGCATATAAACACAGGACAAAAATCCAAAAAGGGATTTGGTCTCTCCCCAACTATGCTGTGTTTGCCCTGGATGAAGGAGTGGTGAACAAGTTCTATTTTCAGCTGCATACCCTGCACTGTTTCTCACTATGGCTGTCGCTGCCTGAGCGACTGGGCACACCTAGCACAGGATCCCTCACTCAGGTTGTGCCTTAACTACTGCTTTGCTGTCAGGTACCTGCAGACTTGGCTTTGCTACTTAACTTCACTGTCAGGCTCTGCTTTTGCAATTAAAATAGGGGATTTAACAGTAAGAATTCCGTTTCTTAGAAGATAAGAGTTTAGGTGAGATGTTAAAAAGCAGGCGCAAAAGTAGCAGGATGCAGGGAGAGCAAACTGTGGGTGATCCGCAAAGCTGAAACAAAATTGTCTTTTTCTTCCCAGCTGTTTGCAACAGCCACCTCTGCTCTATGCCTTCATGCCTTCTCACTCACTAAATACCTTTTTTTTGATGGTAAAGGCTGTCTGGGAGCAAACCTGGAATCCATCCGTTCCCCTTGCAGGTGTGAGGAGAGCTACAAGAATGATGTGAATTAGCTGCAGCCTTCCTAACCACATTCATGTCATGCCACTCTGGCTGGGATGCTGGAGAGAGAATTAATGGAGTGTAAATCCCTGTTTGGAAATCTCCAGCTTCTCCCTGTAACTCCTTCATTCCCTTTGCAAACCACAGGAAGAAGGGATCTCCCCAGAGAACCACAGCTGTGGAGAAGTAGTGGGGAATTCACACAGCTAGAGCTGCCTGTCTAACGGGTTCAAGAGTGAACTGGGATGCTTCCAAGAGAATCTGTAGTCCTGAGACTAAACCCTGCAAGCAACAATCCTTTTTTAAAGTTATTGTATGGCTTGGCTACAAAGATAAGGCACCAGATGGCTTGGGAAGAATTTTTAGGAGACAGTCTGCTGGTATGCCTGGAAGGATCTTGAGAGTTTACGTTTACAATAGACCATTTCTTTGGAGGCAAATGTTTGTCAGGAGCATCAGTTTTAATTACCTAAAATGTAGGCTGTTTCCAAATGCAGACAATGTTAAGAGGAGTTAGGGTTTTTTTTTTCCTGAAGAGAGGACAGCCGACAGAAATCCCTTCCTTTATAGGTAGCAAATTGACTTGTGAGACTACTGTTATGCAGTTTTCCCAAATACTATCCTGCAGCATTTTCTTTTACTGATGAATTATTCATAGCACAAGTAGGTGTTACTTTTCATTTGTTTTCAGCCAATGAATTAAGCAGCTAATTTTGTCAACTCTAAGAACACAAGAACAGCCCTCAAAATTCCCAAGACTTTTCAACTGAGCCTTACTTTGTCTTTTGCATGCAAGGAGGGATAAGCTGGGACAGGAGCCATAAGGATGCCAGTAGGAATAAGCAGCCTGTCAGTAATCTCAGTGTTGCTTTCATACATGCAACTTGCTTTTAAATCCAGGTGTGATCATTTGGCAGTAAGGATTATAACACTGTTACCCACAATATTGGGCTGAATTCAGTGACACCAGGAATTGAGCTCCCATATACTCGGTGAGAGGGCATGACATCTCTTTCCCAGCCAGAAGTGTTACCCAAAATTATCTAAGGGATTTGGACCTTCCTGAGAACTATGGCCCTGCTGGAGCTCCTCATCACCTGCAGGTGCATGGCAGACCTGAAGAGATGTGTATGTGGGCAGCACACCTTGTATGTCTGGAGGTGTGGCAGCTCTGCTAAGGGGGTAATTTCCTACCCTACAACACATGGATGCTGAGATATACGTGTCATGTTTTTCAGATCTTTCAAATTTCTCCTATGCATTACAACATAAATAACATAAACAAATGCTTGTGATGGAAATCAGGCTCATGTTTGTAAGCCAGCTGTTTCCATGTTGTCTCCCCATATTTTATCATCCCAATTCTTAAATATCCCTAACCTTTCCATTCAGAATTTTTAAGGGGACAAAGCACGATTTGGAAATGACTGTAACACAAGGGTATTTGTTGACTTAACTGACATTGTTTTGACATGTCAGGGCCTCCTAGGGGACCAAGACCCCATTGTCTAACAGGCAGAGCAAACACAGGGCTGAAAATGGGGCCAGTATCGGCATTCCCCTGCCTTATCACACTCAGTTAATGCCTTACTCCACACCAGCCAGCCAGCTAAGAATAGCATTTGTTGAAGGGAGGAGAAATCTCATACACACCAGCAGCATTCTTTCTCTCTGCTGTTTTCATAGGAGGTTCCAGCACATGGTTCTTTGTGACACAAAGCCCATAACCAGAACAGAGAATTGTCCAAATCTGAGCCATTTCATCTACCAACAAAGTGGATGTTTGTGTTCCTACAACAGCAAGACAGGGAGATGCTCGCCCACGGCTGAGACTCCTAGACCTGTCATAGCTTGTGAAACACATGGAGAGCCAAAAGACCAACTTCCCCCAAACACAAGTAGAACTGGGCACATTAAAACAAACACATGTTATCCTGTTTGATTCTGTGCATCAGTTAACCCCTCTGAACATTGAGAATGGAACTTTGTAGCCCTGGTTATACATCTATAAAATCATGTGGTTTCAGGCAGCAGTATCTAATTGCATGAAATTGTTTTGGATACCATTATGTATAGAAAATAGGCCTCTGGGCGAGGAGCTGGCACTTTTCAGAAGCTGCATGCTTCTGCTGAAAGCACTGTGTGGGATCCAGTGTCACCACCTCTCTGCAGCATCCTTAACAGCAGTGACAAAGAACCATCCCTGTGGCCCTTCTCTCTTGCAGATATCCTCAGTCACTCTCCTGCAACCCACTGCACAGCACAAGGAAAGAAAGAGGAGTTTCTGCATTGCTAAACACACAAGAACTACTGACCTGACCCTCTTAGACCATTTCACACTCTCTCCAGGGCACACCAATGGTGAGCATTCAGTGGTGACAGGGCAGGAACAAGGAAAGCTTACAGGGCCTTGCCTGAGCACCAGTCCATCTTCCAGGGATCTGCAGTTGGGTGACTCATGCCAGAGGTGATGTCCTTGTGCTCCTCTGCTAAGCTGCTCCAGGAGGAGAGGGACACACATCCTGCCTGGGGACACACAAACGTCAATGTAACTCTCGCCCTTGTGCAGATCCAGTGCTGGTGTTCAAAAGCCCAGCCTTGCACTGCCCTATGGGCTGATGTTGGTACCACACATGATGGTTTAGTTTCACTTCCACCACCCAGAACAGACATGGCTGTGTAAATCCCAGATTAACAATTCTGATTAGGAATACCCACCTTAGTCTCAATGATGACTGCCAGTGGCTGTGACATCTCTCAGGGTGTGGAGATATAGGAGCTGTCAGGTTCAGAAGTTTCCTTTTACTTTTCTGCCCCACTCCCTAAGATTTTTATCATGCCCCAGCCCTCTTCTTGTGTTGTTCCCTCAGGCCATGTGTCATCTGTCCTGGTCACCAAGGAATTTGGTTCCTGTGCCTAGAACAGCTTTTGTGTTATTGGCAGCTCTTCTTTCTGCACCCATTGAAATCTATAAAAATAAGACAATGCATGAGTAGCTTTTAAATCGAATTATTCTTGTCTTTACTTGGCATAATCTTGGATATTTTGCAACCAATTTATTTGACCCAGCTTCCAGGAGAAGACTTGAGTGTGAGATACAGTGACACGGATATTTCCTGTTGGTCTAAAATGTGGTACAAGCATGTCCTTCTCTCTCCAATCCCTTCAGCAAAAGTGCATGTAGCTCGCTCCTTGACTTCAGGAAATGGGTGCAAATGCACTCAGACTCACCCTGCAGCTGGAGGTGTCTGGATTACCCTCCAAATGTAGGTCCAGCTGCATCTGTCCCTCATGTTACAGGCATGAGCCCCTGGCCCTGAGCGGTGTGTGACTAGCGCAGCAGTCAGAAAAATTCACACAAATGATTTTGGAAGCCCATTTGCTGGTTTAAACTTTGCCCTAGAGACTGGAGACTCCTGTAACTGTGAGAAAGAAGGGTCCTTGTCATTTATAGCTGAGGTCAGCGGAGGGCCAGAGCAAGGAAGTTTGTATTGCAGCAATTTGTACCTTATCTTGTTTATAGATGTAAACAGAAGGTTTACACTTCCGTTACTGAACTCTTCTACACCAAAAATGTTGAGTGCAAAGAGGAGGAGAGGGATAGGCAACGTGTGTGCACTCGTTCCTTGAACTTATTTCAACAAGTACAGTTAGAGCGCTTGGTGTTTCTGAAGTGCTTGGAAATTTGGACCTCCTTGCAGGGTTTAAAACCCCATCTCTGCAGAATGCAGGGGTCATTCCAGGATCTCAATAAGGTCTGGATGTAATGTGTAAGTCTGATGGACCTGAGTCAACATAATTGAAGCCAAGAACCCTTTATGAGCTTTAGGTCACTCCCAATTGCTTCTGAAGTCATTGCTCAGGCTTTTCTCATTTTAGTCACACTACCAGGGTTTTGTATCATCTGAAAAGCTCCAAGGGAAGGGACATATGGAGCTTACAAAAGCACAGTTATTGTGCTAGTTAGCTCCAGTCCCATGCCAAGCAAATTATTCATGCACATTCTGTGGATAGGAGGCAAAATTTTCATGTGGTTACATGGATAAAGGGAGAAGAATTTGGGCCACTGACTCAGTCTGTCAGCAATGCTTCCCCCTAAATTCAGCCATGGAGCTGCAAAGCAGATTTCTCACAGCACTGATGGTGGGGCAGCGCTCTCTTTGGAAAATGTCACCCCTTATTTACATGCCACTTGGAAACCAGTATCATACAAGGGAGCCAAATTGTTCCTGCAGTATGGCCTTTTGATTATAACCTTTCAGGAAAGTTAGCAATTGAACAAAAGCAGCTTAGAGATAGCATTTCAAATGAGAATCAGTCAGCTTGGCTGGAACAGGAGCAGTAGCAAACTGCCCAGCCTATTGGAGACACGGCCATGCTATGTGATGCTGCCCTCCTGCATCCGAAAGGAAACCTGACATTCTACAGGTGTTCCTCTTTTTTGAGTAGTCTCATGGAAGGACACAGAGTTTGAGGAGACACACTACAAAAGCTTCCTTTTAACGGTTGCTGCTTTTCCATTTCAGCTCTGTGACCAAAGTGCTTTTTGTTTTTTCTTTTTTGTCTCAGCAGATTTTATTCAATTGCCATTGCAGTGGGCACTGCAGAATGCAGGGTACATTCCAGCTTCAGTTGTCTTTCTGTGTGTTTGGCAGCAATTCTGGACACCCAGAAACACAGACCATTGCTATTCTCCTTCATTTCCACTTTCCCTTTAGAAATATTTCATAAACAGCCTTCCCCCATTGAAAAAAAATATTAATAATTAAAAAACAAATTAAAATAATTAAATTTGCTCTATTATTCAAGTTAGTGGAAATAGAAAAGCTAATCAGCTGACTGTAATTGTACAATAAAGTCAAGAGTCATTCATTTCAATCCTTGTTCCATAATACTTATATAATTCAGACCTGGAGACAAAAGCACTAAGGTCATGGATTAGCAGTGGCTTAAAGTTGAAAATAGCCTGAGGAAGTAAGCATGACAAAATAAGTATAAGTGGGCAAATCATATGTAATGGGTATGGAAATTACTTAGTGTATGATATTTTATCAATATAAATGGAAGAAATACAAAAGCAAATTCAATTTTTATGGTCTCTGTGAATAAAAACCCTACAAAACTATATAATAAATATAAAAACATAAAATATGAAATTATAAATATAAATATAAAATTAACTATAAATATAAATAGAACTAGATATGATAGCTATAAATATAAATATAAATATAACCAGTCTCTATACTTGAATCAGAGCTACAAAAAATTAAATTTGAAATCACAATAGAGTAAAACAAATAATTGGTAATAATTAAAACAGTTGTTGAAATGCAGAGCTAGTTCTCATTAGTAGTGTTTTATAAGTTTGCTTTCTTTCAGTGCTGTACAAAACTAAAACCTGTGTCATTCAGCTGAGGTGCCAAGCAGTTCAAAGAACACATGGGCAGAAGTTCATCCCAAAACACCAGCCACAAACTACACTTTTATAGATAAAAGATTATGGTTCGTAGGTAAATAATAATGGCAATTCACTTGGATATAGCATGTGAGGAAAATAACATCAAAGCCTTCACATGCATACCCAAATGAATTAGCAAAATCTATAATAAAAGCTCTGGTGGGGCCCATACTCACCAGTGTTGGAATTTCACAGGACGCCTACCAAGGCTTCATTATGATTACCTTTTGCAAGCATTGCAGCTGGTACAATAATAATTGCTGTGCCAAATTATTGTGAAAGTGCAAAGCACAGGAAAATAGAATTGTGAAATTATTGTGAAAGTGCAAAGCACAGGAAAAATAGAAAAGGAATTTTGTGACAAGAATGCCATGCAATTTTTCACATATCAGCAGGGAAAATTAGATTTCTAAACAGTGGGTGAACACTTGTTTGCCAGGATAACAGCCACTGCCTGCACAGAAACCACCCCTCTGAGCCTATGGGATATTCACAGCAAGCAGCAGCTGAACACATGCAAGGAGAATAGTGGTAATTAATTAATTATTTAGTGCTTGTGTGCTAAAAGAAATTATACATGTATGTGTTACTAGTGGGTATAAACATCACACATCCATAAAAATGCATAAAGAGTAGCTCTGTTGTTGATCAGAATAACTTCTAGGACACCTCCTTAAGAGGAACATCTTTATCCAGTGGTTGGTACATACTGGGAGAAATTCATTGTGTTGCTTTGGCACTGCCTGGTTTTTTGGTAGCGAGAGAGGGCCACAGGGGTAGGTTCTGTGAGAAGCTGCTGGAACCTTCCACCATGTCCCATAGAGCCCATCTCTGATGGCTCTGAAGATGGACATGCTGCTGGCCCAATTAGAGAGGTTGGTAATGCCTCTGTGATGACATTTAAGAAGAAAATCCAAACATCACACAGGCAGTTTTTTCCAGGAGCGGTGAAGCGCCACTGCCGGGGCCGTCCCTGGCATGGTGCATGGCAAGGCACTGCCGAGGCTGCTGCCATCTCAGTGCAGCCCACAGTGAGCTCTGCCTGCCTGGCTGCCCCTGCAAGCCTTGGTGAGCACTATGGTAAAACAAACTGTCCCCTTGCAATGCAGGAAGTCCATGGGGGATGCAGAGATCCACTCGCAGCCCGTGGGAAAAGGGCTCACGCTGGAGTGGGTGGGTGCCAGAGAAAGCTGTGATCCAGTGTGAGACCCAAATAGAGAGAGAGCCCCTGCTTCCAGAGACAGAGAGACAGGGCCCTGCTTCCAAACTAGAGCAGCCTATCCTTTGAGGACTGCACCCCATGGATGAGTGACCCATGCCAGAGCAGTTTTGGGAAAACTTTGCCCGTGGGAGGGACTCATGGTGGCACAGCAGAAAAAAGATTCCTCTCCCTAAGTGAACAGAAAAAGATCTCGAGTGATGAACTGACCAGAACTCCCATGCCCTGTCTCCCTGTGCTGTCGCTGGGAAGGAGGGAGGGGCTGGGGGGAAAAAAGGTGTTTTAAGGACTTATTTAACTTCTCACTATCCTCCTTTGACTGTTAATAATAAATTTACTTAATACCTTTAATTTAAAAATATTTTGCCCCTAGAGTGTTTTTTCTCCCAGTCCTTATCTCAACTCATGAACCCTTCATTAATTTTTTTCCCCCCTCTTCTCTGCCCAGCTGTAGCAGAAGAAGGTAAGTGAACAACTCTCGTGGGTGCCTGGCATTTGGCCAGTGTCAAACGATGACATTCACCTTGGCCTCAATTCACAGCTCAGTCAGAAAGTTTACAGAGGCCTCTTGGGTGTTTGTAACACTCTGTTAAGTAATAGCACAAATAAAACCACTGTCTTGGGATAATGCACCTTCTTTTATACAAACATTTCATTTCAAAGTCTTAAATAGGCAATAAAACTGTATTTAGTCTTGTAAGTCTTCTTAGTTAGGTTCATAATGTACCTACCTACATTCCCTGCAGTCAGAACACCTAGAAACCTCTATTTATTAGCAATCCATCCCAAAATAAATGTACCGCTTGAGTCAAAAATAATCTATTCTGAAGAAGACTGCTAAGACAGCTCCTGGGATAAAGGAGGGTAAGGTGCTCTTGAATATTAACATTAAAAAAAAAAGTGTTTTCCATTTCAGAAGTGAATCTTTTCACACCCTCATTCATGTTTTCATCATTCAGACATAAGCTGTGACCTCTACTAAGGTCCTCACTAAAGTAAATATCCACTGACACCTTTCTTACTTCAGCCTTTGGGTAGCAACATCTGTAAGATGATGAGACCTCATATCCTTTGCCCATACACACAACACAGCATCTCAGGCTGTTTCAATATTTTACCTGCCCTTTAAGAGCCCCATACAAAGGCAAAGTGGTTGTTACATGTATGTAGTTCCTGCCTCATGAGCCACATAATCCTATTTAGTGATTTAGCTGTGTCACACATGAATTGGTGGCTCTGTGCAGTGCCTTGTCCAGTGATGGCAGATAATAATGCCTTTGGTGTGCAACACTCAGCTGAGGCAAGCTTGGAAAGTGTTAACTCTGAGGCAGGATAATATCTTATTTGGTTGAAGTAAAAAGTAAACCAATACAGGATTTACAGCAATTTAAGGCTTAAGATGAGATCAGATGCCTGTCATCTCCAAACACCTCTCAATCAGCAAAAAATAATCCTTCATGAAGTGGATTGTTGGGTTTTGGTGCAAGCTTTTTTGGGGGAAATGGGCCCATATGTTATTGTTCTGTAGAGTGGAGGGAGGTGAAGCATAAACTCAGCTGAAAACTTATCCAGGGTTTCTGGCAAGTGTGGGCCAGAAGTGTGTGATTTGTGCTGCTTACCAGATCTCTGCATTCATGAATCCCAGATGATGATTTGCAGGGGGATCTTTTTAAGAGGATGCAGGAAGTTAGAACTATCATCAGCTAATGAAGAGGGCAGAGAAATGAAAATGCAGCCAAAGGGAGAGGAAGATGTACTCATTTTCCTGAGAATTACTGCATTAGAGCCACCTGCTTACAGGGTTAACTTTCTTCCTTTCTGTTTCAAATAAGGGGAGTCAACCTGACCTTTACTTTCAGATCTGAGAGAAGCCTTGAAAATGAGAACAGTGAGGCTCTCCAAATGCAAACACTGGCTGCAGCAGACCTATTTATAAATAGTTTAGAAGAACACCATGAACTACAGAAGGAGGGGAATTTCCCCCTGCAAGTTTGCTGCCTCACTGAACACAGTGACAAGCTTGAATTTGCTCTCTTACATACCAGGAGGCCTGTAGCAGAAAATGAAGTTAAATCCACAAACACAGGACCCAAAGCAGTCAAGTGGCACCAGCTCCAGTTTTGCTGCAGTGCATGAAGGGGCCATTCTGCAGAGAATGCCCCTGGTCCAACATGCTCAGGCTTTAGTTAATGGTCCTGCTTCATGGGAGCAGGCCCTGGACAGAGCTGCTAAGGGGAAAAAATCTCAAACCAGCTCAAGTGGTTCAGAGGACATCTACCTCTGAGAAGGGAGGAGTTGGGTACAGCCTCCCAGGCTGCCTTCATCATTCTCTTCCATCTCTCTCCAGCCTAAAAAGGTTTGGTTTTTTTAATTAACTACCAACCATTCAACTGCAATAGTAAGTAATATTAAAAATTCATAAAGTGAGGAACCAACCCAAAACAGCAGCACCCCAGCCCTCATATATTCTCTTAAGAATTCAGATTTATCATAGCCCTCAACTTGCTACACAATTCCCAGTCACATCTACTGCTACACACTTCTACTGGGCTGCTACTTTCAGTTTTGAACCTTAGCCCTACAAGCAATTCTCTGAACAGAAGGTTAACCTTTGTTTTAAAGGATGTCATAAGAAAAAACAAACTCTGGCCTTGCAAAATTTCCCTGTTTGTATGTTTTGCCCCAGTTCCTCAGAAAAAGTAATCCAATAGATTAAATTTCCCTTTCTGAAAAGTGTTATCTAGCTGCAAACCAGTGGTAATGTCACTGGGCAGATGATATAGTCACTAAAGTGCAATTACTTGGTCAGCAGAGATGACTTTGATGCTTGAAAAGACATTGCAAAAGGAGCATTTCATCCCTTTTCTGTCTGCCCTCCCACACAAACACTGAGGATCAAAGCAGTTTTCTGGAGCCTGACAGAGTAGATGACAGAGAGAGTTGGCTGGTGAAATTCTGTGTGATTTCAGAATAATATCTACCTACCTGCAATTATTACTATGTTTTGGTTTCTCCTTCTGCAGACATCCTAGGCTCTCTCTCACCCCTCTATGAATCACATCAGAGGCCATTGGAGTGTATCAGGGCTGGGAACAGAAGTCAATTAAAGGTGAGATGCAGGGGAGAGCAATGCACACCTTTGACACCTCTCTATAAACAAAGGTTAACCCACTGTCCCCTCTTTTGCAGGTTACTCCAAAAGTGTGGTGAATTTTACCAACCCAGACATTTCCAGCTACCTGTATGTGTCTTTTGTTTCCCATCTCATTTCTCCTGAAGCTTCTCTTACAAACTTCATGGGTTATTTCTGGGGTCATGGTGATATCTTTCTATCTGTATTTCATAGCTCTCAAGTAGAATTGTTTTCCAGGGACTCATCTGGTTATTCCTTAACTCAGGGGGTTTACAGAGAGTCAGCTGTAGAAAAGAGTGAAAATGAGAATTTTTTTTTTGCTATGAATAGTAGTCACAGATATGTTTCTCTCTCCAACCAGCTGCCTGAAACGTCCCCCTTCATTTAATATAAAATTATTTTGTTTGTGGGTTAGCTCGAAGGGTCATTGAACAAGTTGCTGGCTACATCAATGGCAGACTTGCTCTTCCAGGATAGCTGTGGCCAAGTTTAATTTCTCACAGATCCACTCTTGGATTGAAGGAAAATAAGAAAAAAATAAAGACAAGAGGTGAGCTCACTCTGTTGGTCAGGCATGTAAGTCCACATCTTAGACAATCTGCTGATGAAGAGTCAGAGTTCCCAGAAGTTCAAGGATGCCTCAGGGCCTCTGAAAATCATCTCCAAAAGGGCCCAGTAACACCTGGAGTGGTGAGGAAAGGAACCCTGACACTTTTTGTGCCTGCACCAAAGTCCCTGACAGAACTGGGAAAGCACTGAATTTATTTGCTTTAGATTGAGCTGATTAGAACAACGGCTGGAAAGGTGTCTTTAATTAAGTGGACAATAATTTATGACTTACGTTGGATGCCTCACAGTAAAAATTAAACTGTTTATTAATAATGGTTTTAAATCTCAGTTCCTGTTTTAAGCAAAATAAATTTAAGTAAGCAGTCCCAGCTGAACTTCTGGTAGGAGGAAGTTTACTGGGAAAATTAAGTTAAAAAAGAAAAAAGCTACTCAGAATTTACTAGTGTTCATTTACCATAAGTTTTTATCTTAAGTTTTGTGAGGAATGTAGTGCAATGCAGCACTCACACTTCTCACAAAGGTTTTCAAAAGCCACTGGCAACAGGCGTAATTCTCCCTTGGATGAGAATTTGGAATCTCTGAACCTCTCTCTCATTTCTTATTTTCTTAGTACTGTAAATGTATTTTGTACACACACATATACATACACACACTACGTATATTTACATATATACACTTCTATATATAAATTGTTCCTGATGCAAAGCAGTTTGAGAGTTTCCCTCCATAAATAAAGTGTCCAGTTCAAACTGGCAAGCTCCTTAGAATGCATCATGTGAGATGAAAAAGACAGCAGCTAAACAGTGGTTTTGTTATTGGAAAAGGATTAATTTCCCGTATACGCCAAATTCCTTCTGTAACCATGGGTAGATGAGTTAGTACCAGACATTCAGAGGGATTTAGGTTAGCAAAGATGTAAATAGAAAACTTATAGGAATTTCTTTAATACCTGATGCTCAGGGGAGCTGGACATCTTGGGGGAATTTAGAGAATTGTTCTGTGTGCCTCTTTTTCACCTAATTTGCTTCAACAGATGAAGTTTTCTCTGCCTTGGCTCTTCCTATTTAGAAAATGTCAAAACAAGTGATTTCCTTTCTCACCAGGAAGGATCAGGAGAGTGAGGCACTCCAGCAAACAATTCATTGAAAAAAGGAGATAGCTGAAGGAATATGAAAAGTTTAATGTATTGCTGCTCACCTTTATCAGACATGAATGACCTATGAAATATTTATCATCAGAACCACTGTCCTCACATGGGTGATGCTACCCAGAGCCTAGACAGCATCACTGCTCTCCTTTTTTCCACTGAGCAGGAAATGCTGCTGCAGATTTGGAGGAGAGGAAAGCTTCACACATGAAAGCAGAGCTCAGCTCCAACACCTTTCTTCAGCAGTAACAGGGTGTGCAGGTGGTCATGAGGATCTACTAAACACATAGAGCTGAAAACCAGCCCCTACCACACAACAGACCTGAGACCTGTCAGGAATTCACTGTTCTGTCAGCATTCATCACAGGATCACTATGGTCCAAACCCCAGGCAGAGTTCTGGGATTGTGGAAATTGCACCATGTTATATTAATCTGACATTTTATATTTATATTAAATGTATTAAATATATTTATATTAAATATATATTTATATTAAAATTTCTATTTTGATTTTCTACAAGCTGTGGTCCCACTCAGAGATGTTCTCAGGCTGACATCCTCTCTAATGGAATAAAGCTTTCTGTGCTCCCTGCCCTCAGGTTCAGTTTCCCATCCACATTCAAGAATTATTACTCAAATAAGTACTGGAAATGCACCTCCCAGCACACTTGCACAATATTTAATGGAAAAAACACCTTTGTGTATTTAAAACAAAAGCCCAAAAGTTGACACGCAACTCTAACAGTGAAATTAGGAAGGAGTTTCACAAGAAGCCAATCTGTGAGCAACAGAAGCTGCAAAGCCTTGATGCCTTTGGCTCCCTGGTTCAGGGCTGGGCTAGTTTCTAGGTAGCAACACAGAAACCCCAAGTCAGAACATCTCCTATAGCAGGAATACTTTTCCTATAAGTAGTCTGAGGGATTTGGAGATTTACTTGAGATTACAAGTCAACTTTTGTTGCTGACTGAGTGGCATGGATTTAATCTCTCCTCAGTGGCTTATCTTGCTAGTGCTGACATACCTAGCTGTCTGTCAAATTTGGATGGAACTTAACATATTCAGGTATAGAGACTTACAGTGTGATGGTGGAAATCTCTTTAGGAAACCAGGCTTCCAAATCCCTCAACAAAACTAAATCATTGTAGTTTGACTTGTCTGCTTCAGCTGTGTTAACTCATGGGAAGTTACTGAAGCAAGTTCGCGAACCGTCACTGATGCACAGCATGGGAACCCTGCTGATGGTAATTGCTGGGAGGGCTGGTTGGAGCATTAAGTGACAGCCATTTATTGGACTAATAAACATAGAGCTTAGTGTTCCTATAGGAAACACCAGCTACTTTTGAGTCAAGGCAAATGAAGATGGAAGATCTTTCCTTGTGGACGTGGTATCCGCGAAGGAGCAGCTGAATTTGTTCCATCAGAGTTATAACATCTTTCTGAGTAACATTTCCAAACGAAGGACTACTGAGAAATCCAGACATTGTCCATTTTCTCCCTGGGATATATCCTGCTGGGGCTTTGTACAGGTCATTAATACATTATCTGCTGAGCCATAAGACAACAAGCAAAGCCAGAGAAATGCAGTCTAGCGAAATTTGACAAGAGTAGAGGATGCATGGGTTTGCTACTTAAATAAATAAATGTTTAAATATTTAAACAAAAATTTTGGTTTGAAGGGAAAAGCTGCATGCGAGGGAGAGGTCAGATGAAAGCTGATGTTTTCTGGACCAATAACAGATATAACTACTGATCCAAAAAACCTTGAATACAGGAAGCTCTGCCAGGTTCCATCTGAATGGATAATGAATGGCTGAAGTAGTTAAGTGAAAAGAGATGTTATGTGATGCTAATATATAAAGCTCTAAAAGGAGGCAACTGATTTGCTTTGATCAAGTAAAGAAAGAGATCCCCACCTTGGCTCTTCCCAGCAGAGATGGTTATCTTGGCAAAGCTGAGGAGGAGAAGTGGCCAGGCTTGCTCTGAGTCAGTCTCAGCAGTCTCCTGGTGGCTCCCCATGTGACCTTGCTGTACAGGAAGGCCACGAGACAGAGGAGAGCAGTAACCTGAGTAATCCCACGTTGTTGCCCAGACAGTGTTATTCCCCTGCACCCTTGTGGGCAAGTCCCAGTGTTTCACATGGCAATGGGAGCTCCTATTCACCACATACAGCATGGAGTGTTTCCCAGCAGCCCCAGGTATCCCCTCTGAACACGACTGTCAAACATGACCATTCTGTTTCCTAGGCTGCAGTAGAAAAGCTTCATCTGCTAGCAAAACTTGAAATTAGGATGTAATTCTGCTCTGAACATTAGCAACCAAATGACCAAAATATGCATTGTTTCCCAATCCTCTCACAGGGAGGGTGATGCCTGGAGCTCTGGGAACTCAGAGTCTTTCCTTCCTTCATATTCTCACCAGTAGAACCTCTCACCTACCTCAGTTGTATTTTTACCTCCCACATCCCTTTGACTCCAGCTGTTTACCAAACTCCAACCACTTTATTGGGCAGGAATGGAAGAAAAAGTGATTGTGAGAATATCTTGAGGGAGTGCAATCAGTGACTGAATCCAAATACAGTTATTCAGCTATTGTTCATTCAGCACCATGCCCGAGAGAAAATGAAATTCTGACCTTTGGCTATTTTGTAATATAAAAACTGCTGATAATATAAAGACAAACATTTTCTTGCATACTTGTGGGAGACATCTGCTGAAATCAAAGGAAAATTTCCCACTATTTGAGAGTTTAATGTGTCAGAGCAACTGAACTTTTCAGAACTCCTTGCAGGTGTCCAGCACATCAGCATTAAAAGGTGTGCTCCCATTTCATGGAGTTGCATGTACAGTGCTTGTCAAAAATCAGGCATCTTTGGCTATACAAATTCTAAAAGTTGCTTAGACCTGCAATGTTCCTGAACAAACACTTCTCAGGTCTTTGTTCCTTTGCAACAATATGTGCTCTATTAAATAGCATAGGGCTCAAAATCACAGTATATTTAAAAAAATTATATAAAATGTTTCATGTGTCAAATTAGAAGTTACACAGAAAACTTCATGTGGACCATCTGTGTTTGACTGCTGAGATATTATTAATTTCTGGAGTTCTGGGTCACGAAATTCTACTCATTTCAAAAGCTAGCTAAAAGATCACTTGGATTTTATCCTGTTGGCTTGAATCTTGTGTATCTTGTACAACTTCCTGGCTGTGTAGATGACATTTTGCAGCAGTAAGCTGCAGAACACTTAGACGAATAAAACTGAGCAGTATTTGAACACTGGGACAGTTTTCAAAGGGCATTGCAAATACACTCAATCCATCATTTGTTTTGCATTACTCTAAACCACATATATTCCCTGGGAAATATAAGTAAATTTTGATGGGGAGAGGAATGGAAGAGGGCAAGGAGGGAAAGCAAGAAAATGTAAATACTTGAAGTAGAAATTAATATTGAAGAAATAGTTATTTTTGCTAAATAACTATTCCCAGGCTGAATATTAAACATTTTCTATTCAAATATAAACCAAACTATCTGCGTAACATAAGCATAGTTGAGAAAGAGGAGTTTATTTCAAGTAAATATATATTTTTCAATTAAAATTATCACTCAACCAGTTTTATAATTTAATCAGGTCTCTGCATGACTGCTAGGATTTTGTGTATATACCAAGCCTTTGGGTACACACTGGAGCATCAGAGGGTGGGGACTGTCCCAGTGCCCAGGGCTGTTCCTAGAAATTCTTGAGTTGCCTTCTGAAGTCCTGCAGAGGCTTTCTCTGTCACATACTGGCAGTGACTCTACCTTACTGATTTTGGGCCAGGAAACTGGAGCATTCAGTTCACCTGTCTTGGCCTGAGAGAACTCCCTGCCTCCTTTTTGCTTCCCATTCCCCAGTTCACACACACTGTAGTTTATTTTGTGTAGCTGCTTTCTTCCTTCCCCTGTTGGGAAAGCTTTTAAGGTTTTGTCCGTCCCTAAACGAAATCTAACAGAGGAAGTAGGAAGTATCCAACTTTGAAAAATTACATGGACAAGAGGGCAAGCATGGCTATTCTTCCTGTTGTACTCACTACTGCTAGAAATCTTGGTCTCAGTGTTGTGTCTGAGACATCATTCAAAAGCCATTCATAAGACACCAACCATGGGCTTGTGCAGCTCCTTTTGATCCCATTCATGCTTTGGCTTCCTCAGCTTCCAGCAGCAAGAAGCTCCATGAACAAATCGTGCTTTTTCTGGACAAGAGCACAACAAACCAAACAATGCCCACACAGATGGTGTTTTGGCTTTCCTCCCTGCTTGCCTCAGTCCCCTCTCCAGCTGCAGACAGCCACGGAAGAGATGCAAAACAACCTGTGAGGCACAGACACCTCGAGCTGAGCAGGGCACAGAGGAGATGCCAAGAGCCTTGATCCAACCAGCCACTCTGTGCTGGCCTGCTCACAGCTCCTCCTCTTCTACTGCAAACATAAATCAGAGAATGGAGAAGGAAGGTTTCCAATTCATGCCCGTGCTGTGCAGTGGAACTGTCGCCCTGATTTTCTCAAGTTTTACCAAGCCTTCTGATGTTTACATTTTTACACAAAACTTTCTCACGCACTTTATGTAAATAACTTATTGTTTTTCATTCCTTTATGAAAGATGAGCAACCTGATGGACTGTTGGGTTGCCCAGTGACATTGAGGAGGTAGCACTGTAACCCTCCAATGACACTGGCATTTCACAAAGATATATATATGGAGTCAGATTTTTAATAAAAAAGTTTAGTTTGCTTTGAACAAAACTGCCCGTGTAGTTTATATGTCACCCCGCAGTGACAGTGGAACCACTGCAGTTACAGAGCTGACCACAATGCCAGCTCTGAGTCTCCCTCAACCCCAACCCTTCCCACAGTGTTTTCCATAACAATTTCCATTTTCCTTCCCTTCCTCTGGGACAGACAAGGGTAAAAGGAAAACGTACAACATTCTTGGGCAGGGAAAAAACTCTCCCTGCTGGGCTTTCAGAGCAGGCTGGTTGTCTTTGGAACTATGGTTGTGTTCAAGCCTCATTGTGCCTCTCCATACCCAGAAACTCCTCATGTCTCTATTAGTCCTTCAAGGTGGATGGGAAGCAGAGATAAGCTCACTTAGTACTTTTGAGAAGGTGATCAGAGGCAGGAAGGTATTTCACAAAGCTGTTGCTAGTAAAGGTCCGAGGTTTCATTCCTTAGTCCTTCTCCAGAATGTAACACATTCAGCTCACTTGTCCTGCAAAGCATCCCATGGACCTAATGATGTTATTCAAACATGATGTAGCATCAAATTTTTGCAAGACAAAACAGCAATAGGGGGTGAAAATCAAGTGCTGGCAAGAAAAGCCTTGCTAGAACAAAATAATTTCCAGACGGGAGAGCTGAGGGAACATTATCTTCAGAGAAGTGTGTTTCTGAGTTACTTTGATCAAATGAGCTTCAAAGGTGATTGCAGCCCCATAAGTGTTTTCCTAAGCAGTATCCTGTGGGATGGGGAAGGACAGAATTCAGGCAGAAGCTTTCTCCTGTACAAAAGCCTTGCCACTGACATTGTCAAGGGATCTGTTGCACTCCATTGTGTCCATAATCTTCAAATTAAAGCTCCCTAAATCCACAATAGTCTAATAAACCACAAGCCTGTAACAGCCCCTTCAATTTTCCACGTTAATAATCCATGGATTAAGAGTCCCTCTGCTGCTACAATAGCCAGAACTGATCTTCTCTACTGTGTCAATGACCCATGAATTATAGGGCTGTGTCTCAGATGGTTAGATAATACTTCACTCAAGTCTCAGTGATAGATTTTTCTAACAGGGCAGATTCAGGACTCAGTTTTGAAGTAAAAGCACATCGTGGCATTCTCACTTTTACGAGTGCTCTTCCTATTCCTCTTGACAGTATCCCCACACAAAAGCACAGCCCCCTTTTTATCATATCAATCCATTTGTTTTGCAATAAATGGCCTAGTCACCTTTCATTTACAACTGCACATTTAATATGTCATATGAAAGTTTAATGAGAGGCACAGTTTCCTAACTGGTTAATCAACTGATGCAAAATCCTTCCATTTTCTTGTAATAGGGCCTTATAATAGCCTGGAATATTTTATACTGAATTGTGGATAGCACCTCTTAACAGACTTGTATCGCTTAATAAACCTTTAATACCCATTTGCTATGAAGTACACACAGCATCTCCAGCAGTCAAACCAGAGGGCAAAAGGAGGCAGAGCAGAGTCACTTTAGAACCACTGCCCAAGCCCATCATCTGTAAAATGTTTATCGACTTTTCCGACCAGGAACGAGCAGGCTTCAGTAACAGTTGCATGATTTCACCTTTGCAAATACCACTGCAGCCAGCAGCCTGGGTTTTGTGTATGGATTGAAGCCAGGCACTGGCATGGAAAGTGATGTGATGGGTAGGAGCAGACACATGGTCTCCATGGCATTTTCACTGGGGGCACGGTCCCAGCTGCACGTTGTCTGCCAGAACAGAATGCCAATGCAGTTACTTTTGTCCCCCTTTACTTTTTAAAGCAGAAACCTTCATATTGAACTCAAAGCCACACAACTCCTTGCACTTTGTTGCAGGGTTGTTAAGCCAAGGAATGCCTGCTAGGTTAGCCAGCCATGTCTTCATCAAAGCCTGGCTGTTCCATCCCATATCTTTTACTACATTTGGTTCAGACTCCTATAACTTGGACCATTTAAAACTACACTGTCAGTTCTGCTAGACATGGGAAGAGGCTCTGCACTGCAAGTAATCAGCTTTTACCTCTGCTGCAACATCTTAATGTGCATTGAACAAGAAGCTTGGGTTTATTCCGCCCTTCACAGGGCAATAAATCATCTACTCAAAAGTTAGAGCAGTAACACTTTGGGGCAGGTAAAGCTGTGGCCATGGTGATTCCCAATAAGGAAGCATCCATTACTTTCTGAAGAAATGTATTTACTGATTTTCTGGTTTTACAGACAGCCAGTGAAGGTCAGTTTTCTAAATCGCCCCTAGAGGCTATGAGAGTTTATTAAATAAGGGTCCCAAGTAAAGACTTGTTAACATCGATTCTGGAGCTTAACTCTACTCTTAAATCTCCCAGTGTCAGAAAGATCAGTGCAGGATCTATAGACAATTAAAATTATAGTCAAAGTCACAGTGAGGCAATCACTGTTGTGACTGATAGAGAGTGAAGACAAATCTCTTCTGATGCAACAAAGAGAGATTGATAGGAACATGGAACAGTAACAGATGATGAATTTTTATTGTTTGTGTAGCAATTGTGACAAGCATCACACTAAAGTGAAGTAAGTTTTGTGCTGCTGGCTACCACTTATGATGTGATCCTGCAGCAAAACCCTGCAGTACCACAAATAATTGGATTCCCCTTAGCTGGCTGCCTAGTATACAGCTATCAGAATCTCACCTCTTATTTCATTCTGGTGGAGATTTTAATAACTTACTTTATTGTCTTTTAGAAGATGATAAAACAAGGGGCTGAATTGCCTATATATATCTTGGGTTGCAGATTGGATTTGAAAGACTAGATGTACTGTACTAAATGGCAAAAATAAAGAAACCTGACCCATTTGCCTCATGGAAAGGCACTAAAATTCTGTCATCAATTAATTTCCCTTTGCAAACAGGTGTAAGAACAATAACTGTATTGTCATTAGCCAGCATACAGCATCAATGCTAAGAACAAGCCCATGCTAGCTGACCCACATGCAATAGAAAGTGCTGTTTTACCTCCTACAACTGCCAGGACCTGAGCAATGACTCTCCCCCTGACATTGACACAAAGTCAGCACTGTCTTCTGAACCCATCTCAGCCTTTAAGGTATCCTTGCAGTATTTTTCTTGGTTGTCATACTGAGCACAATGTTTATCTTGTTATTCAGTTTATACAGAGCAATCTACTTTTCCATAAGGAAAATATCAAGTGTCAAGCATCTGAAAGTCCAGAGGACCATGTACTCAGCCAGGGCCCCTGCTCCAGAGATGGGGTAACCAGTGGGACACGGTGCCAGGGTGAGCTCCCAGTGCCCAGTGTGATGGTCTTCAGAGCATCCTGTGACACAAACAGCAACAGCACCATATTCATTCACTCATTCAGCCCTCATTAGAAGAGTAATTGCTACTGTGAGACCTATGGTAGCTTTTCAGGTTTGGCAATGCTGTGATTCCCATTTAATGATAAAACACTAAGCCTTGAGGAGTAAGGACAGGGCAGCACATGCACTTGTCACACGAACAGCAGAGCCTGTCACTCCCCTCATGCCAGGACAGCCTGGTTCCCAAGGTGAATGGGGTCAGGAGAAGCCCCACTGGTGAGTTCCCCAGCCAGTCCTTTGGAGATGAGAGCAGGAGGGACAGGGAAAGGACAGCTCTGGATATCCCCAAGCCCACTGCACTGGCAGGCACTGTGCAGGCTTCGAATTCCGTGAACCTGCCCACCCCTCTGTCCCCCCTGCCTCCAGCATATCCCTACGTGCTCTCAATATACACACAGCTTGTTAGCAGCTCTGCAGGGTTCCCAGGAGCAGTGAATGAACAGAAACCAGGATTGTATGATCATAACAACCAGCTCAGTTTCTTCTGTCTCCTAAGCCCTCCTCCCCAAGCACTGGAGGAGTGGCTCTGGAGGAAAGGCCATGAATTTTTTATTTCCCTGACCAGAGGGTGATTTTGCCTGGTTGAACCTATATACATTGTTCCTCGTTACTAGGGCAACAGGTACCTTACAAATGCTGATAATACATAAACTAATACAACTCTGCAGTTTGCTCTTTCTTTTCAGTGCAGCTTAATAACCCGTGTGGATGCTGCGAGCCGCCTCTCTCCCGCTGGGATAAATGAGCACTTCAGGAAGTATTATCTCCCTCCAGCCTGGACTCCATGGTGCCTGCACAAAGAGGAGGCACTGAACTGGGGAGCTGGGCCACTATCAAAAGGCAGAGTGATTTCAGAAAGCTCCAGGGAGGAGTGGGAACGGCTGTGGAAGCACCACACAAATCTGCTGCGCCACTGCTGCCTTCCTGAAACCCAAAAGATCCTTCGTGCTCAGCGTCCAGAGGGAGGAAATCCCAGAGCAAACACTCCTTAGTTCCATGTTGTGGCCCCATCAGCAGCATCAAGAGCTAACTGGATTAGGGGCTCTTTGTCAAACTCCACCTCACTGCCCCGTGCGTGTCCGAGCCCCTTTGATGCACATGCCCAGTTGTTAAGGGAACACTCCGGTTCCCCAGTGCTCTTGCGGAGAGAGCAGGGTTAAAATGCTTCACTGCTCTCCTTAATCCCTCTCACATGATTTAGTCAACACCAGTAGGGGAGAAGGACTCGCAGGTTTGGCTCTCTCCTCTCCAGAAGCCGGGGAGGAGGGCTGGATCCAGCACAGCACTCGGGTGGATGCTGTGAGAGCCACACAACCTCAACGCTGAGCACACCCAGAGCTCAAGAGCTGCTGCTCTAGCCTTAAGGCTTGACTTTTCCCACTACTCAGCACCATTTAAAGCTGGAAACAGAAAAGGCAAAGAGAAATTTAAAATACACTTTGTGCTCCTATCCAGAGCTGCTGCAGCATTTGTTCTGTGATAGGGAGTTGTGCAGTGACAGAGGGAAAAGCCACCAGGAAGGAGAGGCAAGTGCACAGTACTGTGCTGGAAGCACTTCTCCTCAGTGGACCAACACACCAGTGGTCTAGCTGCAGAATTTAATTTTCAAAGGCAACTCTTCTGTTGGAGAAGCTGAATAAGTGGCCTTATTTCTGGGGATCAGAGATAGCTTGAGATGCAGTAGGCTAACAAGAGCTCAAAAAAAGAAAAAATATGACGCATAAACCGAAGCAACTCAAAACACAACAACTGATCCTCACTTCCCCTCCTCTCTTCCTTTCCTGTTTTGGGAGTTTGTTTTGCTTAGTTTTTTAGAAAAAGAATCATGGAGGCATAAATTTCAACTATTTTATGCTTGTTACCAGTCAGCCCCTTTGTCCCCATGATCTAACAATAACACAAATAACTTAAATAATGTATGTTTAACTTCCTTCCAAAAGCAAAACACAGGATGGGTAGTGTAGTTTCTCTCAAAGAGCTTTACAAGCACAAAACCAGGACAGTTTTACAGACCCCATTCTTGTCCTGGATGACTTGCTGCTGCTGCAGGACAAGGGGCTTTTATTGAAATCCCAGCAGAAAAGTAAACATTTGAAATAAAGCTAAACAAGAGTTTAGTTGTTGAGGAAAAGACAGTCATCTGTCAGCATATGGCAAGCAAGCTCTTATGAGTGGAGTGCTGAATTGGGACTCCAGCATTTGTGTTTAACCTCTGCAGTCTGAATCCCTTCTACCTAATGAGAGGGCTCCCTGCTGGATCAAATTTGAAGTGCTGTTGGCTGCTGGAAGCACTATTTGTTTGCCAAATAGATCTAAGGAAACAAACCTGGGTTCCAAGTCTCACTGAACTGTGCTACTGGAGAATTCCCCCCAGGAAAACACCGTGAGCTCACCACCTCCCACTGAAAGCTGCCAGCCAAAGGTCCCAGCTGTGAATTTACTGCCTTCCCATTTCATCTCCCCAGACCTTGCCTGCACTGTTTTCTAACCCAATCCAACCTTTCAGGCTATGTGTGGAGACACCAGCTAAGGGGAAGAGATTGCCCTGTATCCTCACAGGAAGTACTTCAGTCAAGAAAGACATGAAAATGCTGTAACAAAGTCAGGCAAGGACTGGAGCATAGGATAGACCAATAATGGCATTTTTTCAGCCTGGAAGGGAATGAGCTGAGGATAGGTGCATCTAATTGCTTTCTCCAGCTACCTCATGGGTGGCTATGATAAAGACAAAGGCAGATGGTCTTGCCTTGTGTAGAGATTGGTCTAAATGACCTGTACATTTTCTTTCCAACCTCAGTTTTTCTGTGATTCTATGAAACTGTTCCAGTAAGAATTGTTTGCAGAACACGACATTTGAAGTAATTGACTTCTGGAGAATGTGTAAAGCTCAGTTTCACCATAAACTCAAAGGAAAAAAAAAACCCTCTATGAAGTCCTTCCTTTGCCCCTGGATGACTTGCCAACCCAAACACCTGTTTCATATGGGTAGAATGCAACAAATAGCTGACCCATATCTGTAATTAATCTTGAGGACATTTTGATTTTTCAGAGGCTAAATGCATCCAACATCTTTAATAAAAAATGAAAAAGCCAAAACAATCCAACCCTTCTTGAAATCAAGCAAAACCTAAAGCAGATGGCTAGACAACAGTTGCAAAGCAAACAAATATTCCATGGTTCAGCTCAACTTCAAAAAAGTTCAGCACCGAAAACCTGAGTAAGCACAGAGAATGTGTTACCTTTGGCAATCAGCAGGGCTTCAGATTTGCAATATCATTTCTGATCTATGCAGACTGCTAATCAAAAATGACTATTCAGATTCTAATCAAAATAAACCTTCAGATTACTTCAGATGTAAACCATGGTTGAGAGTAAAATGTCAAGTAAGTTCTTTGACTGAACTAAGGATACACAGAAAATCTCGTGCCAACAGATTATGCTTCAGTTTTTGGTTACATAGAGCATGTGAAAACTAATAGAAGTGGCCTACCAGCCCCATTTCCCACTCTGCTTTATCAGAGTGACACCATCTGACCTTGGCAAAAGCAAGGCACAATCCAACATGCCTGGAAATAGCAAGACCAGGACATTTTCTTAATCACATTTTTTCTTCATGACAAGGTTGGACCAGATGATCTTTCAAGATTCCTTTCAACCTGGGCTGTGCTATGAATCTATGCAGCATTTCTTATAAACAACAGCTGGAATTTCCAACATACAGTGCCTTACTGAACCTCCCTCCTCCTCAAGATACACTTTTGACTCGCTTGTTCTAAAATTCTTCCTTTAGATATCACTTATAAGGAAATATTCCTTTCCTTCCTCCTCAGATTTTCAGGTGTTACCCAGTCTCTCTGGCAGACAAACAAGAGTGACACCATTTATGGGAAGGAAGTGGTCTGGGAAATCCTTTGCTGGGATATATGGAAGGGGGAGGAGATGAGAGGAAGAGAGCATCATCACTTTATACCCTAGATGAGACTGGAATCGCTGCACAGACCCCTTTACACCACAACTCCTGCAAGTGCTGCCAGGCACAGATGATTTTGCCTAGAATGGAGGATGGGAGGGAAGGATTAGTTACAGTGCATGTGACCTGTTTCAGACTGAAAAACCTGTCCTGGGGCTGCCACTGAAGTGGCTTTGGTGGAAATCCCTGTCTCCAGATATTCCATTTATCCTTTCTCACATGCTTCTTGATAACTACTGATAAAATAATATCTGGCCTGTGCAGAAGTACAAGAAGGCAAAGTTTCTTCTCCCTGTGCCCCTGACAACATGAGGCATCTACAGCATTTCTCAAACATCTATCTTGTTAGAATTTTTTCTTTTTTTTTTTTGTATTTTAGTACCAGCCTCTGGCAGACACAGCTTAAATTTCAGCATATTAATCAAACTCCTCCACAGCCCATCAGCACTGATCTTGGCACATGGCTACTTTAGTCTCAGGGACTCCTTGAGCTATGTGCCCTGAGTCTACAAAAATTCCCACCCATCCCTGAAACCTCAGGAGACAGACAAGGTTATGGTCCTGGGGGGAATGCTGAGAGACTGAGGAAGAGAAAAGAGCACTGAGGGCTCTCAGTTTTTAATATTACTATACTAGAAAGTATGTTAGGACTAGAACAAAGCCTAAACCATGTAACATGAATTCATAACAGTGGAAAATGTAAGGATGAGACATGTCATAATTAAGTGTGATTTTTTTTCCCCCCCTCATTCTTGGACATGTCTGATATGGAAAGAAGAAGCGGGGGAGAAAGTACAGCTTTTCTTTGTCTCTAAAAGTCAGGATATCTTTCCATGACAAGATACATCTGACAGTTTCACTGCTCCTCCCAGGTCTCTTCAGCTGATTGAAAACTCAGCTTGTAAGAGAAACTGGAAGTATGTGGCAGCAATGATGTGTATTTTGCTCTTAACACTGGGTCAGGGTGCCCAAGACCAGAGAAGAGAGCCCTAAAGCCCCATGTCTCCAGCAATCCATCCCAACCACTCCTGTTTGTGTCACTGATTGTATTTGCTGCTGCAAGACACTGTAGACCATTGCTTGTAATCAGATACACATAACAACAGTTCTTTTGATCTTCAAAAGGGTTTCACTTCTTTGATTATGACTTTATCAGTAGCACATACTCAGGCTGCAGACACACACAGTTTAGCTTAACCCATTTTAGATGCAGGTACACAGCCAGCAAGTGTCCTTTATGCTGTATCCAAGTATCTATTGAGATAAACTGCCTGAGCTGTTCCAGGAGACAGCCTTTCTTGGCAGGTGCAACAGGGTGAGCTTCTCAAGATAGTAAGAAGCATCACTGTTAAATTTGCTGTACTGTGACTTTTCCCTCAAGATGAACTCTCAAATACACCATATTTCCTATCAATCCCAGTCACAATGCATTAAACCTAGAACATCTTTATATATGGTTTGACTCTCCAGCATTGTCTAAGCAAAAGAAAAGGGTGTCAGGTAAAAAAAAGAACCCACAACACAATAGTAACATTTAGAATCAGGGACAGCAAAAGGTGTTCTTTTCACTACACCAAGTTGCAAACAAAATCAGACACTGCCTTGGCATTTACAGCCCAAAAAAAAGAAAATAAATGCAATATCAGCAAGGAGGGAGAAGTGCTGCAGGAGTAATTAATTACTCTGCATCCTTATTTGGTAGCTGATTTAGTTTCTTACCCATATGGAAACGCTGACAGGGCAGCCCAGAACACCTGCTGCTGTTTAGGCAAAAAGGCATTCAAACAAGGGTAAAAAAGAAATAGCAGTTGGCTATTTCATGTTTGCCACCCTACAGTTAATTCTAGGAAATCTGGTTGATTTTAATAGCAATCTGCTCAGCTCCTCACTCTTTACAAGGAGATCAAATTCTGTTTGAGGTGCATGTGATGAAATTGTGTTACCCAACTGTGTGTGGGAAGGGGGACTTGCCAAGGAAGCTCCTCTGGCCTTGCCCTGCAGTCTGCTCCTGCTCCCTATGTTCCATCACTGCTTTCTCCAGCCTTCTGCTGCTGGTCCAAAGGCTCATGAGCTCTTTGCAGCTCTTTCCTGTGGGCATCATCAAGCCAAATACAAAGTTCCTGCCAGAAAATTAGAATATTTCTATAGAAATCTAGAATATTTCAAAAAATATTCAGAATCAGAAAAAACAGATTTTTTTTTTTTTTGGAAAGGGTTAAAATCCCTTCCAAAAGGAGATCATTCTTTTTTGAAAAGCTCAACATGCTGTTTAACTTATTCAAATATCTCAAAAAATCTTGGCCCCCATTACAGCATTGAACACCTGGAACTGGACATGCCTGGGTTTGGATGTCTGCTCCTAAAAGCAGCAATGGCTTGTGCTGTTGTGGGTAATTCAGTTTTGGAAGCAGAAGCCTTGATTTATATGAACTCCATGTTAATGGAGAATTACTTCCAGTTTGTTACAGATTTCAGCACTGAAATTAAGTGGTTTTCTTGCCAAATTTGGGTCCAGTGTGATTCCAATCGAATGAGTTTTGAAGAGCTCCAGTCCTTTTTACAATACTGCAGCATGGCTTGCAAACCAGCTTTTGCATGTTTGGGGTTACCCAGCACTACAAAGTGTTCTTTTATCAGATGCAGCTGACTGAAAAATGAAAAAAACACTCCCTCTTTCCTCCCACTCTAAAAGCATTTAAAATGCAGCGTTTCCGGCAACCTGGCTGGGTGGAGGCAGTTGGCAAAGTGGTTTGTAATGTATAAAATACAGAGGGACAGATGTTCAGCTGATGGCTTTAACAGATACAACAGCAGCACAAGGATGACAGCTCTATTAGATTTCAGGAGGTGATGTGTCATTTGTGCAGTAGGCTACTCCACATCTTCATAAAAGCCACTTTTTATGGGGTGAGATGAGAGAGATCCAGATAAAAGTGACATAAGAAGGCTGGTCATGAGCTCGATTAAAGATTTGCTGGAAATCACATTAAATAGGAGCTCACATCTGCAGATGAGCTCTGTGGCATTCCCAGCTGGTAGCAGAGCCTCTCCTTGCAGCCCACTGCTCCCTGGTGCATCCTTCACCTCTCTTACACCCAGGTGTAGCTGATACTCTTTCAGAGGAAGAGAACTGCCCATTGCCCAGAGCATTGCCCCATGATGGAAGTTTAGAGGAGATCCACTCTCAAACTAGTAATATCATGACAGCATGGTGTTGCCAGTGACAAAACCAAGGCTGGAAATCCCTATGATCCATGAAGCAGGAACAGTCTCATCTCCAGCAATGTCCATACCATTAGTTTTAACTACTCCAGTCTTTGCTTTTTGCCTGTGACCTTCTTCCACTTCATCTTCTATTTCCTTTTTAAACGTCTTTTTCAGCTCTTGAATCCCAGGTGTTTCTCTTTCTTCAGCTGACACTCAGGCTGTGCATCAGGCAGCCATCATGACTTGGCAAAGGTTTGCTGGGTCAGTGGAGGAAGACCCTCAAATCCAGATTTTTGCTATTAAAGTTGTCAGTCAAGTACGTCCTTAGAGACTGCAAGAGCATGAAAATTAAATCTATGGATTGAATTATCCCATGCTTTTTTTTTTTTCTGCCTTAAGTGCACATGTGGTCTTGTCATCTTGTCATTTTTATCACTGTTAGTGATAGTCCTCAAAAAATAGTGGGCTAAACAATTCAATTTCTTATTCTTGCTGCAAGCTGAATACCAAATATGAACTCTGCAAAGTGCAGTTACTTATTCTACTTCATCTATCACATTCTTACATTCTATCATACATAATGTTTATGTAGCATTTGCAATCATGCACATGAGGAGAATTTGCCTCAGGCAATAAACTACAAACTGATGTCCTGATATCAACAAAGAGGAGAACCTGCAAACATCTGTGTCCTGCCTGGCAATCAGTCAGAGGAGAAGGTAAAACTACTCTGGTGATTCTGACCTGTCCTTCTCAGTCCTTGGCCAGTCACACTCAGTGACTGGGAATCAAAACACAAGAGCCCCTGGGGATCCAGGGCAAAGAGAATTTAGACAACAGCTACAGAAAAACTGATACTGTTTGTTTTAAAGGGAATTCCACTTCTACCAACTCTAGTTCTCTCTAGCCAACTAAGATAAAACCCAAACCCATGAAAACTTTTGCTTCACATCCACATTCTACAGCAACCTCCTTTCTGCTAACACTAACATAAAAGAGACAGAGAAACTTGCACAGTTTTTACTTAGGAAAGAGAGAGCAGATGACAACCAAGAGCTGTGCAAACCCCACAGTGTGAGCACCCAGAAGAATGGCTGTGCAGGACTATTAGCAGAGTTTCTGTCCCTCTGCTGTAGGCATGCACAGCTTCAAGAGAAACAAAAATCTGGTGAGAATTCATATAACTAAACAACAGCTCAGAGTTTCAGGTGTGATACTTAAATTGCTTACATGATTTTTGGTTGTCAAGTTTAAGGCTGCTTAAAAGACCCAAGCAGCTGGAGCCCTTCACCCTTGCTGGAAAATCTGCTTCAAGCTGGGCAATCTTAAATAGTGTAAATAATAAAACTGGGAGCTGCAAAGCTGCATTTCCTGGGAAACTTAGTAGGAAAGGACAAAATTTTGGAGGATTAAGTCAGAAAAATCAGGGAGTTGAGGACTATTCTTCTTGGGTCACCCATCTTCTGCTGAAAGTAGAAACTTCTTGAGTTTGGTTAAAAAAAAAAAAATTAAAAATCAACATGAAGCAGGTCCACAGCTCAAAGCAAGAGGTTTGAGGACCCTGCTACCAGTTTTGACAAGCTATGATTTGAAATTTGCTTTCAAGTTCCTAAAGCACAGACTAGCACGTGATATCAACACTAATAAAGCAGGAAAGATTTCTGCATATCAGCTAAGTGTTAATCTGTTCTGTCTTCTGCCACATGTCCAATATTTACACTTATTTGTTTAAACTGTGATTTTTATCCAAGAGAGGTATAACTGTAAACTTGCATTTTATTTGCAGTTTTGTACACTGGCTGAGTGGTTTTCTGAAAAAACTGGAGAGAAGTACATGAAGGACAGGAAGTGTCGTGCAAAGTGTCAAGGCTGTTTCAGTGGTAAGTTTCTTTTCCAGGCTGGATTGCAGGAGAAAGGTAGTCTCAAGGGGGAAAAACAGAATGAACATATGTACTCAGTAAATTCTTGATGCTTCGTGAAAAATCTTGGCCCAGGTACAGCTATGGATAATAGTCCAAAGTAAAGCTAGTGGGAAAAAAATTCTCATACACAAACGAAACAGTTTAAAAGTTGAACTTAGAGCCTTCTCCTGAATAGATGGCCAAACCACATGAATTGTTTCATGCACAAAGTAGCTAGACAAAGAGCTAGGAAACAACAGCTGAAAATCCTGAAAAAAACCCCAAACCTCTGTATTAAAATGATAACATTATAAAGGTATCTCATGATTCTCACCTTGAGATCCAGAGCATGGACATCAGCAATGGGGTACGTAGAGGGATGTGTACCTACTCTGCCTGCATGCCCCTGTTTCCATAAAAACCTTCTTCAACATGCAATGAATGACCCTGGAGAAGCTTTGGGGAGATGTTTTGGGAGATCATATATAAAACATTCACAAGGATAAAATGATTGCTGAGCAAAAAACCTTGCTGTAGAATTTGTTTAAAAACACATCAAAGCTAGAGATGTTAAAAATAAAATATTTTCTTACTAAAAAACCAACCAACCAATAAACCCACAAACCCAACAACACAAAACTCCAAAACACCCTCAAAAGACCTCCCAAGCCCCAAATCTCTGTCATTGGAAACCAGCCAGAGGAAGAGTTTATGTTCCTCCCCATAATGGATGTCAGTTCCATTATTATTATTATTATTATTCCAGCTCAGCCTTGGAACTTGGCCCACAGTGAAGGATGAAAGGATGAAGTTTCATACTCCCAACTAGGAGAAGTGGCACCATTTTGAATGAAAATATTTAGGTTGTTAATGACATATTATTGTACTCATAGGAAATAAAACCTTGAGTGAAACAATAACTTTTACTAGAACAGACAATTTTTTTTTTTTTTATTAAGGAAACTATTTAAATTAGGCTTTATACCAGACACAGGAGAACAACATTCCTGCAAGTATCCTATTTGTAGTTTGACCCTATCTATACAAAGAAAAAAGACCCAAAACCCACCAAAAAAAAAGAATCTATCCAAAACCTTACAAAAACCTATCCATCTCCTAAAAAAAAACCAAAACAAAACAACTTTCCCACAGCTTGATATCTCAAGCAGAATTTTCCATAACAAAAGCAGGGAGAACAGCTTTACCCATTTAGAGCAACTGAGATTTTGCCCCCAGACGTTCAGAAATCAAAAACACACAGCAGATGCAATTATGTCTCACAGCAGAAATAAATATTCAACTTACTGTAGGAATGTCCCAAAGGACAACTTTTGTAGAAATAAATTTCAACTAGAATTTGTTTAGTTTTGCAACAGATGCTTTGAATTTGAGTCTGCTGCTTCTCAAAAACCATGAGACAACAGCTGACCTTAAGCCATATCTTCCTATGATCCTCATTCTCATATCAACTTATTAACTGCTGGATGAAGTTAAGAGCAGAATCTATCTTGTATTTAGGAATTATAAACCATTAGGAAGAGCTCAGCTCACTCTGACTTTATTTTGTTTTCATCACTAAAGCACATTCATTAACTGCTGGTAAAGAATCCCTGAGCAGTTTCTAGGGATTGTAACACAGCTATTAAATGCCTTTTGGGTCCAAACAGTAGTTATCCAGCACCAGTCTGTCTCTCCAGCTCTTGACAAGTATCACATAGGCAGACATCAAAAAAGGGCTGAGTATTTGATGAAAATTTTACCAGATGATCTGGGAGCAGCAGAAAGGTTACAGACTTTGGTGCCTGCACAGGGTTTAGCTTGCAGGGCACAAGCTGGAAGTGCCTCTGATGTATCATCACAAGATTAATGCTCAGTATCTTTAATCATTCCCTACAGTATTTAAAATAGGAATAAATCTAAAGCCTCTCAAATGAACATTGTTTATAATCTTGGACAGAAAGCAATGTGGGAGTTAATGTGCATGTAGAATACAATATTAAAACTCCCTTCCTATTTTCCTGTTGCTTTGAAAGGGTCCAAGTGAAAATAGCTCTGTTCCCTGTTCTCTGAGTTATCTGTCAAAAGGAAATGTTTCTGTGAATGCCACCAGCTGTTCTGTATCATAATTAAAGGATTGGTTTGTTATTGGTTCTTACAGAAAAATATATTTTACTGATAACTACGGCATAAATATTTATGTCAATTAGTTACAGCAAAACAGAAATAGTTAAGAAAAAGCTTTTATCAGTTATTACACTACCTGCTAGCACTGCAACTACTGAAAGTATCATGAATGGTAAATAAAAAAATAAATGTTGAGAGTAAGGGAATCTGCACACTTGCTCTTTTCTTGAAGACAAAGAGAGACCCTTGCCCATCTCTTACTGTGCCCCGTGATTTTAATCACAAATGTGTTGAAATGCAAATGCTGTCACTAAAAACTGAGTGGCTGCTGTCTGTAGTACCTTGTGTACTTTTATTTTTCCATCCTGCAAATGAGTTGGCTTCCCTTTTGCTATTCTCCAGCTATAATTTGTTAGAAAATCTCTCTGCTAGGAAATTCACACAAACAACAATGTAAACAAATACTGGAGCATACTAATGAGAGACAATACTTACATTTACAAAATATATTCTTGAAACCCAAGTCCAGATGCCACAACCACTTATCCAAGGTTAACTTTACTGCACTGGGGACTTTACAGACCTCAGGACCACTGCAGTGCTTGAATAAAGTGACTCAGACAAGACCCTTCAGAAACCAACAGCAGAGTGAACTTCCAGTTGTTTACATCTGAGAGAAAGGTTTGCTTACACCCTTAGTTTTAAGCACCTATTTAGGTCTTATTAAACTGTTTTTACATTCTTAACTGCACAGAGGTGAATCCGAGATTCAGAGATGCCTTTGGATAACAAAAACATAATAAGAAATAATTTATAACAGGAAAGTTGTTTAAAACTAGCAATAGATAAAATTGCTGAGTGCACATACTCTGTTGATTTTACCCTGTTTCTTATATAGAAAGAGAAAGAAGCATTCAAAAAAAATTTGGTTACAAGTATAGATTATTCAAAGCATGAATGAAAATATACTTGGAGGATTTCTGAAAGTAGAAATCCTGTGTCGGGAGAAATAAGAGATCTTTAAAATAAATTAAGATATTTTTGTATGTTGCCACCCCTCAGATTTCTGCACACCGAGGATGTTTGTCTTCCCCAGTTTTTGATTGGCTAAAAATACAGAGAAATAAAGAAAATGAACAGGATTGAGTTCTTTATAAGGGTGATAACATGCTTTTAGTGTTTCCCATCAACCACATAATCTGATGAACCTGCAAAGCAGATTGATCACAGAAGACAAAACCACTTCAGTTCCCATGCTCTGGTAAAGCTTCTGCAGTTATATTATTCATTATGTATTGGTACCCATGGAATGCACATGTTTAAGTACCCTAAAGGATCAATACTGTTGGAAAACCAGCTTATACACCTCAGACATGCGTTTTTGAGCTCAAAAAATTAATGTAAGGATAGCTATTCTGTGCTGGAGATTTTTGGTTTTTGAAAATTAGATTTTTTTTCTTTTAGATTTTTGAAGATATCCCTTTACCATCCCCCCAAAAGATGTGTGCTGCCTTGAGACCTGTAGGCTTTGCTCTGATTTTGACAAACACATGAAGGAAGATTTCCCATTTATGCCAACACTGGCAGTGAAAATTGGATTTGAGTAGGAAATAGCAAAACCGAGTTGGAAGCTGGTCTCAAAATTCCTGTCCAGGAAAAGCACCTTGGTAGCCAATTAATTTGCAATTGCACCATGTGCTTGAACCAGGGAGGTCAGATCAGGCTGAGCATGAGTAACTAACAAGAACAGATGTGATGTCCACAGCTGTAACCACAGGCCTGACTCAGACAACAAACAGAAGACCTGCTTGGAAGATCCAAAGCTTCAAAAAGAAATATTTCTAGCCCAAACAATTACATTGTCATTGAGAGCTTCCTTGTATGGAGCCTCTTGGTTGTGCTAACCTCACCTGGGACAAGGCTGAGTGGTACCTTGTCCCCTGAGCCCTCTGAGCTGATCCAGCTGTTTCACTCCAGCTGTCAGACAACTTCTGTGGGACAGGAATATCTGCACTCAGGTAGCCAAAAGCAGTGGATCTACATGCCCAGTGAGGGCAGCTGCTGGGAGCTTGTCCCAGGGAGAGCAGGATGGTAGCAGGCAGCGTGAAGGCTGTGCTGGCCCCAGGAATTACCAGCTGCTGGGGTGCTGAACACAAATCCTCTGATCAGGTTTTAATTTTCTTCCAGGTATTGCAACTACATGAAATCCTACCATTGTTTTTGTCCATCTCAAATCTAAAGAGTATGATCCCAGTGACTAAAGAAGCGATTTCCGTGCGCTGCTGGAAAAAACAAGGAGTTCTGAAGAGAAAAACAAAACAAACAACCAAACAAAAAAAATCTTGAAGGTGGGGAAAAAAAAAAAAAGAGGGGCAGCCTCTTGACTGGTATTGAACAATAATCCCCACCCAAAAATTTTTTCCAAGCATATTTCCATCCCCACAAAACAAAATCAGGGCTTTCAAATAACACCTCAGGACAAGCCTTTATTTTTCTTGGAAGATTCCATTCAGAAACCTAGACTAATAGATTTGGGCTGTGAAACAGTCCAAGCTTTTGGATTCTGAAAGGAAAGGATTTCCAGCCAACTCTCAGGGAGCTGATATCTACTACCTGTCATTAGTTCCCTGCTCTGTGCACCTATTGGAGAGGGTTCCCTCTTTTATTCTCCCTGAGAATTTGGTTGTGTCTGGTATGAGAAAATATCCAACAAGGCTGTGCCAGGTATCTCCAGCCTCTTGTGTTCAGGCTCTCAGCCTTTCCTTACAGATAAGAAAACATGCTCTGGGTGAGGCCATGGCACAGTCACAACATTAACTCCCTCTCCTCCAGGCTCCTCTCCACGCCTTCCCACTGCTATTGCTGCATTTCCTTCCCCAGCACATCAAAGTGACAATGCTGAATCCTGACACTGACCCCAGCCCATCCAGGGCTTCTTCAGGACCAAGCCTCCAAATCAGGGTTTCACATTTGCTTCCACAGAGTAATTTGAGGATGCTGAACACAATCAGTGGGAGGTGTATGCTCACATGATCCTGGTATTCTGTGCTGCCAGTGAGCTGTATTTCACAAGAAGAATGATCTGTTTATCTGTCTTATCCATAAGAAATGCCTGACCAAGATTTCCTATTTTAGCTTATGTCAGCTTTCATTAAGCCTTTTGTTTCTACTATCTGAAGCAGCAAGCTTTGAATGGGGTATTATAAATGAAGATCATTTACCCCTCATAGAATAGACTCCTGACTTAATTAAAAAAAAACTGAAAGAATGAAATCAGACAATGATGCTATTAGAGAGTTCCATATCATTGTAATTTGATGTCATTTTCTAAATGGATCAAGAAATCATAACAGACAAGTGGCTGAATAATGCCACAGATGACTGTCTTAACAAGAAATATTTTTCCTATTTTCATCTGTGATGTATACACAGACAATAGTAACAATAGCATGGAAATAATTTCTTTAATTACTGTGTGGTAGACTATAATGGAATAAAATGGCTATTGTTGGCTGGGATTAGGATCAGATGGATGCCTCAGAAGGAAATCCCCAAGATGTGGCTGGACAAACACCAGGCACAAACACATGCACAAATTCCACGAAGCACTTTATTAGTGAGTGCATTCACTGAATGGCAGCTGATAAGGTTTTCAATAACACAGAGACTGCTAGTTGTATAAAGCTCTGTAATCTAAACATAATTCAAAGTGTTAACAATTTTGTAGCCTTTATCTGAACACATTTTTCCCACATGCTTTTGGTGACCAGGTCATAATCCAAAGACAAGCAACTCTCTTGTTTTACACTGTTGGTCTAGCAAGTGGCAATTTTTCTCCTGCACACAAAGGTCATTGTACCCCAGACAATTCACTCATTTTGGTGTCTTCCACAAATCCAGGATGCACCAAAACAAACACAGATGGATTACATGTTGCCTGTTAACTCAGCATTCCTCTTTCTTTTCTCGGATGCCAAAAAATAATTAAAGAGCATTTGTGTGCGAGTGGTGGCAGTGCATTCCTATAATTTGGCAATTATCTTGTCAGCTACCTTTATTAGATTCTCAGTACTGTACATTGCTTTAAAGTATGTGCTATGTGGCTCTACCATGCTTACAACATCAAATTCTGCAATTGCAAGCTTAGAGATAAGTTTTAATGGTAAACAAGTTTGAGTGAAGTTCAGCGTGTATTTATATAGAACTTTCCTTTTTTCTGCTTAAAGTCAAGGAGCGAAATCTTTCCTAGGAGGTTAAGTGGGATTTTGTTTTGCTCTGCTTTTTTGAGTTCCCTTCCAGTCACACATGAAAATAAACCAATTTTGAAAGATGCAGTGTGTCCCAAAAGCTCTCTTTTAGGCATCATTAGGTACAGTAGTGAATTTTCTAATCCAGCCACAAGAATATCACCCCAAGCCAGGGGGGTAGGAGATGAGGTACCAATGTCTGACTCTGTGGGAGCCCATCTTAAGAGAAACCTTTCCCCCAAACTAGAAGGTTGAGGTAGCAGAGCTGGGCCATTGGCAGGAGGTGTAGGGGGCACAAAAGCAAGGATCCCTCCTTGGTAAAGGGACAAAATCGGAGACAGAAAAAGAGTAAAAAGAATAAAAAGAGTGTGATTTTGTGAAGAACAGCATTACTTGATAGATCAAAATTAATTGATGAGCTATGGTTACACCCTAACCATCTTAATGCACCCTAACCCACCTTTTTTTTTTTTCTATCCTCTAACTCCGTGAATATGAAGTGTTACAATAACAGCTTATGAATTGCTTGTCCAGCTCCATTTCTCTCATGCTTGCTATGTATTTTAAAGAAAGATTTATCTGTCTCCAGTTTCCAGTACTTACACATTGACACGTGGAGATGTACCATAACAACAGCAAAGCCCACGGAATCAGGATGAGAGGCACAAGCTGTGAATGAACCAGCAAGGCCTGTTCCAGAGCTGCTTGGAGCACTGAGGGATACTTGGAGGATAATTACCAGCTCACTTTAATTGGCAACAGTTTCTGAAGAGCCAGGATAGTTGGATGTGCAACAAAACTACCAGAATTGTTTGGACGTTGCTTTCTCACTGTAATGTGCACCTAACAAATGCAGGTGCTTTTAGGGTGTATATTCCCCTGCTCTCTTCCTGACATCCAGAGACATGTAAAGATTTTCTGCACTGTAGGTGCAGGTTTTTTTTTGGGTTTTTTTGTTTGTTTGGTTTTTTTTATATAGATAAGGTTGACTGTACCTCTCCCCATGGAAGTGTTTCCTTCCTGGATTACACACAAGTTTAAGAAAAATACAGCTGTGCAAAGGTAAAAAAAAAAAAAATCTAAAAATTCCCATATCCAGCTGGTGTTTCAAGTGTCCTGGATCCTTTGGAAGAATCTCACTAGGACCATGTCAGATTTAGATAGATACACATCTATTTAGATACATAAATGTACCAAAGTACTTGGTTACCTTGATATCACAATAGGATCTAACCTACAGCCTAAACTACATATTTATTCTGCATTTCAACAATACCATGTAATTTCTACTGGCCTGGATCCCAGTATCACCCCTTCTAGGTGAGTATTCTAACCAATACACTCCAGGATTCCTTTCATCCTTTTTAAAATTATACAGTGAAATTCAGAACAATTTTAGCCAAAGAGACCTTCACAGCCAAATAGATTAGGAACATGGGGTGGGAACATGAGCCTAATGGGCAGAGATGGGAACTACTCAGTGGGAACCCAGAGCCAGAGAGAAGACTTCCCCAGTCCTGGAGCTGGTGAGTTTAACAAGACCTGGCTCAAGGTTGCCTTCCCTGCAAATTTCACAAGGAGCAATAAATTATTTTCTCTCCCAGCCAAAAGTGTAGGTAGCATTGTTGTTGCACTAAGTTTTTTAACTCCAAAGCCACTGCTTCCTCTGTTTGTAAAGGGAGGAAGTACTGCAAACAAAAAACTTCAGTTTTTCCCTTGGTGCTACCTCCTTTGTGTAAGCAACCCTAATTTAGCATGGCAGAGTCAACCAACCCCTTTTATGGTACTCTAGCAGTTGCAGATACTTCACAACAAGAACCAATGTCTGCCAGCTTGCTCCCAGATCTCAAGTTCAAACTTGAGTGATAACTGTGTCTAATTCTTGAAATGTCATTAGTAATTGTGGGTCTATTAATACAGTTCTTAAGTAAGAAACAACAATTGCAGGGCCTTTGCTAGAGGTCAGCTCACACAGGCTTCCCTGGCAGCCTCAGAGAGGCAAATCCAGGCCCAGAGCAATATGAAATCCAAATGGTGAGTTCAGACCAGATACAACTACACCATCATCAGCAAATAATCATCACTCATATGCAAAAAAGCTGCATTAGGAGGGGACAATGCTATACCTCCCCAATGATTTATAAGCTATGATGGTAATTACCCTTTGAAACAACAAAGAGGATGGCCTCCCACCAAATGTGCATGCAACACCCTCTTCTTGGAAGACAGAAGAAACCCAGACAAAGTTGATTATTTCATCCTAGCAACAAAGATCTTGCACAGAGGGAAAATGATTCACTTTAAATAATTTCCAAGTGGTGAGTAGCTCTGAAGGTAACATCCCTGCCTTTGAACCCAAGGGTGAAAACCTAGAATCCTGGCCAGTAGACAAAAATATGTGCCTTGGTGCCAAAGGCATCTCAAGGTAAGCATGACTAGCAGCTCCTTGTCCAGACAGCAGAAGCCTTTGAAGATGAAGTGAAGGCATTAACTGAGCCCTGACCTGGAGTTGTACCACTTTTCCACTATTTATTTCTGTTTGTACATGAAGAATAGATGAACAGTAGCCAGGAGACTGAAGAAGAGAAGGCGGCAGAATCAATTAGAACGTACTTGGGAAAATGTCAAAGAGAACAAAACAAGCTCATGAAGTAAAGCTGGGGCAGAGGTGAAGGTCAGGGTGGTGCAAAACTCAGGCAGAGGAAGCAAAGGTGGTTCTTCACCACCTTTGTGTCACACAGGTTCCCAGGGCAGCAGGGGGATGGGATCTGTTCACTGCCAGCTGATCCTGCCACATAAATGACATCCCCCTCAAAGTCCCCTTTCCTTGCAGGGGAGGAGGGGACTGGAGCAGAGCCAGCCCAGCACCTTCTGGTCACTGCACCCCAGGCAGCAGCCCCACCTCAGCAGGGCAGCTCACCCTGGAGGATGGTGACTGCCTCTCAGAGCAGTTCTAGTCACCAACTTATTAAAGGTATTCCAGTGGAGAACACTTTCTTGTATAATTCCCAAGAGAAACAATGCAACACCAACAGATTTCAAGTGTTGGATTCAATGGTTGAAAGCATGTTGCAGGATATTCCTTGGTTGTATGACACATTTTTGTTGGGTTTGTGTTATTCACCAACAGTTAAAATAATAGCAAGGATAGCAACTATATCTAGGATATCAGAGATTTACTACTACTGCTACTATTACTACTACTGCTACTGCTTCCCCACGTCCCTGTCTGACTTGGGACCATTGCTTTCTGAAGCCACCCACACTGAACTCTGCAGTAGTATAACAGGAGCTTTTCAGGCAAAAAACTTTGTGGGAGCTGGAACTAATGAACAAAAACTGGAAAGAAAAGGTTCAGCTACAAGTAATTTCACATCCTCATCCTGAGGGCTCACTGGACTTCTGCATGTTTAAAGTCAGACCCACCTTCAATAAATAGAGATACAAAAGGATATCTCTCCTGCCTGAGGGACCAGCTTTCCTCTTCTGCCATGCCACTTCCCAGATCAGCCACTTAAAAGCTCAAATCCTATTTAATCCTACATGCTACAAGAGTCAACTGCATCACAGAATCTTCAAGGATGTCTCCAGAATTCATGGATTCTCAATCCATGAAAAAGGGACTGACATAAGGATTCTAGTGTAGAATTAGGACATAGTATATCAATCATACTCCAAACAATGCATGGTGAGAAACATTTCTTTTTTTCTCCAAAAGACTTCTGGAAATTATTTTCTTTCAAACAAGAAAAATATATTTTTTGATATAAAACAAGTCTTGCAAACCAAAGTTTTAGCCTGGACAGAGATAACTCAAGCTCTTTCGAGCCATGAATTCACAGTGGGAGAGAGAAAACTGTTCAGTGTAAAATAGCAAGCTCAGTTTACCTGAGACCTCAGGCTTCTCAGATAACTAAGAAGTGAGTCACAGAGGCAACACAACTAAGCTGGTCATTCATCAAAACCAATCTAGCCACAGACACCACAAGTCCTGTTATCATGCTGCCAGACACTACATTTTCCCATATCAGTCTGCCTTGCAGCCTGGTCTCCTCATGGTCTCACAGTCTTCATCATTTTGTTCTTCTTATTGATTTATTTCCTTCTTGCAAACATTTTCACTTGATTGACCAGTTAACAGGGAGAGGAGAATGTTCAGATAGACCAAGCCCACATTTTTTAAAATTAACTTGCTGGCTCTTGGAAAAACAAATAGTTTCTCCCCAGCTCTCTTCAAGGGGTAAAGAAAGAAATAATCTGCATAAAAACATTTACAAATGTATTTTACTGACCTTCCTGCTTATTAATTGAAAAGAAGTTCTCTTAGGGAAAATTAAGGCATTTTTTACCAGGTCTCTTTTCTGTGAGAGACAGAGGGACAAATTCCAGAGGAAAAAAAACCCTCTCTAAAATCAAAACAGTAGAGATTTGCCCTTGGATAAGCACACAAGGTCTGTATTAGCCACATCACTTAGTGCATGATTAGTGAGCTGTTAAATATTACAGTACAAGACAACTGCAACAGCATAAGCAGAGCAAACAAGAAGCAAGGTTTTTCCTAATACAGACCTAAACTATATGAGTGGCTCCATAAAGAGAGCTCTCACCAGCATCACAGGTGGCTCAACCTGCACATCCCTGATGAGCCCGTTGATGACCAAGCTTTTCTTTGCAGGAGGCTCAGGTAAACAGCAGACAATGGGCTGTTCATGTTCAAGTCTCTCATGTGGAATGGTTTCCACCCAGAGCAGCTCCCAAACATTGCTTTTGCTGACTGAAAAGGAAGCAGAATAACTCCTAAAACATTTTCACCAGTGCTCCTGTTTGGTTTGTCCCGAGCACACGAGGAGCTGCAACACTAACGCGCCATCTTCAGCTGGGGAAAATGGATATGGCTCCAGTGACCTGCCCTGTGCTTAAACCCTTTTACACCCACTGAGCCTGGATCCCACGTATTTTCCATTATGCTACAGCTGATAGAACTTCCATTCTGCTTTATAGCATCTGTGCATATCTGATTAATTCTTCTTTCCTGCAGGAAGTCCAGCAGCCATGGCCTACGTTTTATTAGGTAGAGTATAGCCAGATGATTTCAATAAATCACTTAAAAAAAAGAGACTAGTTTCCTGGTATTACAATAAAAAACTACTTGAAGAGAATAATTTCAGATGATAAATCTGCTGCCATTCACCAACACTTGCATAGCTGATTAGAAACAGTGCATTGTCCCAAGCACGTCCCTTCCAGCTCCCCACTGGGAACACTCCCAGCAGCACAGATATAAAACATATTCTCTCACACAGGGATACTAATATTGGTGATAAACTGGTAACATTTAACAGCTATTGTGCTACATTTCGTGACAGATTGCATAGATCTTTTTAAACACGTTTTTGTAATATTTAGGTCCATATACATTGAGCATGCTCTTACCATCATGAACTTTAAATAAAAAGCCCAGAGAAATCAGAACAATCCATTGTCAACACCAAACCCATCAGAAGCTAAAGGAGCAGAACCAGGACAATGACAGGAGTGTTACAGCTGCTCTCAATAGAACCCTGCTACATACATCATAGAGAACAACTTCTCCTTGCATGGCTCCAACACAGGATTTTTTTTTTTATGCATCTCATCACAGCAGTACACAGGGAAGCAAAGAGGCAATGGAGACAAGAACAGGAGAAAAATAAAAATCACCTGTGAACATTAATATTGCATTTGAAATGAATTTGCTCCAGCCAGGCTTTTCCACTGGTGTTTGCTGCATCACTGAGAGCAATAAAGAATTTTAAGCTGGTAAGCTCAAGCATTGCTCCCAGAAGCCACTCAGAGGATGGATCACTGCTGCTAACATGGTACAAGCTGCTGCTCCCAAAGCCACTCAGGATTCAAAAGGGGAATTAAATGAACAACATGAAGGTGAAACATATTTTCATGTGATGACTGTGCAAACACATGCAGTCATTTTGCAGCAAGAGAAAATCCAAGCTCTACTAGCCCATAAAGGAATGGTGTTGGGTATTGTTAGTTTGTTTGCTCTTTTTAGTGCATTTTACTCAATACAGACATTCACAGTTTCTTTTATTTCTCAAGCAACACTGCCTTTTAAATTTCTATGTAGTTTCCCACTTTGACCCCTTTACAATGCAGTTGATTCTCTAACACTGCACATTCAAATCCCAGACCTGAAATATGAATACAACTGATGAGAACTAACTAAACTGATTAAACTCCGTGTTAAGACTGAGCAAAAAATATGTGGAGTCAGAAGTCTGTGAATAAGTTTAAATATCCTTAAAAATACATTTTGCAAGAGTTTATTTGTGTGACAAGAGGAAGACATCCTCCCTGCTCACTGATACTCCAAGAATGGAAGCATAATAATTTATGAAATAGGAGTATCTGTCTAGCTGATAAAATATGGTTTAATCCATGAGCAAACTGCTCTCATATGTTAACTCTTTAATTATCCAAAAATCTGTAGCTCTTTAGCAAGCATCCAAATATCACAACTTATTGCATATATACACACTGCAATAAATGCATCTCTCTTTTAGCAGGTGCCTACACGTTGACTTCTGTTCCCAAATTTTTCTTTAGTGTCAACAACTACAGCTGAAAATCAGTATCCTAAGTACAGCACCAACTTTCTGTTGTACCCTGGAAAGCACTACTTTAACTAACAATGGATTTAGACTGTTGTGTTTGTGTAGGTTGCTGCTCCAGGCCATCCCTGTAGCGTTGGATGTTTGTGGTCTCCTCAACTTCCTGCCATTCTGTCACTTCTTGCCTGGTGCCTGCCATGAGATATGTCAGCTACAACATCTGTGCATGTAACATCAAAGATTCACTTTAGTTTACATTCTGGTGAGATGATGTAAAAGCAATTTGTTTGGGTCTTTTTAAAATTTATTTTTCCTTCTCTTCTTTCTTTAGAAAAGGACATGCCACTGATGAGTCTCAGTTCAGGGCTGGATTAGCACAGTAAAGTGTGATGGTTGTCTACGAAGGTTGTTGCACGTTCTCTCCATGGGGGGAAGGAAAAAATATTTTAAAAGTTTCCCATCCTCAAGTGCAGAGGGTCTTCCCAGGAGGAGCTCAGTCTATTCAAACTCAGAAATTAAAATTAGCCTAGCAATTCCACTTTTTTCTTCCTTCCGCTTTCATGACTTCAGATGACACAAGTTTACCAGGGGAAAACAAATTTATTTAGAAATGTTTCTGCACTGAGGAAGAATAACCCCACTGCAACACTCATATGGTGAAACAATCACTTATGAATTAGTTTAGAGAGAGTAATCTGGTCTGGCAGTTAGGATGCTAGTCTCATAATTAAACTGCTGTATTCACTGTCATACAGGTTGCCCTGTAGACAACGACAGCCTGTCCTACAGGCTGCCCCAGAAGCTGTGGATCCCATCCCTGGAAATGCCCAAGGCCAAGCTGTACAGGATTTTGAGAGACCTGCTCCAGTGGAAGATGTCCCTGTCCACTGCAAGGGAGATGAAAGTGATAAGATAATCTTAGATCCCTTTAATAATCTTTAAGATCCCTTCCAGCCCAAAACATTATTTTTCTGTCCTTAATTAAGCATTGACATATTTTGATGAAACTGGATGTGACTCCCATGTTTGAATGCCACACTTCTGTGTTGGGAGAATAATTATTGGACCCATAGATGCTCAGAGAGACACAATGGCATCAGACAGCTTTGTGTGGTAGAGTACCTGTGCTTGCAAGCCTTAAGAGAAGCTCATTTTAAAGCTGCCTGCTTTCAGTCTCTCTCCAGGAGTTATTACCAGTGCAAGGCTCTTCAGAACATTAATTACCAGCAAGAAGAAAGATGAACAGAATTGAGCCACTTGAGGCTTTAACACACAACCTTCACACAGTGGTTCTGGGGAGCAGGAAAGCTCCTCCTGCACACAGAGCTGCTGTGGGCAGTCCCAGGCACCCTGCAGAAGAAGCAGTGAATTCTGCCAGCAGCACTTCACAGGTACAGATGCTCCCAAACACACCATTCATGTCTATCCTCTGGAAAACGAGCCTGGATTAAGAGAGTTCTGCACTTCTCCCTTCATCCATAGCTACATGCACAGAGCAAAAATGCTGCTGTCAGGTCAGGGGGCATGAGGGCAACTTCTGGCTATTTTCATCTTACCAGGTACTGTAAATAAGAATTGCAACTGCTCAGCTGTGCAAGGCCCATATCCATCTCGGCAAAGCCCTTGAGGCTTTTTCGGTGTGCTTTGGGAGTTTTTTGTTGTATTTTTTTAAAATGAAACAATGACCCTAATGTCTAGTTGTCCTCTTCAAGGAAAATTTTTCAATGTAAATAGTGTATTTTTTCCTTGTTGTTATATATATATACACACACGGGAATTTATTTCTATGGTAAATTACAACCAATTTGTCTCTGAAATGCTCTTTTGAAACATAGCAGGAAAAAGCCACTGATTCAATAGAGAATATTGACTTTTTCCCTACTGCCCTGGATATCTGCCTGAACAAAGAGCTGGTTAGACAAAATACAAAGAACCCTTTTGTGTAGGGCTATGTTCACCTGGGAGAAGTATTAATGAAGTCCCAAGGGGGTGGGGACTCAAACTCCCCTGCTTTCAATGATAAAAGAAGACAGGCTCAGAACACCAAATACCCTGCCTTCCTTACCCCTTTCTCTTTAAGCCACGAGAAGGAGTGCCAATGTAATTGAGAATTAGGGACCTTTCTGCTATTAGTCTGTAGGGTCTGTGAAGAAAGCAGGTAGAATTTCAGATGGCACACCAGCTGCTGCATGGCAGCCGAGGATCTAAACCAAAGATTTTAACTGGGTCAATACTAGAGGACTGTTAACTCTCACTGAAAGACCTTCAAAAAAGTCAATACCATAAGCAATAATTACATGTGATAGCTGTACAAATGTCTGAACTTAAAATATGGTTGTTCAGTGTGTGTTAAGACATTTGTTCAATTTCATTTTTACTGCAGAAGACAAGAAACAAAATCATTGTTCTGCCAGGAGATTTATGTCCACTCTAGTGAAATACTGTCCCTGGTATTACTGAGGAAATTATAAAACTCCTAACTGATAATTATTCACCTGCTGTGCTGAGGAACATTCTTCTCTCACCTCATATATTTGTATTTGTAAACTATATGTAGTTTACAGGCTAAAATTGGAATAGTCAAATATCTTTGTTTGGCTCTGTTAATTTTAATTTTCTTTTAACTCCCTGCCAAGCCCATTGCCTTAACTGTTACACCATAACAAACTCCTGACTTGAATGGTGCTTTAAGAACCTATACCTGATTTTAGCATTTCTCACACATTTGAAAATAAGACAGCAGATTGCACTCTCTCAAAAGAGCTTGAAAGGATGGAAGTGCATGAACAAGGGGAAGTTGATATGATCCAAGTGGCACTTCCAGGCCTCCTGCCTGGGCAGAGCAAACAGCTACAGGAGCAGAAGAACAGCCCAGGGAAGAGCATCACCCAAGGGATGGGACCTGTTTGTCCACAGCCTTGGTGAGATGTTCAGCTGCTTCCCTACCCACAGGATGAAATGATCACTTTAAAAGAGAAGGAAAGGGCTACCCCTCCACACACACCATTGCTACCATAATTGCAGGAGAGGAGAGTCCAAGCAGGCAGGGTAGTAACTTTTTCCTTACAACTGAGAAATTGTGCGATTCCTGAAATACCCTCACACATTTTTGGGACAAGTCTGCTGCCTGTTGTGCAAACAGCCCTGCAGTCCTGCTCCTGAGGGCCTTTAGTAGCACAAGTTCTGCTGCTTCTCTAGTGGAACCATCAAAACATCTCCCTGCAGTGCTTTTCCCATGCAAAGCACAGAAACATCCACACAAGTTATTTGGATTCAATTGCTTTTGCAACAGTCACAGTTTTAATAGGAAGGACATACTTCCAGACCACCTAATTTCTTTTGAAGACCACCTCTGGAAGATGTCCCATAAACCTCTTTCTCTATCTCCAGTACACACTCAGCTTCTGGTAACACAGTGCATGAGCACAGCCTGCTCGGGTGGGCCTGGGTTTGTGAATTGTGGCCACCACCAAAGTAATACCTGTGGCCATCTCTGCTGAGCACAGGCTGCTGATACAAGTGCACACCTCTCTCTTTTGAGGGCTAAAAATCACAACTGAATGTTATTAAGAGCACATATTTTGAATGAACAGCTCAGAGCTAGGAACAATTAAGACAGGCTGCCAAAGCAGAAAGATTTATGGCCTTCAGGAAACCACTGTTTTGAAGGAGTCATTCTTCAGACTTGTAATGTAAAATGGTTTTGATGAACCAATTTCCTTTTCCCCTTTCATACACCCCCAACATACACATACTGCCTAGGCTTTCTATTACTTCATTTCCCAAAAATATTAGAAATGTTGAGAGCATACCAGCACTTGACATAGATCCACTGTACTTTCAAAATAATGCTCATCATTCAAGAGAAATACTACAACAATCACCCTGTACTATGCTTTTAAGCAGGGGTCTCACAGAACAAATGCTTTAAAGGCATTTTAGGCTGGACTTTAGAAAGTGAAAATCTCATAGGTGGTCAAATGCTTTTGCTCTGGGTAGATAAGTTCTTTCTGATAGTAGAACTAAATCAAAATAAATCTGGTTAGTGTTCTTAGGTAAATTATTCTGTCATCTGAAAAACAAGTCTCTGTAGACATAACTGAAGGTTACTACTTTAACAGAGGATGTAATGACTCCATTCTAGCTGCATTTAACAGGCAGTCTGGTATGGTAAGTCAATACAACATTAAACAGGATATATTATACTGCCTTTGTTAAAAAAGGCCAATAGCAAAAAGACAGATCACAATTTTTCAGAAAGCATAGACCAAGACTTTCTGCAAATACTCCTTAGAAAATCAAAATAAGGCTGAGTATTCCAATTGCACCAACATTTCATGTTAAAATATACACACAAATTCATTACCTTGGGTGAAGATGCACATGCAGAATCTTCTGACTTCATGCAAAAATGGGTGTGAGGTAGCCTAGGCTGAACTTTCTCCTGGGAATATAGGAGTACCTCTTTCACCCCTACCTAGTGTACCACAGGGCACCTTCCAACCAAGAAGAGCCAGCACCACACCCATCAGCCAGTTTCCTAAATCTCTCTTCTCAGAGGAAATACCTGAGCTCATGTTAATCACAGATGGAAAGCACCTTTATCTGCCTTCAGCCTTGCTTGTTAGAGCTGGTTAGCAAAGGGCACTGAGGGGCTACAGCTGGGTGGCATTGTCTGCTGGTCCTGCTGCCCCTCCCCAGCACTTTTCTGTGAGCAGGGGCAGTCCCAGTTTGAGTTGTAGTTTTACTGAGTCAGTAAATAAATATAAATACACTAAAGGTCTGAATCTGGAATGACTGTAAGCAACAACTTCAGCCTGTACAAGGTACAAAAGCACAGCAGTGAACTCAAGCACTACATGGTGTCACCTGGGCTGAAATGTTTTAGTGAATAATCATCACCTTACCTGCCAGACATAACTCTGCTTTATAATCCTTAGGAATCCCACCAGTATGTGTGTGCATACATAGATAAAACAGGCAAACTCATCTCCTTTGTGGCCAGATTGGAGACATGCTTTGTACATCCCAAGTTAAATAGGAATCTTGCTTATATAATCAAACATGATTTGTCTCCTGACCACTTTATTAAAATTTCAATGCCTAACTGTTAAAACCATAAACCATCAGCACAAGCCTAGCTTTTTTGGTTTAACTTGAAGACTGATGGATATTCTCCCAACACTTGCTGAAAGATTTTATTTTATTAGGTCACATTACAGAACTGTCTTCCTGAAGACTGAAATCATCTCCTTGGTGATAGCATGCTTGACTGACATGATGCACTCACCAACATCTTGTAGACAGCTGTGAACATTTGCAGTGGTGCCAATTAATCTATGATAGCATCAATGGAGACAGAGAAACAAAGAGGCCGACACAAAAAGCTCTGTTGAATAACATAATAAATGAGTGATGCAGGTGTTCTGTGACTGGGTTTAATTCTTTCAGCCTTGCAGAAAGTTAACACTTGAGTCACCTTGGTCAAGGTGTCTCCCAGTTGTTGTCTCTTGGCTGCCTCCTCTCTAATGGCAACACACAGACCATGCTCTGAGTTCCACTCTCAAGTATAAAGCTTGTACATACAAATACCATAAACAAATTTTCATGGTACAGCTGGAGGGACTTTGGTTTCTAAAATAGCCTTCAACACTCTGGTGATATTTAAAGGATTTTTTGTGGCACTGGAAAAGGTATCATTTCAGATAACCACTAGGAACAGTTGCAATGTCCAATTAACAGAATGGCAAAAGTCAAAATGGTGAGCCTAAAACTCACTGAATTTAATTGTAAGTGAGCACATGGTAGCTCTGCTGAATGGGGGCCTAGCAATCTTAGCTTAATGAGTTGCTTTGTAAGCTCTGAGCTAAATGGAGCTTGGAATCTTTAATGACCAATCTGTGTAAACAGCAGCTACTAAGTAACACTTTAATGCCTTGATGATCTTTTAATTTAATAGACAAATGATGAAGCAATTTTAACCAGCATCATAGCATTAATGCAGCAGGGAATGCACGCTGGAAAGAGCAAACAAAGTAAGCAAGGATACAAAGGACTAACAGTATCTGGTACAACTCAGGTGCTTTCCAGAAGTGAGATCTCCAACATTTGTCCCAGTTCACAGTGAGCCTATTTTAGAAGAATAGTGGTAAGGTGGTCCTTTAATCCTGAAGTATACTGGGCCAGGGTTTTAAAGCCATGGTTCCACTCATGATAAAGGATGTAACCTGATTAAAGCACAGTATTGAAAAACCATCTTGGCATGCTCAGAGTGAAAATTGAGATTGTGAAGTCCCAGCCTGGTAATATCACAGCTGCCACAGGAAGGGCTGTGCAAATGAGGGGTAATGGAGCAAGGTCATTATGATCAGTACAGTCATTTACAACCTGCACCCCTTCTGTCACAAGGATTGTGTTAGATGTCAGTCAAGTAATGAAATAAACTCTTTATGAAAAAGATGTGGTTGAAGGCATGATGAAAGCAGGGCTGTGTACTTACAACACTTTGCAATGTCTTTAAAGTAGTGCCGAGCATTTCCCTGGCAGTGCACGAGCCAAGAGTCCACCTAAGGTCTGCATTTAATCTGCTGATGTGCTTGCAGGGGCAGTGTGTGTAATATAGCAGGCTGCAGGTGCAGGCACTCTGTGAACCCATGCCTCTGAAACTTGGCCACTGCTCCTTTCTTTTCTAACAGCATTGCCATTGGATCCTACCAGAGATGCCAGCTGCCTTACAGGGCCACTCAGTCTGTGACAACACTTCCAATATGTGTTGAGCTCTCCCCAAAGCTCTCCTGTTACCCACTATACACTGAAGCCTCTCAGTTCAATCTGCTCCTTTCCTTCCTACCAGACCTGTATATTCATTACTTGCCTACTTTTCCCCCTTGCCAAATTCTTTCTTCCCTGTCAGACTCCCTGGTGCCTGGCAGTGCTGTTCCATGGGGTTATGCCACACTTGGCTGTCTCTGGTCCTTTTCCTGCTGTGTTGTTTCCAAGGCTCACAATCTCTAGGGTTTCTCTGAATAAACTGTGTCTCAAATATATCACCCTTTCCCTGTGCTGAGAGAAACTTGGGAGGTTCAAAGAGAACATCCACATTGTGATTTAAATGGAGTTCAGGAGAAGGGTGAAGTCTCTGCTGGGTTGCATAAGCAGTTTTGGGTATGGTCCTGTGTGAACCCTGGGAGTCACTTCCCATTTCCTTTCTGATCTTTTCCCTTTGCCAGGAAACATTCATACAGTTTTCTTTAAAAACATAAATCATTTCTCTAACATTTCTTCCTTTGAAAATGAGCTGCAACTTGTGCATGTTTTTGTAGGTCTCCACCATAAAGACATCATCTTTTGGACTGGCTAATATCTGAGATGTATTGTACCATCACACTGGGGATAAAAGTTGTTCTTTGTGTGTTGGAGTGCAGAAGAAGGACTTTTTATCATCAGTTACATTTGGAGGCAGCATGAGAGAAAAAGGGGCTTGTCCAAAGTAAATGTCACGTGACATTCTTGAGGAGGCAGGAACAGAAAGGCCTGAAGAGACACATTTCATATTCCTCAGAGGGGCTTCTTGAGTGGCTGCTGAAGCCACTTGCTTGAGGAGAATATGTGGGATGTGCCAGGACCTTCAGCAGACTTGCAGAAATACCTGGATGTCAGAGGGAATCCAAGAGACACAGGGGTGGCCAGGGACAGGGCAAGTGTAGTGCTGAATCAGAGCAGAATTAATCTTTGAATTGGCACTGCAGTAGTCTGTGTTACACCCAGAAGCTCCCTGTTTTGATCCATTTTGATTTGTTATAGTCTTAATACTCTAAGATATTTTATGTATCTTTCAACCTCTCTTCACCTGAAGCTGGTTCATACATCCATCCCAAAAAACTAAAGTAGGAAGCTGATGGAGGGTTCTGAATCTGTGGAAAATTTGTCTTCAGGCTTTTGGGCACAGCTCTTGCCTGCTCATCTTCCAGAAAGCCAGCTCCCCTGAAATGGTTGTGATGTTGCTGAGAGTGCCAGCAGCTGCTCTTGGTGTCCCAGCTGCAGAATGCTTTGCTGGGGCAGATGAGCTGGCCTGTCCTGAAGCACTGATAGTGGTGAAAAGCTTTGGCTAAGTGGTTCCTCCACTTAGATAAGCTGCTCTTTACTTTTCCTCGAGGTTTTCATTTCCTTTATGTGGCTGCTGATCCAGACTATGTTGGCTTTTATGAGTGCATTAATGAGTCTGCTGTGAAAGTTTGCCAGTTCATTATTTAATGGCTCCATCAAGACTAAACAGAATTCTCTCTGAATCCATCCACCTCTGCAGAATAAGGCCTGACAAAGCCTTGTGCCCCAAATAAGCTGCACAGGGATCTTGTCCTGTGCTTTAGCTGGGGGTATCACAGTGTTGTGTTGCAGCCACATCCACACCTCCTCCTGCACTGCTGGAGGTGACACTGCCCTGTGCCAGCAGCTCTCATGCACCCAGAAAGGAACATCACTGCTCTGGAGGCTTCTTATCACTAGCCTGCATTTCCCCACTGTGCTCAGAATGGTTTTATTATATTTCTCCAGCCTAATTTTTTCTGCTTATCAGGTGACAGTCCAGTTGGCAGGGAAGAGGTTGTTGATTCAATAATGTACATGAGAACAGAGCCAAGTGGTTGGCAATCCTCTCCTGTCTTATGGATTTATTGAGTCTGGATCTGAAAACTTCACACTGCAAGTCTATTCACTTCTTTTCTTTTTCTTCTTCTTTTAGTTCTTGCAGTCACTGGAGCTTTGGAATGAGGTAAAGCTCCTCTCTCAACCTTTGCCTCATAGCTCAGGGATGGACCAGCACATACTGAGACCCAGGATGCTCATGACCCCAGACAGCTTCTGTTTGCCTTTTGGTTCTTCTGTTTAACTCATGTTCTTCCTTTCTAGGGATCTCTCTCTGCTTATCTCCCAGGCTGCTGGCTCTCAGGAGCCAGCATTTCTCTAGGATTAGAGCTGAGTGTCTCACCACTGGCTCCTGCAAGAAGCAGTCCCACACTTCATAAATAATCTGATCTGTAATTAGCAAGATTTTCTGTCTCCAGACTTGCAGTTCTAGTGCTGCACACTCCAGTGAATCCCTCCTCATTTCTTCTTTACTGAAGATGAAAACATCATTCACCTCCTCTTTGAGACGGATGTGTTCATGTGACCCCTGGGAAGCAGATCCAGAAAATGGGGCTCTCCTTCTGAAAATAGCAGCTCACCTTGTCCTTATCTCCTCACTATGAGATAAAGAAATGATGTTTCATCTTTATCTCCCCAATCCTTCTGCCAATTCTGAACCCAGACTTGCCTCTTACTACAAAGTTTGCATAAGGCTTTTTATCCAGTTGTCCTGGGAGGCTGAATCCCTGCAGGCTGCTTGTCTTTCCCTCCTGCTTTTTCCTCTTTCCAGCCTTCCAGATGCTGCTCTGTGCTTTCCACCTTAGCCCATGTACTGGGAGGGAGAGGGGGGTGTCAGGTCTGTTAACCCAAACCAGCCCTTCACCCAGGAAACTCAGACCCAGAATCCACAGATTTGCTTCAGCCACCCTCCAGCACTGAGCTGGGCCATCCATGGGCTGGATCCTGCAGCCACAGCCTCCTCACCACCTTCCCTAGAGCTTTGTTCACCCCTCACATTCTGGGAGCACAGTCTGAATGATGCCACAGTTGTGTAAACATTTTGGAGAGTTGTGCTGTCCAAAGCAGAGGGCAGAGTGGCATGAAAAGAACATCAATTCACCCAAAGTCTCCAATTCTGATACCCAACATCAACAACTTTCTCTGACCTTTGTTTTTTTAATCTCTGCCATATTAATCCACATGTGTATGAATGTTTTATTACTTACATGCCTATGGAAAGATTTCCTTCCTAAAGTTATTCAGTCTGCCAAAACTCCTTCCCAAATTTAAGTGCTGCAGCTTAAATAGTTTTGTTATTCTTCAAAGGCTATTTATGAAATTGTACGATAAAAGAAAATTTTGCTCTGTGTTCAAAATTCTTTTATAAAACCCTCAGCAAAACATCATTTGGATGTTTTTTAAATTGCTGACAGATTTCAAAGGAATAGCTGTTTATAGAACAAATTCCCCACCAGAAAAGTAATGACTGGGTTGTCCCACATCACATTTCCTTTGTGAGCCCTGGTACTATCAGGAAAGGTGACTTCAAACCTGAAATTTCAGGTGAAAACAGCATAGGAAGATTAGAAATGTTCAAAATCCAAACTAGACTTGGATGAGAATTTTTCAGATGATTGTTTCAGCCTCCACAGATGAATGAGACATCTGTGGATTTAGACAAATAATTCCACATGACCTCACTGTTCTATCTGAGAAGTCAAAGACACTGGAATACCACCCCTGTAAGTGTCCCTGGCTCCATGACTTGGGTCTGTACAGAACCCAGCACAACAGGAGAACTTAACCAGTCCATGGCAGAGTTATAAATACACTTATGTATAAAAAAACAAAGCCATGCAAAGAGGACTTAAATTACTTTTACCTGGCCACAAGCACATATAGCCAGTATGCACAGGCAGAACCATGGCAGTGGTGAGAGGGCAGTACCACAGTTTTATTTTGTCAGAGGCTGTCTACCCTGTTGATTGCAAGACAGAGAACTGGGTGCTTTCCAGGATTTTTCATGTAGCAGAATTCTCAAAAAGCAGACAAGCACTGCAAGTGAAATACTTGAGGAGACTGGCCAAACCAAAGGCAAAATTAGCAGTCATCTCTTTTGCTGCCATCAGTAGCTGAACTGAAGATTTAATTGGGGGGGGGGGGGGTTTAAATATTTTCAAACAAATTAGCAATATGTCGCCCTGATTTTTCAAGTTTTTTTAAAGCTTTCTGATGTTTACATTCTTGTATAGAACTTTCTCACACACTTTATGTAAATAACTTATTACTTTTTTTTTTTTCCCAAGGCAAAAAGAGCTCGTTTATTAAAATCTGACTCAAATTTATGTTTTTGAAGTGTTAGTGTCATTGGAGGGTGACAGTGCCACCTCTTCAATGCCACTGGGCAACCCAACAGTCCATCAAGTTGCTTGTCCTCCATAAAAGAATGAAAATAATAAATTATTTCCATAAAATACGTGAAAAAAATCTATACAAAAATATAAACATAAAAAAAACTTTAGAAAAACTTTAAAAAATCAAAACAACAGCAATACTTCATATATCTTCATTTCACAGATGTATACAAGATTTGTAAAGTAAAGCAATATTTTTATGGCTAGGTAAATCATCTTTACTCAGAAAACTTAGGGTATAACCAGAAATGAGGGTATGAGGTCAAACTGCACTGATAAGGATGGTAGAGAAGGTCAGCTTCTCATAAAATATTTATATTTTACATGCAAACCCCAGAGATCTCTCAATTCCTACTGAAACTTGTGGCAGGTAGGGATGCAGGACCTGGCCTCACATGAATACCAGAGTGATACTGAGCACCAACCACAGTGTCTGCTGCTCCACTGCAGTGTCTCCTGAGGTCCAAATGTCTCCTGAGGTCCAAATGTCTCCTGAGATCAGAGTAGCAGTTTCTCCCACTCCTCACTCTCCCCAGGTGGGTTCATCTCTGGTGCTCCAGTAGCTGCTTAGAGAGAAAGCACACTTTTATTTTTAATGGTGGTACATGGCCAGGGATTTTTTAGTTTGGAACTTGGTTCTCATTTTCCAGGAAGCCATATGGGATTTTTTTTTTTTTTTGCACTCTAAGCAGCTTTATTTAATATGGAAAGTAGAATATCTTTTAAAACAGAAACCAGCTGCATGGTTTATGGGTATCATCATATGGCTCTGCTTTTTGTTTCCTTACTTAACTGGAGTTTGGGGTTTCCAAGTTGCCAAGCTGCTAACACTAGTAAATGGAGTTTATTAGAGACAGTGTTTGTTGAACAATAACATTTTATATAGTCTGTCACTGTCTAGTACCTTAGATGAGTTACACATTTCTGTTCTCTATTTTTGCCCTGATTTTTTTTTTTGGCACTTAAAATCCCATTTTCAACTGTGGACACCAGAGAACAAAAAGATGTGATCTTGTGCTTGCTTATGCCTAAAATCTGCAAAGCCATCTCTGACCAAAGTCACAGAATCAGACCTCCAAGGGTTAATCCCACGGTGCCTTTTGACTGAGTTTAGCCAGCAGGAAGGGGCTGGATGGCAGATGAAATACCTCCCCAGGAGATCCCTTCCAGGAGAGGGGCCCCTGAGCTCAGTTGTACAAGATAATGTGTCCATTCAAAGGCTGTCCCACAGCAGGAACACGGGCTGGGGTGGCTGCAAGGACTGGGAGAGGCTCAGACCCTCATTCATCCCCTCCCAAAGGCTCAGCCTCTTCCTGCAGCTCTGAGGCATCAGGAGCAAACAACTCTTGCAGTCTAAGATGTCTCTGGAAGCTGCTCTCACAGGGCTGCTCTGCTTTCATTTGGCTCCTACAGGCATCAAATTCAGCCCCAGCTGGATGCACAGAGGTGAGCACAGCTTCTGCTTGGCCCTTTGGTGCCTAAACTGCACATGTAAAGCAAGGGTATCACTCAGTAGAAATGTCAGAGGCAGATGAAATGAGGGTTTTTCACAGCAGCACCCTTCCCCATTTTTTCTTCTGTGCTCTGCAAATATTCTGAGCCAGCTCTGGTCGATATCTCTATCTTGTTATCTTCTGCTCTTCCTCTAATCAGAAAAGATTCATGCACTGCCAGCTTTAAACTGCAGGCTTGCTTTTAATAGCAGTTAGAAACTTCAGATATCTTTAGAGGTCCCTTTCACCAGGATTCTCCCGGGTTTTGGAGGACCTGGGCTTTTAAACAAGCACTCTGTGGGTGCAGCACAGAGAACTGGGGTTACACTGAGTTCCTTCCCTGCTCAAGAATTATGGCTTTTTTGACTACTGCTAACTCAGCTCTGAAAAAGGTGATTTATCTTCATGGTTCATAAAAATACTTCTGGAGAAAGTTCCCTTTTCCTGTCTCCCTTTGGAATAACTACAATGCAACATGTCTTGGATTTAAAAACAAATATAGCCTGGAAAATAATATCTTTGGATTTCCCCACTCATACCTTCTGCTGTACACAATGGCTTCACTCCCAGCTTTAAATTAGATGAGTGCTATGCTAGCAATATACTTCCCATACAGACTGAGAGCAAGGCATGAAAAGTTCCAGCAAATGGGCTCAGTAGACATTTGCTTGCCAAGTATTAGCTGTTGCTAGAAGGTAATTTTGATTCCCAGAGTTAAGAGGCCATTGCCAATAGAAAAGGTTTTGATTTTCTTTGAACTACTTTGAAAAATTAGAAAAATTGCTTGCACCTTGAAGAACTTGTGACATTTATTAAAGGTTATCAAATTTTCCAGTGTGTACATTTAGGTGTAAGTGATGCACAATTTCTGTGCAGTGAGCAATGTCACCTGTCTAGAAGAGCTCTTAGTCTATATCTGTGTGCAGAGGGATAGAATGTGTCCCTGGCAGCTCCACTGCCATGGTATTTACCTCTTTTGTAGGTGTTCCTTAAATATTTACAGTACACAGGTACAGGATTTGTGGCTGAGGAATCCACATCTAGGCACCATAGGGACGAAGAACAACAGAATTGTATCTGTCTCAAAGTTAACAGCTTACTTGTTTTTTTTTAAAAAAAGGTTGGAATAAGATTCTGAGCCTTCCAAAAAACGTGCATGTCTAATGCAATGTTGTGATTAGTCCAATGAAGTCAATAAAGACAGTAACCAAGCAAAAATTGGAACATATGAATGTACTTTCTGCAAGTCAGAGGAATAGCAATGCATTCCCTTGGGTTTTAGCAATCAGAGAGCACATGTATTAATAATGTGCAATACCCAGTGCAGTGAATGGAAAGCCATAAAAACGTGAGCCATTGGAGAGGGGTTCCTGTATACAGAATTCCATTGCTCTTAGAGGTATAGCCATTGATATCTACACACAAATCAAATGTAACAATAAGAATTGGTTTGGCACAAGCTCCCAGACACTAATGGATAACACAGACCAAAAATGCTTGTCTTGCCTTTTGTTAGAAATTGAATGCTGCTCCTCACTGGAGACATCCACAGCAGAAATCTACCCTGGGGCTAAACTGGGAGGGTAGCTAGAGCTAACCCATCTTTGTCTACAGAAACCTTCTAGACACATAAATGTGTTTTACAGATGTCCAGTGGTAATTTACTCAGCCCAGAAGAATACACTTAATAGCACAGAGAGGGGTGCTGGGTTTAATGCACAGCCAGGGAGCTGCTTCTCAGCACCACCTGCAGCTAGAGCAGACACTGGAGAGCATTTTACAGCTGAGCAGCCTAATCCTCTCCTGCTGGCATGAAGGGGTGCCAGGCCCATCTCTCCTGTGGAGTCAGGCATTGGCCAGCACAAAGGGCTGATGCTGCCTTTGGTCCTGGGGTGCAAACATTGCTGCCAGAGCTTCTGCCCTTGTGTTCCACTTTTGGAGCAAATGGAGCCTGGACCAGCCTGCTCTAGGCAGAGAAAAGGGCAAAACTTTTTATAGAACTCCACCAGGAGCCAGGCACACAGAAATGTCCTGTCCCACATTTCTCTCACAGTGCAGCTCTAGATGACAGACAAGTTTGAGCCTTGCTCTCCTTCCAGCACAGGCATTTGTGTCCTGTCAGAATCTGGCACTAGGTTCGGAAAGAGAAATTACTACTCCTTTCCTGAAAGTCAATTACTGCTGTTTCAATCCCAGATAAACTGGAGAAAGGCTGCCAAGAAGCTCCAAATACATTCAAGGCCAAGTTTCTACAGGTGTCCACACAGTTACAGTCAACTCTGAGCTGCCACACCACATATAGAGAGGAGGAACACATGCACCAGTGTGAGAGAGTAAAATAAAGTAGTATTAAGGAAGCTATTAAATCCATGCCCATTTCCTAAAAACATGGAATGCAATTTGAGGAAACATCCTTGATACTGGTTATGCAAAAGAAGTATTTCTGATACATGCTGAGCAGTTGGATGAGTGTCTTTACTTCCTTCCCCTCTGCTTCTGGAGTGGTTTTAAACATCCTTCTAGTAAAGGATGCAGTGTTTGGAGTGGGAAAAAGTACTTATTGGAAGATTAAAGAAATTTAAGCTTGCCAAAGCTAACAAAAGGACTCAAAGCTCAGCTACTCCTTGTGGAAGGAAAGATCAGACTTTGGTTAGCAGAGCTGGTAGCAGTTTGTGCAGGATTTCATGACAGCAACAGCAGAGAGGCCCCAGGTTCTGCTTAGTAAAGGAACTGATTTCAAACCCACCCTTTGCCAGCTGAGCCAAAGTCAGGGGCCTCTGCAGGAAGGAGATTAACAACTAATAATTCAGAAAGGAAAAGGAACAGTTCAATTGCCAAAACTTGTTCTGCCAGAGTATGGCCCTGCTCTCGCCCACAGAGCACCTGCCATTGTCCCCAGTGGGGCAGGGCCCTCGCTCACAGTCCCAGGGTGACACACCAGTGATGTGTCCCCTTAATGGCTCCTAAGAATATCCCAGCATTGGCCATTTCTGTTTCCTCTGCCCACGTCCATTCAAAGCATCAATGGGTGAGGTTTTCCATTCTTAGGTTCTCTCACGTTGTCTCAGAAGAATATGCTTGAAACTATTAACTTCTTTCTAGCCTGCAGTTTTTTTGGGTTTTTTTTGCATCCCATCTAATGCTCTGCACTTTCTTTCATTTCTCTGTTAATCATTTTATTATCAACATGTGCAGCAATATGATGGGAGACTTCAAATGTTAAGGATTTCTCCTGGTGTATTGTATTTGCAATAATGCTTCCCTCTTTATTTTCCATGGTGACAATATTTTCATTTTAAACACTATGGTTTTTAATGTAGTGCATGCTTCACTTTGACAGAAAGGAGATACAAGCAATGCAACCTTGGTCACTATTAGTCCTTCATAACAGTCTGGCATTTGGGATCAACCAATTTTCTTCATGAAAAAAATGAATCAAGAGAATGAACAAAATGTATCAAGGATTTTCCTGTTTAACTTTCTGGATTTAGAGCCTTGAAGGTCATGTTTAAACCCAGGATTAAGCCAACCATGAAGATTAAAAATTATATATTGAAAAAGAGATGCAGAGGTTTCTAAGCAAGCATGAACACTTTAAGAAGCTTGGAGTTATGAGCAGAACAGCAATAAAGTGGCATGTTAAGAACATTGTTACAATAACACTGCAAGAATCATTAATTTATAATGGAGTTGATTTCATACTTTCTTGAAAAGGTTCAGTGACAGAGCACCTATAACTATGCATTTCTGAAAAGGCTGAAAAAGTTTCTCTAAGAAACTTTTCTAGAGGAGTTTCTCCTGTATAGATGTTACCAGGCTAAATAAATCTGATGCACTTTGTGTGGAACAGGGATGTGAGGCTGAGGTGAATAAAGGTATTTGAGCAATTAGGGGGTTTCTGTCTGAATGCACCTCTCAATTAGCCACAAAACTCAGTGCTCCAGGTGGAGCTGTGGGTGCTGGAAAGCTTGAGCAGTCTAGCAGGAAACTGCTCTATTGCCTTTCAAGATGATGCCATGAAAGTACCATTAAAGTGTGAGAGAGAATATTAGAATATTTGTTTGAACATCTTTCACTGAAGCTGGTAAGTCTGTTATTGTGCTGTATTTAGGGGAGGCTGGGATCTGCCAGTGGATCCTCTGCACTGCAAGATGTCAGCTCACCAAAAGACTTTGTGAGAATGTATTGATGCTGATGAAACTTTCATCAGGAAAGGTTTCCTCAGCAAAGGCCAGGAGACAGTCACTGTTGTGTAAGGAATTGCCTGTTTGCTGGGCACCTCCTCAGGAACCTGAGACAATCAAATTCAAGAGCCTGAGTGGTGACTCAGAGCAGGAGGCACCTCCCAAAGCCCACGCAACTGGCCTTGCCCTCAGGCTCTCTGTTATTCCTGAATAGGCTCTTTAAATCTTTTTTCCTACAGAAACTTTTGGGAGGCCTTGAGTTTGTGTTGATGCAGAACAGAAAAATCTTGGAAATCGAAAAGATCTTCTGGCATGAGAAGCCTGTTTCTCCCCCAGCTCTTTTCCCTGAAGTCATTAATTCAACAAGAACTGGAGGTTTCTGAGGAAAAGACTGCAAAGAACATCATTGCTGAATCCTCCTCTTCACAATTTGTTTGTGAACATTGATCAATGCCAGTATCCCAAGCAGATCAAAGCACACATTATTCTGTGTTCCAGTTTAGTCTGCCTAAAGAATCGACCCAAAATTTCTCAGAAAATGCTGCTTGTTGCCACAGCCATCTCATTAAAAGGGCCCAGTCAGTCTGCACCTCACAGGGTGCTCTCAGTAGCTCAGAGCTTGGCACAGGGACTGGGGAGCCTCCCCCTGTATCTTGGCAGGGACAGCTACAAACCCTCCTGACACGCCTGGCTTCTTCTCCATGACCAGACCTTGCAGCCATAGAAAGAGACAGGCATGGGGAAGGCAGGGGAGGTCTTGTTCCACAGCAGAGGGGAATGAAACAACTTTGTAATGCACTAAAATCTCTTTGGAAGGCTGTGTTCAGATTCAGGTGATTCTCCTTGGCACAAAACCAGCATCAGACCCTGTCATTTCTCACTCCTTGAAGAAATCTTGGAAGGATAAGTTGTACCCCAGAAATGGACTCAGATGCTTGCAGCTTTTTGCTATTTTTCACTTGATTTTCCACTTGAAGTTCAACAGTATTCACAAGAAATGTGCCTTTCCAGCTGCAGTGACTGGAGGTATGTGATGTCTGGACCTGTAAAGACATCTTGGGCCTGCAGGTTGCCATGGGAGCTGAAGGTACAGAATATCCACAGCTTTCCCTTGGCTTTAATGAAGGGCCATGGCTGTTTTGGAAAGCTCAGCCCTGGGACAAAAGACATATTCACTTTGTTGATTGATTTTCCCAGGGCAGCATGCTCTCAAGTGGATTCTGAGCTCTAGAAGGGTTTATCCATTTTCAGAGGGTGTTTCAGCTCAAGTCCTTGGCTGCATTCATGCCTCATCAGCATGTGCAATTGCAGCACTTGCAGACATGATTGATGGAGCTTTCCACTGGCTGACTCCCACACAGACAGCATGTATCAGTCTCTGAGCAGGTATTAGCTCAGATACTCAAATCTTGTGCTTAGCACCCAAATCTGCTGTTTTGTTACCATTTGAGAGCTATTTCAGGATAATATTTAGCTTTGTGCTGCTGCACTTGCTCCAGCCCAGCTTCTACCCCCTGCTCTTAGATTTACTGAGATTTTCTCCAGCCTGGCTCTCAGACCAGAGGGTCAGCACATCAAACCAGCCCTGGTGGGACACAGCCTCTCTCACCCTGTGCCTGCTTCCACATGATGGGGAGGGAACCACAGGTTTTGTGTCTTCTGCACCAAATGATTTGTGCAGATTGATAAAACCCAGCCTCAGCTGAGACCAGGGCTGCCTGATGTCTGACCACAGCCTGGGCAGAGCACCCATGGCTACCTCCATCCACAGAGCATCTCACAGCAAAGGCAAATCCAAGCACCTTGTGGCCACTGTGCTGATGGATATGACTCTGCTTTGCCCAGCTCACCTTACACACAGTCAGGAAATCTCCTTAATAAGCAAGTTTTTATTTCTGGAAATGCCACAGGAATTTTATTTTTTTTTCCCCCCACAATCAAAAGAGGCATCTCCTCTAGAAACCACAAAAACTTCCCTAGTAACTCCCTGCATCCTACATCAATTTTATCTCATCCTTCCTGGCATGGGGAAAGAATGAAAAAGGGTGATGGCAAGATATCTGAATGTTTTCTCCTCACTGCTTTTGATGCCTCAGAAATTCGAGGACAACAAGAAGTAGCAGACAGCATAACCTAAGCAATCATGCTGGAATCCAATTGTATGGCTTGCACAGAACATTTCCAAGGCAGGCTATCATTCTTACTGTTTATGTTGCATCACAGAACAGCTGGAAAAACTGTAAACTCCTCAGTTTTGCTAACTGTATAGAAAGTTAGTTGCTCCACTAAAGAACATTACACAGTCACAGACTTTCTTTTTTTAAGGTTCCAAGAAAACAAAAAAAAAAAAAAAAGGGGGGGGGGAGGAAACCCTTTTTTTTTTTTTTGGTTGAAGTTGCAGTAAAGGTACAGACTTGTTTAAAGGAAAAAAAAAAAAAGAAGAAATGCTGATGACTGCTAAATCTAATTGCCAAAAATGTGCTTTCTGTTAATAAAGTCCTAATGAGATAAGTAGGGAAAAGGACAGTGTCTTATTTCTTGCTCATGAAAAAAAGAGAGGAAGAAAAGCAATAAACAGAGTAGCTGATTCTGTGGGATGCAGATAATGGAATGACCTAGTGGTCAGAGCTTTAGAGCCATCAGTACTGCACTATCAGCCTTCCCATTTTTTGCTAAGGAAATAAATTTACTTGCTAATAACAGTAGTGAGGTATTACCCAGACTCCAGTGAGAGCACAACACATACACAAATGCTTTCCCAAAACTGCTGAGTGCCTCCTGATGTGTTAGGAGAGACTGGAGCATGAAGGGAGGAAAGCAATGAAAATGCAGGTGAGGGACAGCCACATTTTCTCATTTCCTGGCCACAGTCTATTCCCAGCAGCTCCAGTAAAATATGTTACCTCCTCTCCTGTGAGACTAATGCAGCCACAACAGAAATCAAAAGGCACCTGGACTAGACAGCAAATCCTAAATCTTTATAGAGCCAAGGAATTCCCATGGGGAAGTAGGTTGGAGCCTTCCACTTAGCATTTACAATATTTGTGTCACATCCCAGGACCACGGGGGGAGAAATTCTGCTGAAGGTGTTTGTAGGTAAATTCCATGGCTCTGAAGGCCCTGTCAATTTTTAAGAGCCCACAAAGGGCAAGATGTTTTGGAGAGGTGGGAGCAGAGGTTGCTTAAGGCAAGTGGAGATAAGAGAGCAGAAAGTAGTAGGCCTGCTTTGGGGGTTGTGAGAAGCAATGCTAGATGACTGCAGCAATAAATATCACATTGTGCCTTAACTCCAGCAGCCCAGAGGCTGCCCAGGGCTCAACAGCCATTGCAGGTTTGTGCACTGCAAGGATGACCTTCTGCTTGCAAGAAGGTTTTGCCCCTGCTTGGCCCAAAACACACCTGCAGAGCCAGGAGGCAAGGAGAGTCCTCACTGCAGACCCACCCTGCTTTCACCAGCACTTGGGCACTTCAAACAGCTTTTAAGTGGCATATTGCTGTCTCTGGATATGGCTGGAGAGTGAAAGGCTAAGTTCTAGTCCCCCCAGGTCACACAGTCTGACCATCCATATCCCTTCCTCTCAAGCTGCTCTCACTTCATCCCTGCCTAGTAAACTGGAGCTTAGTATTTTGTTTCAAGACCATTCCTAGAATTAGGAACTGAAACTAGCCCAGGTCTTTAAACATTTTTTTACAATTACTCAAATAAATGCTTTAAAACCAGTTTACTAGGATGGCTTCAGATTTTGTTACTTATTCCTATTTTTGTTTTGGCATTCACCAGCACTCGTGGGAGTGTGCGTGTCTGAGCTCCTGATTGGGGATCTGACCCCATAAAACAGGGCAGAGGGATGGATTTGCCATATGTTTTTGTAACAGGCAAGAGGAAGAATTGCTAACAACAGAGCAGACAACCTCTGGAGCCAGTGCAGGGTCTGAGCCTGGCAGATCCTGGAGGCAGAATGGGAGGAAGAGGAGATGAGAGGAAGAGGAGATGGGAGGAAAGTTTCCCCCAGGGCAGCCACTCACCCTCTTGTACTGCTGCCTGTAGGGAATACAGGGGACAGGCAGGGGAAATGCTGACAAGAGAATAAGCAGCTAGATATAAATGAGTCCTGGAACCATCTCAAGTCCTATACTGTTCTTAATTACCTATCATTTTCCTGGGCCAAACATTTGCTCCTCTAGAAGTCCCTAATCCATTACCTGCCTTGTAATGCCCTGCTGTAATTTCCTCATCTGTGCTGCAACGTTCCACCACACTTTGATGTTCTGGCAAGGCCAGGAAGGTGCTGAAATTTGGGATTAGCAAACATCCCCAGGCATGATGTAGGCTCTCCAGCACGTGTTCCAGCATCTGAATCTAATCATGGCATTTCAAAATTTGGGAAAGGTAGTGAGGTGATTCCATGCTCTTTCAGGTGTCAGGCCTGGGTCAGGAGAGCTGTTTGAAGCCAGGGCAGGCTGGAAATATTTGTGGTGTCAGCTACAGCTGCTCTGCTAAAGGGATGTCCCCCATCCTGCTGTCCAGGCATCCCTATCCTAAGGACAGGCACATTCCTTAACACAGAAACCCATTGACCCTGAGCAGTGCTGCCCCAAAGAGGCATCCTTCTGGGTGTGTGTCTGCATGCCTTTTGTGTTTTGGGGTGTTTTTTTTAAAAATACTGCACATGAAATCATGAAATATATATAATTTCCAAGCAGTGGTGTACATGCCCCAGTTAGGGGCTGAGGGGCAGTGCTTGCAGCATGATGAGCTTTAGGATTCTGCTGCTCCCCACTAACACCCTGTCTGTCAATGCCCAGGCATAAATGCAATAATTACAGCAGGAGCAGAGTTGCCTAAATATAGTTTGAACAACAGCTAAGACATGAAAAAAGTTCAATTCTTGTTTAAAGGTAACCAAATTGCACAAATCTTCTAACCAGAGAGTTCAGCATCCCTTACATTAAAAGAAAATCCTCAAGATCCACCATATTCATCATAAATGTGATTATTTCTGTCTGAGCAGAGAAGGTGCCTTTGCTGAGCTCGGGCTGGAATTGAATATGTGTTGCCTCAGACCAGGGTAATGTCTGTTTATAAGGTTCAGATGGATGAGAGGTAAGCAGCTCTCCAATTTTTGGATAAACAGCTGCAATGAAAACACAAGAAAAACCAGTTTTGTTTTGCTTTTGACTAATTTGTATTTGCTGGGAGCATGGGGTTTGTTCCTGTTGTTGCAGCTGGAAATTTCAAGGCGGCTGCAAGGTAAAAACTGAAATTGTACAAGCAATTAGCCCATGGTAATGTCTAATCACTGCTGGCATCTAAAAAAATGTGAAACAGCAGGGATGTTTAGCTTTGAAAACCAACTACTGCACAGATGCAAGAACTATGTTTATTGAGGAAGTTTTCCTTGGCATATCAATGTAAATTTAAAAAAAATCAGCTCTAAATATGCCAACATAAAGACCACAGAACTATGGGAAGAAGTGTTATTTTTCATCACATGAACATTTGAGTGCAATTCCTAGGAAATTCATTCACACAAATCAAATAGTTTTTAAGGGCTAGTCTCCACCAGATCAGTTAAAAATTATTTATTTTCTGCTGTCCTTAGTATGCCTCAAGTTCATGCTCTTGTGAAGCAGGATGAGTGCTGGTGAGACCCTGCATCCTCTGCACTGTGTGTGAGCAGGGGCCACCCCAGCAGGAGAGGTCACAATCCAGCAATCTGTGCTGGACCCAGCAGCACGCAGGAGCCTGAAGGAGCTGTGTGTGCCAAAACCTACAGTGAGAGGCTGAAATGCATTAAAAATAGCCCTAAGAGTCATGTCTGCAGTTGGGGTTCAGCTTGCTGGGAGGCCCCAGGGGGCTGGGGACTGTCTTGCCTGCCCAGCCCTGATGAGCTGTGTAGAAAAGTTTCCTTTTACACTTTTGGTGCTTCATAAGTGGTGTGCCATCTCCTATTGAGCACTGGGGTTGGTGCCAACCTCACCCCATGAGAGAGCTCTCCCTTATGCATGGGTAGGGTCCTACTGTTATTCCTTGCAAAGTTATGGCGTGGTGCTCTCTCCACAAGTGCATCCCAGAGTTATGTTCTGGGATCCAGAGGTGCAGCAGTTGACTCCACATTTCTCAAAATTTGCTGCTAGCTTGACTGATGGAAAGCATCAAAAGAAATTGTGATTTTCTAATTACACACCCAGAAAACCATGCATTAGTGTTCAGAAGGTAAAAAGCACACAAGCAGAGCACAAGGGACATGTGTGTCCCCATGGTGGTGGCACATGAACCAGCTGTAAAGAAGAGGGGCCTGACAGTCCTTTATACTCCTGATGCAGTGTGATAGCAGCAATGATGTGTGTCACAGGATGCTACTTTCCACAGCCTGCTAAGTCTATTCTGATCTTTTTTCTTTTTTAAGCCCTACAATCCTGTATTGATTTAAATCAGTGCAGGCTAATGAAATTGGTGGGGGTATAACAATATGTGTCTGCACCAACTGCCAGACCTGTATTTTCAGATGAAGCAAGAAAGAGTGGCTAAGACAGCCAAATAAAACTGTGTTAGCAAATACAGGAGCAGCTAAATACACTGTAATAATAGTGTAATAATAATTAATAATAGGCAACTCTCTTGCCTGCTTATTGTTTGCCCTGAGCAGTGTCAGTAGGAGAGCACAGTATAGCATGTCCAGGAGTAGAAAAAAGAGCCAACTTTGGTCTGAGAGAGTAACAAACCATCCATGCCAAGGAGAGCCAGGACAAACCCACACTGACAGCAGGGAAACAATCAGTACAGCTCAGCAAAAATTTACTTACTTCCTCTCCCTTCCCATGAGTGACCATGCTGGTGCTCAGAGGGTGCTGGACTCCCTGTGGAACAGCACAGACAGGATGGGAGGATGGCATCTCTGCAGCCCATGCTGCCTCTGAGAGGACTGCTCAGCCAACAAACAGCAGAGGCTGAACTGTGGCTGTTTTTAAGGAGCTTCATGCAGAACATATTCCTAATGCTCCACCCTACAGGGGTGAGCTGTGGGCTTCTCCCCTGCAGTAATTTATACTCTTTGTGCAGGTGAGACATCTCAGTAATTGGGTTCAGCTTGGATGGGAATCTGTAGGGAGCAGCCTAGACCCAGCTGGTCTCTCCTAGAGAATGAGCAAGGCCCTGTCTCAGTGTCACTCCATGATTCCAGGGAGGAGGTGTTTCCAATTTTCCTTCAGATCCCTTCCAGCTCTCAGGGTGCAAGAGATGCACAGGGACAAGGAGCTGCCCCTCCCTTCTGTGCCCCAGGGGAGAAGTGTTGGTCACACTCACACTTGCCAGCCTCTGCAGCAGATGCAGGTGGACATTGGTTTGTACATCCACTCATGAACCCCATGCACATCCCAGGGCAGAAGTATGATCTGTGCAAAATATTCCCAGGTGGGAACTGGCCAGGGGCTGGGACATAGTCTGTTCCCAGAGCAAGCAAGTGATCAAGCAAATGGATGGGTGAGATCCATCCACAGTCACAAGCAGTTTGGGTTAAAACTAAGGAGAGCCTGGGTTGTCACAGATTGTTTCCTCATAGTCAAAATGGGTCATTTCTTGAGCTTATTACAAAATTTAATTAAAATAGTTTTAAACTCTTTTTTTTTGTTGTTGTTTTTATGGCTCCCATTTCTGCCTTCTGGGATTTTATTGGCTCAGCTCTCTTTTTTTATTATTTTCATTACATATTTCTGTCCCTCTCCATCAACTATCACATTTTTTTTATGACACAGTAAAGCTGAAAGTGGGCTTTGACCCATGTATGTCATGCCTTTGTTAGCAAAATAAAACTGGAAAAGCATCTTTCAAAGAGATTGTATAAAGGGCCACTATATGTATATACTACTAACTTTAATCCACAGCTGAGCACTTTTTCAAAGCCAAGAAAAAAAGATGCAGACTTCAGTACTTTAAGCATAATTCTCCAGCATCACAAAAATCACAGAAGAAAATGCCAGCCCCTGCAAACACCAGCCTGAAAACGTAGGAAGGCGAATCTGATGGTTCAACAAATCTGATGGGGTTTTGCTGAGCAAGTCAAACGTGCAGATTCAAGGTTGGCTGAGCATCAGTATTATGTTCCAGTCTACCTCTACTGTCATATATTTAATCTCCAGTAATTAAACTTCTAAATGAATCCATTTCACAGGTGCCACAGTGCATGGAGTGAATCAGTGAGTAAATTTTCATAACCTCGGAACCACCTCTGGATCAGGGTGGAGCAGCTCCCTGTGAGCAGCCTGTGGAGCAGATAGAGATGTAACTGTCAAAGTAAGGGCAAAACTAAAAGAAAGAATACAAAGAATTCCCTTGGCTCAAGGTTTTCAAGTTCTTTCCTCTTACTAAAAAAATATTTTTAGAACACACACTCACAAGAGCATATTGTCTTGCTGCAGCCCCTGGTTAAAAAAAGTTAAAAAATGTAAAGAAGCTGATTAGAAACTTCTGATTAGAGGTAAAACATATCACTGATAACATCTGGGTACAAAGTGAGAATTCACAGCATGGTAGGCATGGAACTCCTGACACATGGATTGTTTGCTTTGGTGAAATGAAATGAGTTATTCCATGGTCAAATCCAATGCAGACAGGTAGGGGCAGGGCTGCATGTCATGCACTTCCAGAAGGATGCTGCAGAAAAGGGGGGCCTTGCATGGCTTGGTCTTTTGAAGAGTCAGAGCTGTAGGCAGGCTCTGGAGCAAAAAGGGTAATGCTTCCACCAATGGTGCAGATTAGCAAACCCAAAAATTTCCCCTCAAGTGTCCAGGAAATCAGCATCATGTGACAAGCAAGGCCACGTAATGCTAATGCCTTATGCTTCAATTTTTATCCATTCCATGTGTTCCTTTTTGGAAACTTAGAAACCCAGTTATCATTTATCAGCGTTTTCATATTTCATTTCTGGACACTGCTACCCATGAATTATCCATCCTTTTCATCTTGCTGAAGAGTTGAACCCTTTGAACTGTGTTCTGCAGCTCTGGTTCAGTTTTACCACTCATTCATCAGCGTGAAGTTAAACAATTACTGAACAACTTGGGTAGCTGGCAAGCACTGAGGAAGCAGGATCCATTTCTGCCCAGGGGGAAGAAAGAGACTCCCTACAAAAGCATGGCCTTTGTCTTGCATCTCATAGGTGATGCTATTGATGTGAAGGTTCTATCACATTGTGTGCCAAACCACTTGAGCTAGTTTCAGGTTGCAGCTCCCCCCAGGGTGTTTCCACTCAGTATATAAAATAACCAGATCTGCTCTCTGTCCACTCCCAGCCTGGACACTGCTTAGTCAGCTCCCCAGTCTTGGCAAGCTGAAGCGGGAAAGTGGAGTTGCACTCCCTGCCTAGTTATTATCATTTTATCAATGATCACTCCTCTTAATGCTATGGAGCACATGGCAAAACAATGAGCAAATTGCATGTTTTCCTGAGGTGAGCAGAAAGCAGTGAGGTGACTGTAAAACACAGCACACAGACGTGTCAATACATTGTGCTTACATCTGCAGCCCTGCTTTAACTCACGACCACAGAACTGCTGATTACCTTGCTGCAAGGAAAAGGACTCTGGGGTGCATGGCAGAGATGCAGTTCTGTTTCCCACACACCAGGAACATCAGGATTCTGGGATCTGATCTGGGTCATGTGCTACTATTTTGTTTTTAGAATTAACATTTCCCACTAGGAAACATGGTACAAATAAGTGATCTTAGCTCTGCCTCATAGACCTTTATGCTACCCCCCCACTTTATTTTACATTGTTATTTTGCATTGTAATTCATATTTCCGGCTTTTTTGCACTGTGCTGACATGAAATATCAAGGAGGGTTTTTTTTTTGGAAGAATTTGATACCTAGTGGAAAAACTATAGCAAACTACAGCATTGAGAGTTATGGTTGAACCCAGCAATCTTAGAGGTCTCTTCAAACCTTAATGATTCTATGATTCTATTCTGTGACTACTGCTGGGTGACTTGGACTGAGCCAGAACATCAGAAATTGAGTGTGAAAAGGGTCCAGTCTGCATGAACCAGCTGTACAGGCACGGCTCAGAAAGCAGGATTTGAGAGGAGGCAAGGCTCAGAAAGCAGGATTTGAGATCTGGCCTGGGGATGCTGTCCAGACCTTGTGCTTTTGAGGAGATGGGAATGGGGTCTGCTGGGAAGAGTCTAGAATTTTGTTGGTTTAACCCTCTCAACCTGTTTAAAAATAACATTCCCTCTGCTTAAAACATATCTCTGCTATTCCTGTGTCCCATGTTTTTTTATCACTCTTTTTTTCTTTTATTTTCTTTTATTTTTTTTTTCCCTGGTTAATGAGCTTTCACAAAATGCCTGGAGGCATGTAACTACTCTAGCATGAAGTCTGGGTTTAAAGAACAGGACCTTGAGGTCCTTCTGCCCAGGAAAAATGCCAAATACAGGATTTTACCTTAAAGTGTAGCCAGGGGATCCAGAGATGGTAACAGCATCAGTTACCAGGCTGGATTTCTCCAGCAAAAGCTGCTGGACAAGCTGGGCAATGCTGGAGAAACTCAGCTTGTCAGATGGGAAACTGCTCTTGGGATATTCATGTCAAACAAGTGTCACATAGAATAGGGCAACAGATTCTGCAAAGATTTTATTATAGCACGCTGAGTCTGGAGATTTAAAAGGTCGTAAGGAAAATGCCTTAATTTTTCAGGCCATTACTAAAGGACTTAATCAAAATTCTCTGTAAAGAGCCCAAAAGCACCAAGAAATCCATCACCTGAACTCTTTGAGCTGGGCTTATTAATCATCAAAATCAAAACAGTCTTTTTAATTTAAAAAATACACATGCAAGTACTCATCTCAATGTGAGACGCTCAGGTTCAAGTCTATTTTCTGCTCATTACAGGTTTTTTTTTTTTCCCTCCCTCTTGCTGGAATTGCTTAATTTGTATAAAAAGTGAAGCATTCATCCGATCAGAGCTCCTGCCAGGATAATCTGGTTGTTGGGTGGCAGCTGAGAGGTGGAAACGCCCCTGAGGTCTCCAAAGCAGGCTCCTTTCAGGGGAGTGTCAGGGCTCTGAGTGTTCCTCTGCTGTGTCATCCCCAAGCGTTCCTGCCTCTCTGAGCCAAAAATCTGTCCCCAGGAATCCCTTCCCATCCCGGCACTGCCCAACCCGGCACGTTCCTGTCCCATGCATTGAGCAATGAAGAGCTGAGGTTTCTCACCAGCTCTAGGCTAAATCAGCACAAAAGGGATGGTAATTTCATCCCATTTTGCATGCAAGCTCAAAGGCATCTTGAACTTGGAGTATCTGCTAAAAGTAGGTGTGTCCATTATTTATTAGCAGTTAGGCAGTATCACATATCAGGAAATGCAACAAAATAGGCTCATTGTGTTTTTTTTGCCCTATCCAATATATTTTTATTGTTTATTTTGATTTTAGGAAAGAAACACTAGAGGAAAATTCACCAAATTAAATGTCTGCCAATGTTTTCACAGAAATATTTGCCACTGGAGGTCAGCTCCACATTTCCAAGAGTAATTTAATAACCTAAATCTATTATATCAAAAAATCCCTCTGGACTCCTTACAGACTAGAGAGATGTTCATAGGTCATTTTAAGAACATCAACATATACTTTGAAGATGCCTCCAGAATCCCCTCTGTGCTATAGATTATTGTTGGACAAATTGTCCCTGAATCTATTTATTTGTATATATTTCTTTTTTGCAGTGCTATGAGAAAGCCATGGTTTATCTAGCTGAAAGTGTCTTGCTGTAGTTACACAACTGCACTGATGTTTGGCAGAGCATAGCAATACTGACTGAGAAAACAATGGAACAAATTAAAAGTTACCTAGGAAAGATTTATTTACTCAAAATTGTTTAGTGAAACTCTACATTTTAAAACCACTCTAATATCAAAACAGATGCTATAAATGATTTCACTCAATCCCACTGCTCAGAATGCCTGAAATGATGATCTGTGCATTTCTTGAATGCCTTTTGCATCTTTCAATGTGCACATTTTTCTTTTCTTTCAAATGGAAAAATGAAATTTCACCCATGTATTCTCAAAAAAAATGACAAACTTTAAACAAAAAGCCATTCAAGTCAATGTAGGCTGGATTCATCAACCTTCAGGTTACACTGGCTAGCAGGCAGGCAGAAGCTCAGTGTGTGCACAGAATCCTGGAAGTGCTCAAAGCCAGATAGTTTTTTGGCCAGTCCAGGTTCTCCTGGCTCAGTGGGGCCAATGTTGGGGCTGGCAGAGCACGGAGCCTTTGCTGCTCCTGCACTGCAGCCCTGGAGGAGCAGCCCTGGCACTCAGGGACACTTGGCCCTCCCATCTGCTTCAGCAGAGCCACACTCACACCCAGCCTGCAGTGGAGAGCAGGGGTTTCAGGCCAGGCTGGAAGTGCAGCATCCATTCTGTGCTGCACATGGAGAAAAGCTGGGCTTTGGGCAGCCAGAGGCACATCCCTCCTTCCAGGCATCCCCTCATGCCCTGCAGGCACAGTCTGTCTGTCTGACACAATAGAGAGAGCAAATGAAGCAAACAAATAAATAATATCTTTTACTCTTTTTGCTTCATGATGGTTTTCAGCAGGCACAGAAGGTTTCCTGTCCTGCTGGCCAGACAGAACATCCCCAGCTTGCTGAGCCTCACAGAGCAGGAAAACCTCCACAAAACCTCCACTTCCACCCTCGATGCTGCAGTGCAGAGAGCAGGGCAGCAGGCCAGCTCTGACTGAGTGACCCAACAGGAGTGTGAGTGAGGAAAACCGTGACCTAACTCCTTTTGTTGTTCACTCAGAGTATCCAGGCAGGGCCCAGCTGCTGTCCATCCTTCCTCATACCTACAACATGAGGTAAGAGTCACTGCTCATTTTCTTGCCTGATCCTAGAGCAACACACATGCTTAAGCACATCTCATAAATATTTCTCCTAGCTCAGAGAAGACTAACATTTATTCTTGCTATAAGAAAAGATTATACCCTCTAAGTATACCCTTGCATTGCTCTGGCTGTATGCAGCTGGTTTGGGATGAGATGGCTGCAGATTCTGGCTGGAGTAACACCAATAAACAAGAATCCAGAAATCCCTGAGTTGCATCAGGAGCGTATTCTGCAGCCAGAGGAAAACCCAGCACCTCAGCTGCTCCCTGAGAGATGCAGGGGGACCTGTTCCTCCCACAGCAGCACTGCTGGGTGATGTGGGCAGAGCTGTCTTTGCTGCTGAGGTTGAGCTTCTCAGCAGGGCAAGGACAAGGCGAGTTTTTCTGGGGGAAGATTGGAAAGTGTTTGTGTCCCTGGATAGTCTGTGGAAGTGTGTGGGTGTTTCTGCTTGCTTTGAGGGCTCAGTTCCACAGAATGCTTAGGCACATGTGTAACCAGAAGGGACGTCCAGAAGGAGTCCTGCAGAGACAGACACTTCCAGCCTCAGCTGCAGCAGGATCCAAACAGTTTTCCACGAAATCTCAATTGCTTTTCTTTTGTTCAAGCCACAAAAATAGCTTTCATTCTGGCAAGTCACTGCCTATGTAGCAGCTGAATTAAACTCAGTTTGAAGTACAGCATGTCCTCCCCCCACAACAAAAAATACCACAATTCAGGTAAGAAATCTTGCACTACTGAATATTACCTGGCTACTAATGTGAAAAACAGAATTAATTCAATGCCAAAAAGTTCTGAGAAAGTTTGTGCAAAAGCAACATCAATTATAGGGACTGTCTCATACCACAGCTAATTTACAGCAATTTCAGTTTACATTCCTTGGCCAGCACTGCTTACTGAATAATTAAATGGCCAGATGACACACAATCAGATTCAGAAGCCTTGAGTGAGAATGAATATCAGTTTCCCAATTCTGAAAGAAATTTAATCATGAAAATGTCTACTTACTGTCCAGTTTACCATTTTCTGGAGAAAGCTGAAAAGCTGTGATATCCATGAGATCATCTTCATGGTACTTTTTCAGAACAGAAGGAAACCTGAGCTATTGCCTCATAGGGGAACAAGATTTAGGATGAAAGCCCTCCTCTTCTCATCTTCACATAATGAAGCTTTCTGACTGGGATTCCTATGTCATTAAAACAGACACATAATTAAACCAGACACTTCATTAAATTTGGAAACACATTTAAAACAGAGTGTGGGATAGCTTCCTAGAACTATAAAGAAAACAATTACGATTGTAGCAAAAGAAACATTTTCCACGTAACATTATTCAGTATGCATTGAATATCTAGTATTTAATATGCATTGTACAAAGTGCCTTGTGTTGTATAAAGACACTGTGTTTCTCAGCATATAAACATTTAATTGCAATGATGTCTCACATTTCAGCTGCAAAGCTAGACACATATGTTTTCTGAATGTGTCAAATAAGCAAGACACCAACTAGCCTTGGTGTATTGAGAAGAATGTGTTTAAACCACATGCCAAAGTAAACAGGAAAACTAAACTATTGGTTGGGATGTGTTTTTGTTTGTTGTGGGGTTTTGATGGTAATTTTTAAGCATTCCTATGTTTTATTGGAGCCCTAATACATATTAAAATGAATATATATGAAAAAGTGTTGATTCATCTACAGAATGAATTCACACACCCACCTGAAAAGACACTTGAAATTTTGAAGAGTGTCAAAGTGCCACTTTGCTCACATATATTTTCCTTCTCCTGCTTATAAATCCAGAATGTGCCTAAATAAGTGACAGATTTAGTTAGACTAAGTTTTAAAGTGAAACTGCAGCAGAGACCCTATTTTGTACAGAAAGCCATCCCACAGAGAGGCAGGGCAGAGGCAGCTGCAGAAACTCAAACTCTGTGTCAAGAGGCTCCATGCAGATGAACAGTCAGGGCAAAATATGGAGGAATTCCTCTCCCAAGGCAATAATCCCCATCTGCAAAATTATTGAACAAGGTAAACTGAAAGTTTCCTTGATAAATTTGCATTTCATGAGTAGAGGGCCATTCACTTTATTCACTCAGCTAATCATGTCTAATAAACATACTTTTCCATCATACCTTTGGGACTTCTTTAAAGCACTTACAGAATTAAAGCCCAAACCCAAGAACTGCAGAGCCATTGTGAGGGAGATGGTGAGAAAAGCATCACCCCCATACAGCAGCCCAGGCTTCTGCCAGATTGGTGTCTGCATCTCCATGGCTTGATGTAAACAGAAATTTCCTATCTTGGATCAGGGGACAGGGGATTTGATGTGTAAGGGAGGGGAGGATGAGAGGGTCAAGCCCCTGAGTACACACAACAACAGCCCCAAGTTAGAAATGTCACTGGAGACTCACACTTCCAATGAATTGCTTCCAAAAGCCTGGTTTGCATATTTGCTGTAAGTTCACCCTGGGATTACCCTATGAAGGAGAAGCACCTTGTCTTCCAGCCATTCCAAGGAATAAACAGACTGGCATTTAATTCAGGCAGGTGTTGGCTGGTGATGGACCTGTGCTCACCTACCAGCTGTGTCTGTTTACAGGGCATCTGCTCTGCTCAAACACAGCAGGGTGATGCTGCAGTTTGTGCTGTGGGCCAGCAAAACTGATGGGAGGCTTTCCTGCTTGCCCATCATCCATCCCTGGAAGACCAGTCTGCTTTAGAAGATGAAATAGCCCAGTTGGTGCCTATTAAGCTCAGACACAGAGGCAGGGTAATCCTGGAGAGGGATCTTAACATGCTTTGGGAAGGGCTGCTGTGATGAGCACCATCCAGAACACCTGGCAGGAGATAACATCCAGACTTTTGGCTGAAAGATGGACTTACAGAGAGAGCCCAAGGGAGAGAAGGGAGGTCAGGACCTCCCCACCAGTATTCCAGCACCAGGAGGCAGAAGTGCAAGACAACCTGTTTGAATTAGGATGTCAGCTGGACTGGGATAGATGGGAATTGTTGCTGAAGAGAAAACCAACATCCACTGGTCTGAACTGTGCAATATCATGAGGATATCCATTGCTGGGATTGTCTGAAGCCTGCTCTTAGGCTTCTTGCTGTCAGATTCCACTTAAAAACTGTTTCTTTCTCACTTAGTGGATGCAGCATCTGTCTGCTGGGAGGGGAGTGATATGCATAATTAAGTGCAAATAGTGTTCTCATGATGCAATGCAGACTCATCTAATACTTCCCAGGTACCCCCATCTCAAACAACTTGGCAGGAGTTTACCAGTTGTGAGGCTGGGATTTGAGAACAGCAGTAAACTTGTGTGGTCCTGCAGAAGTGCTCCTGATGCACAGTGCTCCAATCCTGCCCTTGGGAACAGCTGTGCAAATCCACACTTATGGCTGGGCTGGTATTTTGAAGGGAAGCTTGGTTTAGTTTATGTGTTTTTCCTCTTTTTCCCTCAAGACAGCCTTCACTTTAAACCCAAGATCTCTACATTTAGCACAGGGGGACAGTGCTGTCAAGGCACTGCAATGTTCAAGAGACTCAGCGTAGGAGACTAAAAAACCCCCATAAGTAATCCCTGTGGAAAGTGTGGAGGAGTACAGTATTTTATGTGAAAATGCAGGAGGGCATTTAAGAGCAGCTGACTGGTTTGTTGGTTGTAGTTGTGCTGGAATGAAGAGAGAATGAACTGTCACCAGGGCTATGAGACGAGGGATGTGGCTCCTGAGTATGCAAAGGGATCAAGAAGAGTCAGTTTTGTGATTTCCATCTCTCCCAGCCCTGACATTTCCCCTCTGCCACAAGCACATTGGGTAGGATAAGCTCACTTTTTTGGCAAATGCTCAGTTGATGAATGTCAGCTGTTTATCACAATTTTTTCCCCTTTTAGCTGGACCCCCAAAACATTTTTGGCTTTTGGCAAAGGGAATTGAGATACATATTTATTTTTTAATTTATATAAGTAAAAGTACAAGCCAGAAATTTCCCTCATGATTGCTCATCCCAGACTAAATTCTTGCTACCCCTGCTCCTGGCTCAGCCTTGGCAGGTGGCTCAATAAATTGATAATATGCTGCACAACCAAACAAGGAGCTTTATCAATCAAAACAAGCCCCCAACAGGAATGTTCAATCACTCTTCTCTAGTGGAATCAGTCTAAAAGTAATGCTTTCATCCCAAGATAATGTTAGTCTGTAGATTTGGATCTGTTCTCACTGCTCCAGGGTTATTATGTCTTCATACCTTGAGGGTTTACTAATTAGCAGCCTTCTTCTTCCACACCCTTTGATATCACTAAAGTAATCTCAGTGTAAGGGACTGCTTTCTCATGGTATCTCTGAGGGAGAGGGGAACAGCTGGAATCATTCAAAGTGTGAGAGTTTGAGCAGTTCCCCAAGAGCAGTGACTGAAAGACGGCAATAGCGTTGCTTACGCAAGTGAAGAACCCTGACTGCTCAGGATGGCTGTGGCTGACAGGATATGAAAGATATTTACTCTCAGCTCAGTCCAGAATCAGTAGACAGGTTTGTTGGTTGTAGTTGTGCTGGAATTAAGAGAGAATGAACTGTCACCAGGGTTATGAGATGAGGGATGTGGCTCCAGAGTATGGGGTGGAAGGTGTCCCTACTCAAGGCAGGGAGGAGGTGGAACAAGATGATCTTTAGGTTCCTTCCAACACAAGTCATTCCATGATCTTCTTTCATCCACTCAGGGAGAGGCATTCATTAATGAATATAGAACAAACTTTCCTTTTCCAAGCTTAATGCATGTAGCATTTACCAAACTCAGCCCTATCTGAGGATGAATTTCCTTCACCAGACAGCAGCTTTCAAAGGGAAAGCTGGCACAGGTGGCTTCTTGGAACAAAAGAAAAGACATAACAATAATAGTTTTTTTCTTTTTTCCTTTGAATGTTTTGCATGCAAGGCTGTGTTAAGTACAGAGCAGATGACAAGCTAGGAAGATTGTTTTGGCTGACGCAGGAGTCCATCTCTGTTCTGGGGGAAAGAGATGACAGCAACATGTGTGAGACAGCCTGGCTGAACTGCAGCCTTAATGTGAGATGTTCACATCTCAGTAGACTTCAAGATAAATGGCCTTTATCTTGTCTTCCATATGGTTTTACTTTCCATGTAGTAAGTGAATAAAATTGACTCAAAGAGAGCAGCTATCAGACTGCACCAAGCTGGGAGAGGAGGGAAGAGGAGAGAAAAAATTGGAGGGCAGGGAGAAAACCCTCCATGGAGGATCCTGATGGAGTATGACAAGATGAAAATGGTACAGCAGTAATGAGCAGCTCAGGAGCCTGAAGAGGGCCTGCCCAGCAGGTGGGGTGAAAGGCAGTTGATCTGGATGAGAAAAGATCATCTCCCTGGCATTGCTCACTCTCCCAACTGGGTTTGGACCAAACCACTCACTGGTCAGTGTGCTTCAGGCCAAGCATGTGCTTAAGCACATAGGTGGTCCAGAGTCTTGGAGGGAAGGTTACCTGTCACAACTGACATCAGCAGGAGTTTTGCTGAGGATGCAACTGGGACTGTGCACTCTGTGATTCTCTAGAGAAGAGGCAGGAGCAACATGGGAACAGGCTCTACTTCAGCATGATGATTACATTACTAACTCTCACAGAGTAAGTTAGGAGCTGCAAACACAGTCCTTCATCCCAGCAATATTTTATACCTTAATGTATTAGTTGTCAAGGTTAAAGAGATATGAAATACATATTAAAAGCCAAAGCAAATGCACTCAATGAGATAGCAGATCCACACTTCAATAAGTCTTTGGTTTTATAAACCAATTTAGCCCAGGTCTGTTAAGAACTCTTCCTGGTGAAGGAGTGAGAGTATTTTCTCTGCTACAATCATATCAGCCTGTACTCTGGGTTAATGGAGATAAGTACTACTGCCAGATTTTGTTCTTTCCCTGCATGTAATCTAATGCCAGATGGTTCTGAATGGGTATTAAATCCCTCATGTGCATGACCTCCCCAAGGTTTTTTGTCATTAGAACCTTAAAATAATTCAAGGAAAGCTTTCCCTAAGCCTGATCATAAACCTCCTAATAGGAGCTGAAGTCACAAAGAAAATCCTTTTTTTAATTCCCATTTGGTGTTTTTTTCCTCCTTTATGGCAAACAAGCAAGAACTCAGAGATGCTTTTAAACTGTTTTAGTAGAAAACACATAAAAAATGAGCATTCAGGTGAATAGTTCAGATTCCCAACAGGGTTCAGAGATGTAGAAACTGAGCAGCCATCTTCAGCCTCTAGTGCACGGGCCAGTAACAGCACCATCCCTCGAGGCACATAGAAGTTACTCTGTCAGTAAGTGACTCTTTTATTCACAGTGCAACATAACACCTAGTGTCAGAATAAATACAATCCAATGTCAAATGAGAAGTTCAAATGGGACCTTACCTTACAGAAGTACAAGGACTTACATGAGCACTGTCTTCACACTAACTGGAGTTATGCAAGTGAAGCTGAATTCCCAGAGATTTTCCTAGGAGTTTTCTGTCCTTCATTTTCACAGCATGGAGGATACATTTTAATGATTTTACTTATGGTTTTCTACTTGCTGTTCACTGCACTGCACCAAGCCTTACTTGCTGCCTGTTGCTTGAGCACATAAGAGAAAATTGTTCATATCCTCATAGGTTTTCTGTACTTCTTATTAGTGGATCATCCAAAACCAACAAAAGTATTCCTGCAGCTAAATCACATGTTGTGAGAACAGGGAGGGGTGAGAAATAATAAAAATAAAATAAATAAATTTTGGGGTGTCCAAACTGTTCAAAAAACTTTACAAAGGCCTTTACACTTTACCCATAAGACTCAGTTCTCATTAATACCTATTTCAACTGGGAATATGCAACTTCTGCAAAAAAACTGCAATCCCTGGCCAAAACCACAGAAGCAATCATCCTGAAAGAGTTTAGCTTGGGTAACTGAGGAAAATGAACCCAGTTCATTGGGAGGGCACTCAAAGGCATGAGACCTTAATCATGGGACCATCTTGCCTTGCCCTTAAGTCCCACACTCACCTCCCATCACCCAGAAAGATGAATCTGAAAGATTCATGCTACTTCCAAGATCTGACACTACTAGAGCAGAGCAACCCAGCATGGCAGGAGACCATTTATTTAGAAATAGATAAACAAAATATGAATAAAAAAACAAAAGCTGCCTCAACATCCAGAAGTACCCTGTCAGGTCACCAAGGATGGCATCACTGTGCAGCACATGATTTCCCCAGACCAGAGCCACTCTTGCCCACTTCTTATGCAGCCACACAGACAGGGCACATGCAGGCACCTGCCCTGTATTCTGTCAGAGATGCAGGTGCCTCTGGATTGGGGGAGGCAGGGACCCCTTGCCAGAGCTCAGAGCTGAACCAGGAGCACTGAGCTCCAAACAGACACTGGAGAAAACAACATCCTGATAGGCAACAGCAGTTCATTAAACGTTTGAATGTGTATCTGCCCCTTTTTACCTGCAGCTCCAGATATCCTGCCCTCATTGCAACCTCACCTCTTAGGTAAGTTTGTCCCCTTCACCCTAATTCCATTCCTGTTTTATATTCACTCTTTATGTCCACACCCAGTCTCCAACCATCTCTCCTGCTTAATTCTCATTGTGTTTATCCCCACACTTTCCTTATCAGCCTTGTTAGCAGCTCATTAGCTCCCAGCATCTCCTTGACTCCCATACTCTAACCAAAGCCCCTTTTATATGGTTCTGGGCCTTGGCCACCCACCCACTCCTCACAACCCTTGTGCACACTGCCTTCCTTGGGCATCTCCCCTGAGCCCAGCTTGATGTCAGCCATCCCCATCCCAAACTATCATCTGACCTAGAAGAGGTGTTTGTCTGGACAAGGAAATAGTTCATGGGGTGAAATGCTGGCAAAGACTCAGGGCCAAAGTCCTGTCCGAATTTGGAAGGCACCAGAACTGGGAATGCAGCACAAGCAAACTCAGAGACAGGCAATTGCCCCCATCACCCCTTGGTATAATTTTCCTCCCTGGCACCCAGGCCATGCCCCAGCAGCACCATCGTGGGCAGTGGAGGAGCAGCAAGGAAAAGGCAAAACCGAGTGTGGAAGGAGCTAATGAAGCTGTGCAGAGCCCTTCATCCTGCAGCCAGCAAAACCCTGCTCAAGTGCAGTGTTTTACAGCTGCACGCCAGCTATTTGTTATCCCAGGCCAAAAAGAAAAAAAGAGTTGTTGGTTTCTGTCCATTCCTTAGATGCCATGTCTTAAAAGAACAAAGGAGCAATGCTGCCACCAGGCCTCACCAGAGAGGGACGTGCTGAGGACAGGCCACTTGTCCTGGGGACACCTGGCACTGAACTGGGGTACGGGACACAGGCTGCAGGAGCCAGGGATGTTCCATCTCTGGGGATGAGTGTTGTCTCTGGCACATCATCCTGGCACCTCCAGCAGGCCGAGAGCAAGGAGGGAGCGCGGGGTGAGCGGCTTTGCTCGGCGGCACTTTCGAGACAAAGCAATTTTACTAAAAAAGGAACTTGGAGCACTTCAGTCCGTCAGGCACCGGGGCCGTGCCAGCTCTGTCTCCATCCTGCTGCAGTCCCTGGCGACCAGGAGGAGGAGGAGGAAGTGGGAGGAAAATGGCAACAGACACTCTGCTCTGCACTGGGGGCTCAGGGCCAGCCACAAGTGAGCCTGGGGGTCTCAGCCAGCCCACAGAAGGGTGGGGAGGAGCAAATGGGGGTTTGGAGGCTGCTCTCACCAAGGAGCAGCAGGACACTGGTGGGGAATCTCTCCCTCTGTTTTCCCCTTCCCAGTCCTGCTGCCCCGTGGCACTTGCATGTTCCCCAGGGCATGAACCCACTCCTGCTGTGTGTCTGTGTCTCACCCACGCCCTGGGACACCACACTCAACAGGGACCCCTGCCCCAGGGTGCTGCTGTGTAATAGCTCTCTCAAAAGCAGTTCTGGCTACATGGATAATATCAACTTATTATAGCACTTCCCTTTATAGCTGTGCTGCAGACAGCGTTTTCAAATCACTGTAAAGCATTCTTGCTTTTTCTTTCCATCCCTCAGTGCAACTTGACAAGTTTTGTGGTTCTTTTCTTAATATGTGGGTTTATTTTATGTCACCGAGCACTGGCAAGGACAGAGGGGCTTTTAAGTCACAGTAATCTGAATTTTAGAAATAACAAGCTACAAAGATCTGTGATTAAATGTGGAGCACGTAAGAGCAGCAAAAACAAGTACTCTGTGTTCTTTAAAAGATCATTTGGGTAACAGTGACATAACCTAAGTACCCGGTTGCAGTCCAATTTAATCAGCAAATATGCCTCTGGAGCACAACCATCTAACTTAGGAGAAGAAACAGAAGTACAGTCACCACCAGTAGGAGAAATGAATGCATTCCACTTAGACAAAGATTAATTATTATGAATCAATCAAAAAATACATTTGCCCCAAGTGGCAGTACAAGGTCTTCTATTCATTAAGTTACTTTCAAATAATCATTAAACATCTAAAGACAGAAAACAATTTTGTTCACCCAAAACAAAATGAGGACCATCTTTTTTAGTCTGCAGCATTTTGATCAAAAGTAGTTGCCCAAAAGTAGGGCAGGCAGAATATCTGCTAGAAGAAATGTGCATAGGTGCAGAGAACTCTGCTAATTCCAGTATAATTTTTCATGTAAGAGTTTTCCTGTCAGTGCTGATTTTTTGATATAATTTTATCATAAGTTTACCAAATTAAATTTATGTTTGCTACTAATTTTGTCCAGTTTAAGGGCCTCAACTATAACCTCAATGGCATCTCAAAGGGTCATAAATCAGATTAAAAGCCAAAAGTTACCACAGTGGAATGTTTTGAAGAAAAATGAACATGGTGGTTTCAGGAAGGGTAGGAGTAGGTGTCTTATTAAGGTCTCCCTTTGCATAGGGGTTTTATTAAAAATACTTCAGAAGGATGATGGTGGGACAAGTATGTCTGAAACAGGCTGGGTTATTAACAGCAGGCTTGGCTGCCCTGCATCACTTACATTTCATTTTCCATTTGTCTCTGGGCAGTCCTGGCATGTCCCTGTGACAGTCCTCTTAGAGAGCATTGCTCTGGGTAAGACAATGAGCAAGAACAAGAACACAGTCAAAATAAAATCACTTTGTCATTTACAAGAGAAAAGAAAAAGTGCAAAATTAAAGGACAGCAGGAAACAACTATGTTACCGACTGGAGAATATTATTTTTTATTAAATTTATGTGTATGGAAAGCTTATTCTGTGAAACATTCCCCAAACCATCACTCCATACTCGTGGCTCAGCATTCCTGGTGGGATGGGGAATGAGAAACTTGTTTCCTTTTACTTTGCAGGGCCAGGGTGAGGCACAAAGCAAATATCAGATGATCCTGGTGAGTCCCTTCCAGCTCAGTGTACTTCATGATTTCTGTGATAATTTAGCCAGCAGAACCCCAGATGCTGAGGTTGACTTCACAGCCAACTTTATCTGGGAGACTAAGAGATGGCCTTCCAGGTAAAGCATTCTTCCTTTTTTTAATAATCTTTTCCTCCAGTTTTAGAGACACAGTGCCTCACCCAGCCCAAGCACTGCTGATGGGCAGTGCTTCCACTGACACTTTTTTTCCATTACAAAGTAATGTTCTACCCTAACATACTTTGTTTGACACCAGTAAATCAGGGCAGCTCTTTTAATCATAACCAAGACTGAACTAGGCCGATTTTTAAGGGTTAAAAATTTTGGCGACTTTTCAAAAAAACCTTTTTTTTTTTTTTTTTTTCTTTTTTAGTGGCATAGTCCAGCACTCCCTGTTCCTGGCAGCAGCTCAGAAATGCTCTGAGACATACATCTTTTTGTGTCAGTTCTGACCCAAATAAAATCAAGAAACCTTGGAAATCTCACAGGAGATGGATTTTTGTGAGTTTTCCAATTTAAAGAGGTGGAGATAAACCAAGATAAGCGTGTGAGAAAAGATCTGCAGCATATGGAAGGTTCATCTATAACTAGATATGTCTGCCTTTATTTTTATGGCCTTACACTTTTCTAGAGATATGCCTACAGGCACTTGATTAACACTGGAGCACTTATGTAAAAGAATGAATGGGACAATAGATGTAGTAGAAGAAAGCCTTCATTCTTAACTCTGACAAATGCTTGCTTTCCAAAGGAGAGATTGTTTTAATTGGCCAGCTAGCTGCTTAGAATGGCTTAGAAAGGACAGGGAGAGGACCTTCAAAAGCCAAGCAATTCTGAGGCTTTTCCCAAGCAGCAGCAATGATAAAAGAAAAATTTTGTTTCTGTTACTAATAATTTAAAAATGCTGCACTTTGTCATCAATCTCAATTTGCTATAACGAGCTTGCAGGAAGTTCAAAAGTTGCAGTGGGACAAAAATGGGCTTAAGGGATGTTGGGCAATTCAGAAACATGATTCCAATTGCACCAGATAATGTCTGTGCTACCCTAAGTAATATATTACTATTATGCCTGTTGTGAAGTGGAGGCTGTGTGCATGTATAATCACATATATATTTATAGACACACATTAATACAGAGAGCCCATGTGTCTACATGGATGTTCATATTAACAAATGTCAAGGGGAAGACTCCTTCAATAGCTATAAAGGTTTAATTTCTTATCTAGTGTGTTCCATGTTTTACTTGGTTGAAGGCCTAGTATTTACATGTTTAATAATCTAAGATTTCCTCTCTCCCAAAGAACACACTGGTTTGCCATGTTCAGTAGAGTAATGAAATGCAGAATAAATCTTTCTAGTGGAATAACTACATGATACTAAACCCATGTTTTATCTTAACCTCACCATGTATATCAGTTTCTTTAAGTGTATCTTTGTAGCAACCAAACTTGCCATAAATTAGTCATGATGATATTACAGCTGAATTTAATTTCAAAGTCTCTCAGCAAGCTGTTAAGCATTTGTTGTCTAGGTCACTGCTGAGGAAATTTGAAAACTCCAATATGATTTATGAATATTACTATATTAATACAGTATAAAAGGCTATGGGGAACACAAGCACATAAACCTTTGTTTAATTTCGTTCCAATAAAAATTTCATTTCTTATAGCAAAATAAACAAGTAAATCAATGTTGAATGATTTTGTTGTTTTATTACGTAACTTATAATTTGCCTTTAGACATCCAAGCCAAGTAAAATCTGAGACTCTGCTTACTTTTGTTGAAACATGATTAGTTAACACTTAGAATTATTCTGCAGAGGTTGCTTCCTTGAATGGCATCCATAATGTGATGTAAGAGAAGAAAGCCCAGGAACAAAAGGCTTGCCTTTATTCCCCCATGTATAATTATCTTATCCCTATTATCAGCCAATTGCTCAATGTAAACCTTTTTCTTCTCAAGTTTACTCAACTGTTCACGGGATAATTAGTTTCCTAAAATTCCTACAACATCAGTGTTCAATTTAAGAGATGCTGTTACCTTGAGACTTGATGCTGTACGAGTTGCATGGACACAGAACTCCTGTTTCTCATCATGTAGCCCATCCCCATAACTGGGGAACAGTCCCATCTGCACGAGTCCCTCTCAGCTCACAGAATGGGAAATGCTGAGTAGTGACAAGATGAGGTGAAAAGAGTCAAACCTTTGGCCATTTTTGCCAAATCACAAGCAAATCACAGCTTATATTAATCACCAGCTGAAAATTCAGTTCTCCTTTGAGAAACTTAAGTTTGTGGGACTTGCACATGGAGGATCACAGTGATGTTTTGGAGGATCTGGCTGTTGCTGTCTAAAGCACCAAGTCTGTTGGCTTTTGCAATACCATGCAATGAAAATGTCCCTCACACTAGTGAATGACTAACCTAAGCCAGTATAATTTCTAATTTATTGTAGGTATATATATGTTAGCTTCTCAGAAATATTGCAGACATTTCTCTATCACTGGGAGGCAGTAATCCCCAAGCTTAACTAGGTTTTCTCTTGGACATACTGCTTGACCTTAGGTGGGTCACTTAATCTTTCTTTCTCTCCCTGTTTTGCTGTCTATAAAAGTATGATAATATTGGCTCACATCACCTGCTGAATAAGCCACTATTCAACACAAATAGCTGATGTGAGATTAATATTTCTACAGTACTCTGCTGAGAATTGCTGTCAGTCCAGTGTATGCTACTATAATTATGGTATACAATAGAAATCAGGCAGCTTGTGGGTATTCTTGAGCCAGCCTCTATCTGCTACCTGACTTCACATGTACATGTCCAATGGAAAAGAGATTTAAAAGTAAAAGTGTCCTTGAAACTAGATAAGAAACTTTCAGCCAATGGAGAATGTCCTTCAACACCCACCTGGGGCTACAGGTTTTTTTCCAGCCAGTTCTGTCTGATTTTGTTTCTTTGTGTACTCAAATCCATCATTCTGGCTGGTAAAGGAGGAAGGGACAGCTTTGAGAGAAGGACTGTGGTAGGTCAGGGTACAGTGGGGTTTGAAAAGACCCCTGAGGGTTTTGATTCATGATGTCTGCCAAAGCCACACACCTGGTGATGGCAGAGCACAAGGTGACAGCAGTCCTGCCATCTCCACATCTCCCACTCCATGCCCAACAAGAGGATCCAACAATCCACATTGCTGCCCACTCACCAATGAATTGAAGTACATAACTACTCCCTTTGGCTGGAAATTCCCAGGGAAAGGGTGACTGGATTATCCTTTTTCCATCCTCAGAGAAAATCCCAGTTTTCTTTTCAGAGGTGAGCACTACATGCCTCATGTCAAAGCCATGTACAAATCCTAATGCAGCATCTTCTGCCACAGAGCAGGAGGAACAAGGAGCTTTTCAGCATGTCTAGTAGAGCTCAAAAATATTTTTTCCTTTAGAATTGTGAAGTCATCAGAAAGGGCTGAAATTTTAGAATGAATGAGATTCCACTTATACTAAACAACTACTGAGTTGAATCTTCTCCTTTCTTCTTTGTCTCTTTAGCTCTAACTTTCTTCCACCTGGAAAATGCCCTGAACATTTTGGGAACTATCAGGAACAAGAAACCACCATTCAGTCACAGCTGGCCCAAGGCATTTCTGAAAAATAAGGCACTTTGTTCTCACTGTTGGGCAGTAGATTTTCCAGCAAAGTGGAACAGTGGGTAGAGCAGGCTTTTTTTCCCCCCCAACTCCACATTTCCCCAGGGAATTCCTATAGATTTCTCAGCATCCACCCAAGCAATGTCATGGTGCAGCTGTACTGTGTTATACCAACCCAACATGTGTCCCCACTGCCCTACAGATTTGTACACTTTTGAGGGGAGGACAGCATTACACAGCTGCTTTGGCCAAAGCGTGGGTTGGTTTGTTTGCATGCTGGCTTCCTATAAAATGAAGAAAAAACCCTGAAGAAAACAACAGCCTGGAGATAAAAAGTCCCAAAGTTTTAGAATTGTCAACTCCAAGAAATGTGGTGGGTGTAAAAACCACAAATCAAGCTTCACATCCATGTACAACATCTATATTTGTTCTGAACAATGCTCAATGGTGAGAGTGGGGAGCCCCGTGAGCGCTGCCTCCCACTGTGACATGCCTCCCATTCCTGGGGACAGCAAGCTCCCCTTCCCACAGACACCCCCAAAAAGCCTCTGTCTGTTCTCCACAGCCCTGGGCAGGATTTTGCTTCCTCTTTGCAAAGCCCTTTCCAGTAGGATGGAAGGGGGCTTTGCTGCAGGAGCTGAGGCACATCCCCAGCAGTGTGTGAGCAGGTACCAGCGCAGCAGTGGGGCACAGCACTGCCTTTTGCACTGCTGTCATTGCTGGGGAGCTGAGAAGCCACTGCCTCACTCCAGGTGCAGTTAAATACTGGGTTTGGCTCATTAGTCTTAGCCCAGATCACACAGCGTTCACCTAGCACAAGGGGTGACACAAATATTCATCCTTGTTAATCTACAATAAGTCAGGAGAGGACAGAAAATGTTAGCTATGTGGCTAATATTTGCATTCTGCCATTCATTAAAAACCATCACTGAATGTGACTGAAAAGGAACTAAATTAGAGATTTTTTAACAAACCCTTCTCCAAAATTTGAATAACATGGATTTTTTTTCTTTTTAATCTTTTGGTAAATGTACAAAATGAAATGAACATGAAAAAACCCCAAATCTATTTATCATGAACATCCTCATCTCTGTGAGATCTCTGTAGTAGCTGAAGGTATTACAGAGACTATAATGCACAGAGTGCTTTAGGGTGAGAAAGTGCTTTTGAATAGGTTATAATTCATTTAAAATACACAAAATGAGTTTTAATGCATGCAGTTAAAGCATTAGAAACTCTTTTAAAAGAAAGGCTTTATAAAGATTGGGTTATTCAATAGATGTAAGACCTCACTTATTCAATGAGTGGAAATAAAAATTACTATATAAAACTACTTTTACTGTGTCCTTTGCTGCTTTGGAAATTAATCTAGATGCTATTACATCTTGCAGAGATGACAACTCTGTATTAGCACTTAAAATTTTCAGTCCTTCCAGAAGATGTTACACAACTCACTTGCACCATGATATTTCGGAAAACTAAATGCATGCACACCTTCATGACTTCCTCAGAGAGGCTGCATGGCAAGTTCACATAAATCTTTCAACTGAGATTCAAGCACTGAGAAGGAGCTACTGAATTGCTGGCAATGTGAGCTAATATGAACTAATATGAACTTCATGCAAGAGTTTGCTTTGTCCGGAATTGCCGCTTGGAGTGGACTTGTAGTAACAGGCTCGTCGGAGACCTGCCAGGGGAGTCTCTCTGGCAGGCTGTGAGCTGCAGCTGGAGCTGCCTTTCCTTCAGTTTGCTCTGAATTTAGGACATGCTTGTGCAGCTCTGCTATAATCTTTTAGCTGGAGAGGAGACAGAGAGGAACCCAACACACCTGAAGGGGACGAATCTCAGGATAATCCCAGCACAAAGTCAAGCCGTGGGTTAAACTGCAAAAGTGAAAAGTTTATTGAGGCTCAGACTGGGTCTAAGGTCATCTCATCTGGGCTGAGGAAGCTGTGGACCCAGGAGAGATGAAAGCATGCAGTTTGCTTGTTTTAATGACTGACTGGGATGCCTGTAGCCAGAAAGGCATCCCCACCCCTAGATGAGAAGACCCACCACCCCCATGGAGCCACACACGGGGAGCTCAGTTCCCACCACACAGAAGCTCAGCCCATCCCTCCATCACCGCCTACTTGACCACTGGAACAGCAGTGAGGCAAGTTTCAGAGGGAGATATAACACCTCAGATGTTTTAAAAAACCAAAGAAAATCCCAAGAGGATGAGCTTCATCAGCTGCATCACTGAGTCCAACAAAACCCATCACTGTCCTCATGAACTTTGTCTCAGCAAAGACAATGCTTGGGCTAGACTTGTTTTCTGCTCTCCCAAGTAAAGAAAACGTTGTTCCCTTAAGATAGCACTTCCCCATTCACAGTCAGGAAGATTTCCCTGATATTTAGCCAAGAGTTGTATAACAAATGGCTGATGAAACAAATAACAAGAACAGACCAGAGAGAAGAGAGGAAATATCTGAAAAGAGGAAAAGGACAAATGAGTCTTCAGAGAATATGAGCTATAGAGGATGGGCTGAGTTTATGTCTGGTAGATTTTGCTTCATTTCCAGTAATTCATGCTCTGTTTCTAGAAACAGATAGATTGTTGTAAAAAAATCAGCCCCTTCATGGTAGGAAAGAATGATGTTCTGACTCCATGTTATCAGAAGCTTATTTTATTATTTTAAGATATTATATTATTTTTAAGAAAACTATACTAAACTACACTAAAAAATAGAGAAAAGATACTTACAGAAGGTGAAAAAGATAATAATGAAAACTCGTGACTCTTTCCAGAGTTTCTGACACAATTCTTGTGGCCATTGGCCAGTGATTGAAAACAACTCACACTGGAGCCTAATCAAGGCTCATCACTTCAGGTAAACAATTCCTAACACATTCCACATGAGCAAAACACAGGAGAAGTGAATGAGATAAGGATTATTTTCCCATCTCTGGGTTTCTCTCTACCTTTTCAACTTCTCAGGATAAAAATCCTGAGTGAAGGAATTATGTTTAGTAAAATGTGAGAACTACAGATAGACAAAATACTTACAAAACCCACACCACTGGATCCAAGACAAGTTGTGAGAAAAAGTTTTCTAAGTCTTGACAGTCAAAATAGATTTGTCACTAGGCCAACACATAGAATTTTCCCCTTCTAACTTGACCTGAAACAAGCAAATTTGGATCATTTCTTCTGTGCCTCGTTTCTCTGTCCGGTGGATTTGCTCCACCACTGCTACCCCTGCACTGGATGGTCCTGGAGCTCAGCCAGCACCTTTCTGTCCCAGTCATTATTTTCTTTCAAGAGTTGAATAGTGCATGGACAGGACTATCCAAATCTCCAAAGACAAAGGCACCCAGCAGATACTCTGAAGGCATTTTGGTCAGGGGTGTCTGAAGGAGGTGCCATCACTGCTGTCAGGCACTGGGAGAGGGACATTGAGTGCACTGCTGGCACACACCAGACAGTCCAGCCTTGACACTGGGGAGGACTTCAGAGGAGTTCAGAGCAGAAAACCTAGGAGTAAGGGGAAAAAACACAAGTAGGAGACAAAAATAAAATGAGGGAACGAAAAAAACCCTATGCTGTGTAAAATTTGCATATGAATAATATTAAAATAATGCTTATTTATAAGCACATTATGAACAAACAGTGCTTGTTATTAACAGCATCATCCTAGAACCACTTTGCACATCTGTATTTTACATTAACACCAAGCAGCAGCCTCTGGAGCACATCTTGTTCTGTGTGCATCTACCCTGTGACTGTGAACACCAAAACTGTCTGTTACACAGATATTGGGGAATAATTCCCTAGATAAGCTGTGCATGTATTTACAAGTAAAATATGCAGCCACACCAGTGTGCACAGAGAAAACACTGAATTTGTATGAGCAAAATAGGAGCTCAAGGCAGGTTAGTACTACAGAGACCAAACTCTGAACTGGCAACAGCAATCCATCAGGACCTGTGGCTGCCAAAAGACAGTGTAACAACCTTTCAACATGAGCCACATCTTAATTTTTGTTTGGGCTGGTTTCACCAGCCTTCCTCAAGTCCCTTGTCTGTGAATCCAGAATATAACTTGGACAAGAACATGCTTATTCTGACCATTTAATGAATTGTTTAGGGAAATTCAGGTGTAACTAAGCCCCATAAACTATCACTACCTCCTTCTGAAAAGAGTCACCTAGCAAGCTAAAAATGGTATGAGTAGCAGAGTTATATTCCTAATACAGTTTTCATGTGTATAGTTTTTGCAATATTGGTACAAAAGAAACACACATACAAACAGAAGTTTCAGGTGACAAATACCAGCTGATTACCAGCAGTTATCTTCTAAAGCACAACCTGGTTGCAAAACCTAGAAATTTTACTATCTTATAAGAAGACATTAAAGCTTATTAAACCAATTGACCATTCTCTGAGCATTTCTCTGTTTCTGTACAGTGATTTTTTTTTTTCCTGGGATAACAGTATCCATAGCAATTTTATGGGCGGGGTTCACATCAAGGACATGTGCTGCTAGCTGGAAAATTGCATTTGATCTCTGCTTTTCCTTATCTCTTTTCAAGTTTTCTTTTGTCTTAAGTTTAAAGACACTTTAATGAAAGAAATTATTTCCTTTCTTTGGGAGGCTGAAGCAGAAGGCACTAAAATCAGTGAGAGCCTTTCCATTAATTTAGGAGAGCTTTACATTAGACTTTCAATTAGAAACAGTTAAATGTGGAAGTATAAAGAAACCAAAGATAAAGGAGAGGGGAGCAGGAGGTGGAAATGTTTCATGAACATTTACAAACCTCTAAGGTTTCATTTGGCTTTATGTTAAATTTAGGTCAAAGGTTTGGGTCAGCTTTTGTTCTCCTCAGCCCCCGTTTGCTCTGATCTTCTGTTCCAGAGTGGGATCTTGACAGGTGCACTGTGAAAAGGGAAAAATCAGTTTGAAAAGCTGGACTCAAGACCTGCTAGAGGCAGAATGATGAGACAACTGCTTTGCAGTTTGTTTCATGTCAGAGGGAACACAATTGGCTGAGATAAAGTAGTGCAGCATTGGACTGAACGCTGCAGATATTTTAAGGAAGTGTCATGAGAGGGACACATCAGAATTAACACTCCTGCTTGGCCTCTCCTGCAATCACCTCGGTGGTGACAAACCCTTGAGTTTTGGGGCTGTGCCAGGCCCTGAGGCAGCAGCATTGACTGTGTCTGCCACTTGTAAAACTATTCACTTGAGGACAGTCTTTTGTTGACCAGTGGCAAAACAGCAAATCTCCCACAGGGAGATGGATCACTCATCCCCCAAAGGTCACAGAACACCAGGGTGGCAAATCCACTGTCCCCAGCAGTCTTTGCCTGCCAGTGACAAGAGAGGAGTGAGGAACAAGAAGATTTTGGCACTTATGATACAGGTATACAAATAAGGCAACTCCATAAGGAAAGTATGTTCAGGTTAATTGATTGTAGTTTTTAATAATTTCTTGATTGTGTTGTGGGAGAATCAGGGCATGATTCCTGACATGTCTTCTAGCTAGCTTCAAAGGGAAGTAAAAGTTGAAAACAATTACTGAATTCAACTGAATTATGTTAATCAACTGGATAAATTTAGAGGAGGGGGGCAGGGGGCAAAGGGCAGCTGATATATGGAAAGAAAAGAAGGATGTTAGGAACAGAAGTGATAAAATCACTAGCCCTGGGGGACAGCAGGAAAAGCAGGCAGCTTTTAGTCCCAGAGCACTAAATGTTCTGTCACAACACAATTCCTTCTGCCTCATCCCCACCTTCCTGCTTCTGCCTGAGTCCTCTCCATCCCCACCTCAGCCACATCAGCACAAGGTTTGCAAGGCCCCCCTAACCCAGACCACCAAGACCTGATTTAACACAAAAACCTCCTGCACTGCCTGGGTGCAGCATCACTGGATGGGGTTGGCACTTCACATGTGTTTTGGCTCAGATTCATCCTGTTTAGTTTAGGCATTTAACCACAGACTAAGTCTCTAATTCTCTTAAAATCCTTCTCCAGCAAGCAGAGGGAGGTGGGCACTCCCAGGGGCAATCCCTGCAGTTGGAGGGATCATTCTCTTGTCAGGGAGCACAGGGGGAGCTGGGGCTGGGCACCCAGCCCAGTCCAGTCCAGCCCAACCCAGCCCAGCTCAGCCCAGCTCAGCCCAGCTCAGCCCAGCTCAGCCCAGCTCAGCCCAGCTCAGCCCAGCTCAGCCCAGCTCAGCCCAGCTCAGCCCAGCTCAGCCCAGCTCAGCCCAGCTCAGCCCAGCTCAGCCCAGCTCAGCCCAGCCCAGCCCAACCTAGTCCAGCCCAGGCCAGCCCACCCCAGCCCACCCCAGCCCAGTCCAGCCCAGCCCATTCCAGTCCAGCCCAANAGTCCAGGCCAGCCCAGCCCAGCCCAACCCAGCCCAACCCAGCCCAGCTCAGCCCAGCCCAGCTCAGCCCAGTCCAATCCAGTCCAGTCCAGTCCAGTCCAGCCCAGTCCAGCCCAGTCCAGCCACACCTTCCCTCCTTCTCACTGCTGCAGGGACCACGGTGTGGCCACAGAAGAATAGGGACAAAAATAGGTTTCTGACCTACTTCTTGGCAGCAGGAGCATTGAGAGTGGCTGCTGGAGCCAAGGGGGAATAGAACATAACCACACAAATCACATGGATGTGTTGGTGAGCTGGGAATGACATTGCCTCTCCATGCTGGCTTTCCCAGCTTTCCTGTTGAAGCCTTTTCTCTCTGTTTTTCACCATTCTTGACACACAGACCTGGACAATTTTTCCCCCCTTAATTTCTGTTGATATCACATTTTCTTCTTTGTTTATGTGAAACAATATTATTTTCCATGGTTTTGAAATCAGCTCAGGACACAGTTGGTGTCTCACAACATTTTGGAAAGAGCATTTAGGAAACATTTTCAGCCATAAATATTTGAAGATTATTATATTTAAATCAGTTCCAAATATGAGATTCTTTTTCTTCTTGAGGGAATTGTGCTGTAACACTTAAATCCTTTATATTAATTTTTTCCCTTTCTGATTTAAATTCAGACATACTGTGGATTTATATTATTACTTTTCATCAATAGCAAGTACTTTCCATGCTAGCAGGCTTTCAGTGGTGTCTGCACTGAACAACAGAAAATACTTATTCCTTGGAGGAGTTTTCTCTAGATAATTTTTTTTATTTCTAGTCTGTGTTTTTAATTATCAGTATTCTCTAGTGTTTCATCTTCCACAGAAACTTCCAATATTTTTAGAACATCTTTTCAGACACCCTAATTGTTTCCTTGTGGAGACTGAACTGGATCCATGGGATGGTCAGCCTTAAATACCTGACACCTTTTACTCTTGTTTTCTCCCATGGGCTGGTTTAGATCAGGTTGGCTAAGGACCTGCTCTAGCAGAGGGACTGGATGCTCTATGCTACACACATCCAAGCAGTCCCATTGTAATCAATTAGTAAGATGAAATAATTTCAAAGAAAACACTTCATTTGTCCCATATAAATAACATTTTCATTACTCATTTCAACTGGCTAAACAGCAAAACCAAAATTTTCTCTTAATAAAAATAGAATGATCTTAAAGCAAACACCACAAAGAGAAAAGTTGCTGGAAATTTTCTTTGTGGGAAGGGATGCAACAGAACTGGAATTTTATCCTTGGGTCACCAATACTTAGGGTCAACCAGGGGACTGTCTTTGAAAAAATTAAAACTCTCCTGAGAAAAATAACACATAATTCCTTCTGACTTACTCCAAAGAAGAAAAAACTGTAATTTACCCACCACATCTGATCCTTGTTCATGCCTGGGAAGGTGCATTTCTTTCAGAGTGAGCCATTGCTGTCACATCTCCCATCAGCTGAACCCCGGGAGGTTTCTCTCTTGTGCTGCCAGGATGCTCCTTAGCCCCTTCCAGAAACACACAGGACAGGTCTCAGCACTCTCAGCAAGACACTTTCAGTTCCATTTGCTCAGGGTACTCCCTTTCCATTACAGGAAATCAGGGAATGAGGACTCAGCCCTCCCTTTGCCTGAGAATCACAATTCTTGGGCATCCTGTAGACATGGCTATTTAGGGTACCCTCAAAAGACCCCAGTGCATCCTCAAAACAGCTCCTGAGCTTGCTTAGATTAAAAAAACATAATGTTGTCACTGCTGCTGATGCCATTTGGGCCCAGATTTATGAAAAATAAAATTATTTTTGATTAAATAAGCACACACCTGTACATATACTCACACTTCAGAGGATTGGGAGAATTAGATGTAAATGGCTGTTGATGAAACTCAAACACTGTGTGCTGGTGCTGGAATTCAGAGCCAGCTTTCCGGGATTAGGTGTCCCTGACTAACCTCAGCTGTTAGAAATTATTGTGGAGCCTGGCCCTGGCAGGTGAGGGGTCACTGTGAGGAGGAGAACAAAAGCTTTTCTTCTCTCTTCTGCCCCTGCCTCCCCCCTCTGCAGTATTGGGCAAATGTGGTTTTAATTCAGAAATACAAATGTCATCTTCAAAGTCACTCTGAGAAGGAAGGGTGGGGGAAAGGGAGAGCAAAAAAAAAAAAAATTTGTCAAGATTTTTTTAACTCTGAAATTGGACTGGAAAGTCTTAACAGCCAACTGATGAGCCAGTGAGGGAGGAAGAGAGACTGGGAGTGCTGGACTTAGTCTGCAGTGCACTTGAAATGCAATGAACTTTCTTGCTGTCCCAAACAGCATCTAATATTTTGCTTTGTTCAAGGCCAGCCCTTTTCTGATGTAAATAATCCTGTAATCCCATGTCACCAGGAGTCTAGGGAAAACAGCTCCACCTTATGTTCTTAGAGTGCTTGGAGCAAGGCAAAACTGTCACCAAAAGCTGTTTGGAAGCATTAAGTAGTAAGAGACATTTTTTCCTCCACCTTGTGCTTTTGGAAGTCTCCAGGCTGGGAGGTATTTTTGTTTCAGGTTGTGACAGCAATGGCTGCATAGAATGTGCTGCAGCTCTGGCAGCAGATGTGAATAATGGAGAAGGGTTCTGAACACCAGAAGTCACTCTGAGCTCTCACTGTACTTTCCTAATGGATGTGACACTGACATAATATGCCCCAGGGCTTTCTGGATCAGAGAGAGTTTGCTTGTTCCTGGTTTTATGAACAGCAATCAAGCTGGAAACATGTAGGCAGTTGAAACACATGTAGGCAGTGTGTGCTGAGTGGCTTCTCGTGCTGGCCATGGCTGGGAAGCACAGAGCTGAGGTCAGGGCAGCAGGAACATTTTGCCATCAGAGGAGAGGGCTCCTGCTCCCTGACAGGGCTCAGGGTGGGCTGTCTGGATGGTGGTGGTTCTACATCATCATGTTGTCTGATTGTACAACACACACAGTACCTGGAAACAGCTTTTGGGATGCACAGAAGCTCAACCAGATACAACCCACAGGAGCTGATGTGTGAGCTGGATTTGCTCCTCACCAGTGTAAGAAATGAAAGCCTTCATTTCCAAGCACAGAGGCTGGATAGCAGGGTCACAGCTCAGCAGATGGTCAGTCCAAGCCCCTCCTCCTTAGTCTGTGAGGCAGTGGCCCATCAATCAGATACACATTTCACAGAGCTGCATTAATGAATCAGCAGCACTGTTAATCCTATTTCCCCCCTCCCACATCCCCATCCTTCAGAAGGCAAACTCTGTTTCTACAGGGACTGAAAGCAGGATTAATCCCTCTCTGATTTCCTCTTCTAACTCCTTCTCCCTGACACCCCATTCCAACTTTCATCCTATCTGGGCTATTTAGTCTAGAGCAGGGAAGACAGAGAGGAGACATGATAACAGTCTTCAATTACATAAATGGCTTATGCAAAGAGGAAGGCAATAAATTGTTATCCACATCCACAGGAAAAGCACAAAAAAAGTAATGGGTTTAAATGCAGCAAGGGAGACCTGAGTTCAGAACTAGAATAACTTCCCTGCTGCAAGGGTCACTGGGCACTGGAGGAGATTGCCTGGGCAGGCTGGGGGATCTCCACGGCTGACGGGGTTAAAAAAGCACTTCAGACAAATGGGTCAGGAGTGGTTGGTGTGGGGGTGGATGAGGTGACCTGTTCAGGTCCTTTCTAGCCCTGTTTTCTTCTACACCGTGGTGGTAACTATTCCAGCCTCACTCCTTGGCAGACAACCACGACAAAGCTCCATCCCTGTGTTTTTTGGTACAAGTTGCCAATCTTGTGGCAGCAACACAACTGAGTCAAGGATCTGATGAAGCCAGAAGACAGGATGATCCCTCAGCACACAACAGGCAAAACTGTAAGGTCCTGCAGCACCCAATTATTCTGCCTAATCCTAAATAGTTTAATTTTCTCTAACAGTCAGCAAGTGAAACTCAAGCTCCTAGAGCTCATCAGCTCTGCAGAGGACAAGGGTTCGCACTCACACACTGATTCCAAAGCAGTGGCACAAGAAAGATAGAGTTACTTTGCCCTGTGCAAGATTACCAGATACCCTGGAGTGTGCTCGTGTTGGCAGCTGGAACAGCCTCATCCTGCACAGCCCTTGCAAAAAGGAGCATCCCTGGAGATGCTCTGCTCTGAAATGCACTTCTCACCACATTGCACTGAAAATGGGATGGATCCTATGTTTACATAAGCATATCCTTAAGTGCATTGCTGGACTGGGGCCTTACCCAGCTATATTTCAGGCTCCTGGAGGTCAGTAGGGATTGATTAGCTCCTCTGCATGACCTGGGCACTGAAAGCCTACATGTGTCAGAATGAGGATATTTTCCAGCATATAATTTTTCTCACTGAGTTTTAGATATCCTAGGCAGAAAAGATGGCCAATAACAACAGAGTCAGGAGGCAGTCTCTCCTTCTGAAAGAGAGGTGTGAGTGAACTCTAACAGATGTAATTTGTATCATTACTGCTGATGAAGTTAGCAACCTTTAGCAAGGAGACATGATCAATAGCTACTTGAGAAGATACAGCTGCAGATATCCAAATGGACATGAACAAGGAAGAGAGGTGTAAAAGGCAATAGCTGAATATTTAAACCAGATGAAAGTTGTAAGGTAGGTTATTGACCTTGAAAGAACCAGATAAGTAAAAAAAGTAGAGAAGGGCAACAATGATTTATGTACTTGCCCTGCACAAATATTAGATGGCTTATTCAAGAGTGTAGTAAATTATGAACAAAGTAGAGCTTTATTAGATTAATGACAGAGGAGTTTATATAGAAAGGCTGGCATCTTTAGAAAGTGGGTAAGAGAAATCAATTTTAACTATTTTTTTCCAGGCTTGAGCACTCCTTTTTCTGTCTCACACTTAGTAATTATATATCTGCTTGCAGATCCTTTGTGACAACAGTAGAACTCAATGTATGGAAAGCACAGGACACCAGGAAGGGGCACCCATGGAGACAGAGATGATAAATGCTAAAAGCTTTATCAAAGATGATAAAAGCTAAAAGCAGTTCAACAAGGACCTGTTTCTAACACTGTGGGAAGAGGTGAGAATTTTGGAATTGACCAAGAGGCTCTCAGACCTTTATCATGGTTGCTGTGGTGGTGTCCAGAATCCCTAGTGTTGCATCATACATGCTGACGTCCCTAAAAAAGACAGAATATGACAACCACCTCCCACAGGCTGTAAATCAAACAAAGTAGGGTAAAGTTTGGTACAGCAACAAGGGGACACAGCATGAAGTGGTTCACATGTGTTTGCACAGAAAGTTGGGCCAGGACCTCCCCATTCCATTTCCCATCCAAATGCCTAATCTGGACTAAAGGAAATAACATTTCTGTCTGCAAGAACAAACTTTTTAAACTGGCTTAAAGGATTCTGTTTAGGAAAAAACCCTCAACAACCCCTGAAAAACCAAACACACAAAAAAACCCCAACCCCCCCAGAAAAAGAACCCCGAAACAACCCACAACAACAACAACAATTTAAAAAACCCAAACAAACAAACAAACAAACCCCAAAAAACAAAAAAACAAACAAAAAAAAAAAGAGAAGAAAAAAATCCACCCTTAACAGATTTTAATATATGTAGTTTGGTTTGCAAAATATATGTATTAATCCTAACCTGTTTATACCAGTGGAAGGGACAAACCAGTCATCACAGTACTGGTAATTGAGCATGGAAATGTGTCTGTAACCATATCAAGTCCCAGCAGTGACTCTAACAACTTCTTGGACCATTGCCATCAACAAAAGAACTAATTCCACAGAGAAAATGTTCAGGGGCAGAGTTTGTACCAGTTAATCAGGGCATGGTCAGCTGCATCAGTGGGGCACAGCAGCCTGCTGGTCATTAAGGTCTGTGACTGCCTTTTGGGGCAGGAGGAGTGGGTGCTGTGCTCTCCTCCATCCCTGAGACTGCACTTGATGAGCTCAGTGACCAGATTCTTACTCCATCCTCAGGGTCAGGCCTAAGGGGCTGGCACTGTGCTGCTCATTATTCTCCACTTGCCATGTACAGGTGACCTGAAAACCTGACCCACAGCCCAGTGAGACCCCTTTGGATTTCTCTGTGCTCCAATCGAGCCTCAAGAGAACAATTAGAATGAATGAGCTCAAATAAAAATGAATTTTTGGGAGTGTATTTATGATCAGTTTTGTGTGCTGCCCTTTGCTCCCTGCAAAACCCCTGGCTCAGGTGTAATGCAGCTGAAGAAAGCTCTGGGCAGGAGAGGATTGCATGCTAATAGACATACACAGAAGAGCTGCTTACAGGGGAAAAAAATAAAGATGGCTGAGAAATAAAAACTATTTAACAGCATCACCACCCACAGAGAATAAATTTCACAGGTAGGATAGTGCAGATACAGCTATTATGGAAACATGAATCTTCAACTCCTTTACATTATTATATTTTCCCTTCCTTGTAAGGTTTGTTGAAAAAGTAGAATATGCTAATAAACCTCTCTGATTTGTCTCCCTTGAAGTTTTGTGTGAGCAAAGTAACACATTCTATTTGACTTCATAATTCATATGTAATTATTTTAGTTATGTTCTCTTCAACCCTCAATGGGCAGCTACTGAATTTAAGAAAATATATAGTCTTGAATTACCTACTGTAGTTTCTCACCAGCATTAGCTTGAGCTTAGTTGGCAGCTACACTCTAAAAAATCATCATTAAAACTTATCTCAATGCAGGTGTGATTTGCTCAAAGAGGTTTTCCACCATCATCTCCTGCCTCTGTGTTGCTCAGCATCTCATCCTGTGCCATTCAAGGCTGTAGTATCTGATGGCTGGAGCATTTGGGTTCCTTCACCTGCAGGAATCAAGGGATAAATATGTATTTATTGGTCCACAAAAGCTGCCATCCTGTGATGACATACTTAGTCATATGCAGGGAGGGAATTCCCATGGGACTTGGGAACAATTTGAATTAGGCTGGAAAAGTGAAGGCTGGGATGGGGTTTGTTGCTTCTGCCCAGCACTGGCACTGGGCACAAACACTCCTTTGCCCCAAGAAAATGCCAGAAGGAGGCACAAGGAAAAGGAGAACAGCTCCCTTCTCTCTGTCCTGCCTCCACTGCACCTTCACCAGCAGTGGGAAGCAGTGGCTGCCCAGCTTCACCCTCACACCTGCAAACCTTTCCATGGCCTCATTTCCTCCCTCCTCCACATCCTCCCACAGAAATGGGTTTATTTGTTAAACAGAAAGACTGACTGCTTTTGGTGAAGTATTTTAAGATGGTCTGTGTCTGTATATGAAAATGGGGACTTATTTTCTTAAATAATCTACATTTTCTAAAGGTTACAGGAAACTATTTTTAAAGGAAATTCAAAAGTGTTTTTGAAATTTTTTTTTCACTTACAGCCTCTTCCTTGCAGGGGAATCTCATCCACATTTCTTCATGAGACATTCAACATGTGCATTCATTTTCTGTTTCAAATAAGAAAAAGATCCAAACCCCACAGATGTTAATAGAAAATAAAGCTTTTTGTCATGATGCTGCAAGACACTTTCACAACAGTGAAATGCAGAGTTAAAACACACTAATGTAGAAAAAAATGTAATTTGAATCCATCACAGTGAAATACACTAGTCAATACCACCTTAAGACAACACATTAAAAACACCAAAGTACCACCTGCCTGTGAAAGGCTTGATTCTTATGAAATTGTTCCCTGAGAAAATGGTCCCATAGAACTTTTTAACTCTACTTAATCAGCACAAAACAAATCAAAGAAGATGACTCTTATTTCCTTTCCTAAATGAAAAATGTCCACCCTATGAGGGAAAGGTCAGCTGTTAGGCAGAGTGCTGCTGCACTTTAGAGAACCTAAAATCTGCACCTGGACTTCCTCACATCCTAAATATTTCCCTCCTTCAGTTTGGCTGAGAATTGCTGTTTAAAAGTACTTTCTTCTTCCTGGTCCCTTCATTATTCTGACAGTTGTGTCTTTCCCAGAATTTACTCTTCCTGTAAGATTTTCTGGATAAAATACAATAAATTCTGTTTTATGTCCTAATTCCAGCTAGACAGCTATAGAAGTGTTAAATAGCTACTGTGACATGTCTAATAAATAGCCATGTAACCACATTATAAGTAACCTCAAATTCAGCCCAATAAATATTGCAATAAATTTGTGTTTGGCAGTAATCTGTATAAATAAGAGTAATAAGATAGACCAGAAAGGCTAACCATACTAAGGAGCTTTGATTTTGGAAAACAGCCATGTGCAATATTTTATTCTTCTTAGAGGGGAAAAAACAAAACGAAAAACCCAAAAAAAAACCCCAAAATTGTTTAGCAAATAATATAGTGTTGGGAAAGGAAGAGATTGTTCAACAACCTGCAATTTATTTAGATGACTGAAAATGAGACATGCAAAGTAGGGCATGTTTAGCTGAATGTCAGTGGCAGTTGCACAACAGTTGCATGCATTAAAAAGCAATAACTTTCCAGTTATTAATTAACTCCTATTGCCAACACCATTACCAGCAGCTGGAAACATCTACTGAACAAGACACACAGGTCTTTTTCTTCCAGACTGCAATCCTGTTCTGACTGCCAAAAGTTTTGAAAAATATTCCAAGTATTTGGCAGACAATTCAGGAGCCTCATCAATATCCCCTCCATCAGCATTTCTTCACCTACCACCCACATTTTGCCTTCCTCAGGATGACAGAAGCCAGGAGCATCTCAGCTGGAAGAGGCTGGCCCTGGCAGGAAGGAGAGGGCTGTCCCCACCTCCCATGCCTGATGTGGGCACCACCAAGCCCTGCCTAGAGCCATGGACACCCTGTTCCACCAGACCAGGGGTTAGGCTCCTCATCTGTGCTCTGCCTCCTGGAAAAACCTTCTGCATTTCCACTGCTCAGACTTGGACAACTTTAAGGTTCCTTCCTGGCTTTGCTTTCTCATTAACCAAAAAACCATTCACTCGTGTGAGCAGTGATGACAATACCTGCCACAGGCTTGTGTTTATTCTGGTCTATTTAGTTTAGGTTGTTTAGGTTTTTTCTATTTATAAGTTTAGGGAAAAAAAAATCCATTCAGAGTAAGCTTTTAATACCACTGTCCATTCTTCATTCCCTATTTATATCTCTCTGGAGCTCTGTGATCAGAAGATAGTACTACCAGCTTCCCCTGGTGTAAGTTTGCTCATAGAAAAAAAGGCAAGTTACACACAATAGCTCTATCATTACACAAAGGATGTGCATCAACATCTGCACAAGCTGATATTTTCCACAGGGTCAGACTAGTGGGTCATATACTCTGCAGCAGTTTCTAATGGCTCAGTTTTGGTAAGGACTGTGGAAGCCCGCAAATTATGAGAAAAAGGGAATATTTTTCTGCATTCAAATTCAGTTATTGGTGGTGGCACCCCAGGGAAATGGGCACAGCCCCAAGCCTGGCAAAGTTCAAGAAGCATTTGGACAATTCTGTCAGGCTTCTGGTGTGTCTCTTGGGGTGTCCTGTGCAGGGCTGAGCTTTGGACTTGTGTATTCCTTCCAAATCAGCATATTCTGTGATGTGCATTGAAGTATGAAAGGTTGCCCATGGAAACCTAAATTTTGGGCAAAGCACTCCAGATGTGAAAACAGCAACTTTCTGGGAGTCTATGAGTCATGTCAGAAACACATCATGCATGCCTACACCCAAAGTGTGGCTAGCTTGTCTTCTGCTCCTTGGGACACCACCACACAGAAATCCTGGAGTTCCTGCATCAGCTGCATTGATTGGCAAGAACTTCCCAGGTGCTGAAGTACCTGCAGCAGGAGATTCCAAAGCTGTTTGCTCTCATAGGTGATCACTCTTCCCATTCCATCCACGGTCATCCTGAGGCTGCCCCACTCTTTCCTCACACAACACCCCACAGGGGTCTGCATGTCCCAGCTCCATAGGTGTCTCAGCATGGAAGGGACAGTCCTGGACCTCCTCAGATTCTGTGTGGTGCCATCAAAATCCACTTCATCTTCCCCAGGTAGGACTGCTTTTCTGCCTGAGGAGAAACACTGCAAATGCAGAGGTGCTGATCGCATAGGGTGGTTTCCTCCAGATGGGATCTAAGCTCTTAATTTTATAAATAAATAAATAAATAAATAAATAAATTTTATAAATAAATAAATACAGCACAGACCATATTAACACAGTGTCCTGTTCTAAAATGAGATATCTCAAAGAGGGACAGAAAGGCTCTCAGCAGAGCACAGGATGGGCACACTGCAGTAGAAAAGTGTGTGGGTACAGAAGTCCCATTTTCCCTCAACTGCTTTAAATCACAGTCTCATTACAGGTGCAGGGTAACTGGAGGGAAGTATGAGCCTCAATTTATAGGTCAAGAGCTGGGACATATCTAATTATAAACTCATTTACCCCTAGCCTAAACATCCTAATCTTAGCCCAAAATACACAAGTCTGCCTGGAGCGACACAGAGCAGTGATAGCCCACGCAGGGACTTGCCAGCCTCAAAGAGCCCATGCCATGTTGTTCTTTCAGCTATCACAGTTTATTTTTTGGACATTGAGACTCCAGAGGCTGCAGAGCAGCGAGGCACCATGAAGAACACAGTGATTTGTGACTTCAAGGATGAGGGGAACCTTTTCAACGATACCATTGTCTTTCTGTCTCCACAAGATGTACTGCAAAGGTTAATTTGTTTTGAAATCCCCATTTTTAATTTGCATTACTGATCAGCGTAGCAATTATAAATGTTAATCTATTCTTCAGTGGCCTTAAATTCAGAGATCGAGACTGTTGTACTAAATAAAAATTCCATCCCTTGCTCTGATTTATTAAAACTTGAGTGATACGGAGAACCCACTGAGTCAGAGCACTGATAGGAGCAGACTTTCAAACCACATCCTTAATTAATTTTAAAGCAGGAGGGACCAATTTATATCACTTTGATTTAAATCAGTTTTGTTAATTGTGATTTAAATCACAATTTAAATAATTCAATTTGCATTGCAGTTGTGCTTTCTAGCAGATATTCATGACAAAGGGTTATTCTCAGAGACTGACACCTAATAAAAATGCTTGATTGCAAAGAAAGGTAGCTCTGAGCTGGTATTTAGTATTTGTTTTTGTTAACTCTTAGTTAGCAAAAACAAATAGCACACTAATATCACACGTCACTATATATCTAAGCATTTATTTTGGGGGCTGATTTTTATGTTTTATTTATGAGAAAACAGGACATGGAGTTTTTAGTCACCTGATTCATTTTTTAATGTGTGCTTTGTGTCATGCTGTTTCTGAACAAAAATATCCAGAAGAACATAATTGTTTAAGTGGAACTACATTGTGTCCTGCATATTTTAGGAAATATTATCAAAATATTCCTTGCATTTCAAGGCAGCTGAGGTACTGAACAGTGCAAATATCAACAGCAATAAATCAGCTGAGCTATTTTTTCCTTGCTTCCCTGTTCTTCAAGATTAGAACTGGTTGATCTCAGATCTTCCCTCCCCCCACACCCATCTTTTGCTCATAAAATGGATAAGCAAATTTTCCTGTTCTTTCAAATACCAGTTGTTTTCACAACTTAGTGTATTCGAGTCAATAAGTGATGTAAAGCAGATAAAACAAAAAGAAGAAAATGTTCTTTTTGCACCTGCAAAAAAAAGGGCTGCAGCTGTCAAATGCTAGTTTATTACTCAAGAAATTCCAATTCCAGGTGTCTAGTTAGTAATTTCTCCCCTTCAGTGATATGACATTCTTCAGAATTTTGGCAATGAATATATACTCGGTTGCTATTTTTATGAAAGAGGTTATTAATAAGAAAATAAAATTTTATTTTGGACATTCATAACAAATTTAGGCTGTCGTCGTTTCAGAACGCATGACTTCAAGTTTTATTTTCAGAAGACAAAATATTAATTTAAAAATTCAAAGGTGAATGAATGTGTGTTGTAAAAACACACATGGATTTTTTGGCACTAAGGAACTACAGACAAAAGGCTAAGAATGTGAATGGACTAATTGCCATCTATTTTTAAAGGAAACACAACAAAAATACTGTCAATTTTTATTTTCTAGAGGATTTTTCTCCTGCCCTCAACTGATAAAGTGTGATTTTTACCTCTTGCACCTGGATAGAAATTCTTCCCTTCCCCACAAGGAAAATGCTGGGAAATGAACTCTCTCCACACTGTAATCCTCACACAACATGACAGAAAAGGCAGAGCTCTAATATCAAAGTGTTGTTTCTTAATCAAAAAAATTATTCTTGATTCTAGCTAAACCTCTAAATGATTAGAAATTAGTTAACTAAGTTCATAAGGCTGCCTGGTGTGGCCACTGCTCTCTCCACAGAGAGCAGCAAGCACAACTTTCCCAGGCATTGTACTAGGAAAGGCTGTGAGAAAATCAAAGAAAAGAATAAAAAACAATAATTATCTTCACTTGCTACACTTGTTGTTGTAAACATGTAGAATGTATTATAGAGATTTGTTTACCAAAAAGTAATTTCTTAATTAACCACTGATAAAAGTGTTTTAAACTCAGTTAACCAATCTAGTCAAAACTATATCAAACTATCTACAAAAGCAATGATATGATATGATATAACATGATAATTAATCAGCCTTCTAAAATCATAAAATTAATACTAATTATTACCCTGGTGGGGACACCATACTAGAGAGCTTTCCCACTCAAGTACTTGATGCAAGTTTGCAGCACAGCTTCTTAGGGCAATGACTTGTTTCAGTGGACTCAGTCTAAAGGTTGGACACTATTATTTTGGAAGTCTTAATGATTCTATGAATCCCATCCCCAGCAGCAGGGCATCAACAGTGACTGCTCAGGCAGGCTGGCAGGAGGGCAGGGCTGGGTTCCACCTCTGGGCAGCAGCACCATAGCACTCACAATGCCCTTTGGAGCTGGGTAATAATTTTCCTCTGGGCTGTTCTTGCTATTTGGCATTAGGAAATCGTGTTCTGAGGGCCAAAAATCTGTGGTGCAACAGATCACATAAGAGATGTCCAGACTGCAGTCTGCAATGGGGGTTTACATTAAGTCCTTCACACCTTAGTCAGTCCCCAGAATATGCAGCCTTATATTCATTTTCAATCAGTTTTCTGAAACAAGAGACATTTGTTTTCATTTCTGCATGAGCTGCTGAAATGCCACCTGGTACTTAGTTACTGGGGTTAACCAATACCAAGAAGAATTCTGTGTTGGGGCTTAGGTCCTAGAAAAGAATGAATTCCCCAGGATGGTAAGAATTTGAAAATAAATTAAACAAGCAAGCAAGTTAGCTTTTCACCAGTTCTGAGTGTGCTGCACAGGAATATGCTCACCAAAAGGTGTGGGAGCACTGGGAATAGGCAGGCACTCACCTGGGAGGGAGCAGGACAAAACACCCAGCTGACTTTTCCATAAAGCCTTGCAGAAGTACTTCCCAATCAAATGAAAACCTTAGTGACAAAAAAAAATTCAAATATAAATTTGATAAGTAAACAAAAATTTTACAAAAGGGTAAAAGCGTTTCTGTCGAATAAGATTTTTAGCTTATTCTAAACTTCAGAGCAGGCACAGACTAAAAAGAGGTGCCAAAAGCAGTAACTGAGGAGTTGTCAGAATGCTGCAGTTGAGGGCATACACCCACGAGTTCCCCTTAGCAACATCTCATTTTCTGCTGAAAACAACCATAGTTCACAATTCCTCTGTGCAAGTGCCAGCCTACCTAGAATTGACAACTCAAATGTGAAGAACAGAAAAAAGGGATCAGTAAATACCTGAGTCCTGTATTTGGAGAGCTGCAGTATACATTCAAGACCAATTAAATACTTTAAAACCTTAGTGAGTACTTGCAGGAGTTATGTCTGCTGAGCCCATCAAGTCTGCAAAACTTGCACAGGAGAATCACAAAAGAATTTTGCAAGGGAAGGCTCAACACAGAGATGTAATTTTTATGCTTTGGAACACATAGGAAATTCCAGAAATAACTGAATGAAGTCTGAATGTCTTGCTGAAAGATGTGCGTTAAGCAAATATAAACCATTAAGTAAATACATGGAAAAAGTAGTGCCTTGGAAGAAACAAACAAATGATATATGGCATCAGACTAAACAAGCTAGTGCAAGGCCAAGATAGATTTCAGCTATCTCTGAAATCACTAGGAAGTAATCATAAAGAAACACTTGAAATAATAAATAAAATAGAAGAAATAGTTTTTTTCCCCTACCACTCATGTCTGAAGCAGTGCAGAGTGCCCTAGAGCTGGACATATAATTTTCCTTTAATCCCTTCATGCTGACAGTGAAAGATGCTTTACTGTGTCCACTGTACCTGGCCATCAAGAATTGCCTCTGTACAAGGATTCCTCTCTTGCAGAAAGCTGAGGAAATTAGGCTGCTCCTCCCAGACAGGGAGGATAAGACAGACTGGATAAGACAGACAGGGGTGTCTGAGGAACCACCACGCTCCTGTTCCTGATGGTGATGTGATCCTCAATTTTGGAACAAGCCTGGCATGCACCAAAACAGCCAATGCTCAAATGACACTGCACATGGTACATTCCATCCTAACCAGATCCAAATTTCAGGTTGGCTTTCCTGATACCAGCAGCTCATCAAGATGTCTGTGCTAGCTAGATATTTCACCTCCTGTGCAAGGAAGGAAAACTAAACAAGTAAAACTAGCTGACATAAGGAAAATTGAGAAGCTGTAACTCATACAGAATTGGCCCAGAAATAATCAGATTCCTCACTCCTTTATTTGCTCCTGGACCAGATCCATTCTGTCCAGATAAACTCCTCCTCAGTGCACTACAGCTCTGGTGTAATGAAGTGATGGGTCATGCTGATGCTATCGCATCCAGGATTTATGAGGAGACATTATCACCTCAAATAGGGAATTGGAGGGGGCAGAGAGATTGTGGCTCTGCAAACAAGTCTTTAAGGCATGTTTAGATGGGTGGGATGCAATCAATCAAATTAAGGTGCTGTGCATGGATGTATCTCCACTGACCTCAGCGAGAATTCCAGCATACATTGGTAGAGGATCTGCTGGTTAGGAATTCATTAACCATGCACATCTGTTAGCAAAAGCAGGCACACCTCCTACAGGTAATTCAGCATATTTCCTTTCATTTTCTGAGAGTAAAGTGTCCAGTGCTGATACCAAAGCTGCCTTCCCTGCTGATCCCCTTTTGGCTCTGTTTGGCATGTTACTTGCATTCTCCATTCAGCAGCAGCTGTGCATAGCTGGTCAAACACTCCAAGTTGTTTGTCAAAGTTTTCCTAAGGCTTTTCATCTCCCTGTTTTCCCATGAGGTGCCCAAACACAAGTCATCTCTGTTGGCTTTTGGAGCACATTAATTCTGAGCACAGCATCAGAACTGGCAGGTAATCAGTTAGCTGGAAGTTAAAGTGGAGCATTTTTCCCTAACAAGGGCAACAAAAAGGTGTGAAAGACATTTCTGAATTAGAACATTTTTATTCAGGTAATATATTTCCTAGAGGTACACCTTTAATGCCAGCTCATGGGCAATTCTTTCACTAGATGCAATCTGAAAAGCCACTGGAGGTGGAGAAAAACAAAGCAGAATATCTGATTTATCACTTCTGAAATGCAAGGTGTTGAGATTACAAACTGCAGCCTCAAGGCTTTGGGCCCTGAAGCACTGCACCACCCTGGATCCATGAGGACAGAAAGAGGAATCCTCCAGCTAACATCACTCACACTTCTCCTCAGACTGTGGGAGATGTTTCTGTGAGTGCACAAGGAGGAAAGAGAGGCCCCAGAGAGCAAGGGCAGGAACACAGGGACTCTGGAGCACTCAGTTGGCAGCATGACACAGGAAAAGGGGTTTGGGGATCACACCACACACAGCTTTTGTCACACAGTGAAGAGGGAAATAGATCATATCTGCCACATCTTGTAGCCCTGATCTACAGCCAGCTAATTGGTAACAGGAGTTTTATGTAAAGACGAACTACGAGGAATCTTTAACATGAATATCTCTCAAATAATTTATTTGATTTTGAGCTGTCTCCTAGGAAACAGTCCATTTGTGTCAGCATTAAGGAGTAGGATGCCATGCATAGTTAGGAATGCCTGTTAACCTCCACCCTTGAAATGCTCATCCCTACAAGACAGGAGGAGAGAGGGAAGAATGGGACCTGATCTCAAGGGACCATCAGTGGGAGCCTGGCTCCTATTTGTGCTTCAGGAGTTCTCACACCAAATTTATGCCCAAATTCTGTCATGTGCTGTCAGGGCAAGTGGATGCACAGGTAGCTGAGTGAGGTCAGGAATTAATTTGACACATTATGGCTTCAAATTCCACAATGATTTGTGGATGTAAAAAACTTTCCAACCCTAATCAACAGGAATATTCATGTGCATGAAATTGGATGGGGAAGATCAAGATTAGTCTCCAGAGAAACAAAATGATGTAAAGGCTGTTATTTATCCTGGCTATCCTATTTTTCTGATAGGGGAAAAAAAAAGAAAATATTTGAATTATAGCTATTTGATGGGTAACATTGCAGTAGACAGATTAGTCCTTGTAATCTGCTGGCACCATCAGCAGAGGACTAAATCAAATATGTTTTTATTCATCTTATGTATCTATTAATGCAATCCATTGCAATGGTTATTCATTATTTATGTTTGTGTGAATTCCTGCATGTTTCATTCTCTTTTGAAAACTAGGATAGTTGAAATGGTACAGGATTGCTTTTTATCTGACAGAACTTTAATCTTTTGCTTATCATGGTTTCACCTGAACTGTTGTTCTAAAAACTAAATAAATGAGGTTTTGGTGAGATAAGAAGTTCCAATATTAGACCCTGATACCATTGGTCATGGTGCCATGATACACCCAACATTCCTTATAAATAATAAGTGTGTGAAGATCTTTTTTTTTTTTTGACTGCCTGTATTAGTTTGAAGAAATAGCACTCACCACACTGAGTAACATTTAACACTGCTCATACTGTAGTCAAAGTAGTCAAATTCCACTTTTTAGGAAGTAAAGATAACCACTTGCAGAAGTCAGGAAAGACTTTCTTCTCTACTTATAGGAATAAATATAGTCTGTAGCTCTTGTCAGCTAGTAATATTCATCATGCCACTCTCAATTTGGTACAAAGTATTTCAGAGAAAAATAGATCAGATTTCTCTAAATCAGAATATGCCTGCTGCTGCACCCTAGCACTGAGATTGCAATTCAGCATCTTGTTCCACTCTGCAGTGAAGAACCATCTGAAAGTTAGACTGGAGGACAAAATCAGAAAACAGACTTCAAGGGAAAATTACCTGCCACCATTTCTAGGGTGCAGGTGAAAGAAGGTTTGCAACTTGTGTGACTAAAAAGCCTTGTTCCTCAACCCTGCTCCCAAAGAAATCTTGTCATATACATGTTAAGTCTGGTCCCAGGTCCAGGAAGACAAGAGAAACATCAAGAAAGTTCAGGAAGACATCAGCATGATTCACAATTCAGTTTTCAGAATCAGTGGATATTTTTCCTTGTTTATTCCATACAGGAGCAGTCAAATGGAGAACTTAAAATGACCTTAAAAAACTGAAAACAGGAACAGGAGACAACTCTTAATGCTGCTGTGCCATAATCCATGCTACTCCAAACCATTCTCCAAGACAAGAAACAGAAAAACCCCATCAAGAAAATTGTGCCATAAAACAGAAAAACAAAGTATAAACAGAAAAATAAAACCAGACGCCAATGTGTACCCTAAGGAACCATTAAAAGCAAAATGCTTGTCAGGATAGGATGCTCCACTGCACACATCTGGTGCTCTCAGCAATAGAGAACATTTCTTTAATTGCTACACCTGAGACCAAGAGCAAGGAATAAATCTAGACACTGATCTCAACGTATTTGGAGACAGGTAGGGATGAGTAGCAGCATGAGGATTTCATTGACCATAATCAAGCCGTTACGCGTTGCTGCACCGAGCAGACACGCTCGGGGTAGAGCTATGCCTCTATAATTTGATGTCTGTTTTTTATACCCTTCTGGTGCCAGACATTGCAGAGATAACTGTGATAAGCCTCCCACTTGGTATGTATCATGCAATACTTTTTGCACCATCCAAGATGTCAGTTCAGCAATATCCAGTGGAAAAGGCAATGGACGAGATGTCAGAGCAGCTGGACTGACTCCAGGCTGTTGTTTCTTCTCATGGGTTGTTGAGAGTCACTGAACTTTTCTGTTCCTGTTTTATTTACTCAGACTCTAAGTACTGGCTACATGTTTAGACAGCACCTTGCATGATGGATCCTCATTCTCTCTCAGGCCCTTAGAAATGTGTAATTCAGTATTATTCACATTTTGGGACTTAGATTTTTCCTGACAACAAACAGTGAAGCCCATGTGTTTATTGAGAGGAAAGGATTCAAAGACATAACACAAGAAAGAACATAACTAACACTTGCTCTGAGAAGCTGTTTGGTGTTTCAAAACTGGAAAATGAGCTTGCTCAGCAAGTCCTCTTGCTCAGGATCTCTATGTCCTTCACCTCTCAATAGGATGGTGAGAGGTTTCTCACCATTTTTCTAAGTGGTGTGAGTCCCTACAAAGGGTGGGTTAAATACTTGATGATAAAATGTTCACATCCTTATTAGAAGGATATGTTATCACATCCTTAGAAAAAAATATGTTTTGCTCTGAATCCAAGCTGAATATTCTAAAATTGCTTTTAATAATTTCCTTCAGAGTAACATCAAGGATTTCCTTTTCTTGACTCAATTTGCTGTAGCTTGTCCTTTGTGAAGAGAGGCATGTCATGGCCAGCTGTCATTACCTATGTATTTCTCATCTGTATTTCACGTAGACCTGGTGACCCAGTACTCCATTTACCCAAAATATTCAGTTCTCAGCCCTGCCATTTCCCAAATCAGGAATGACATATCTTGAACTATGTTAACTACCTCCGAGCATTCTCATCCTTTGAAAAATGAAATTTCAGCCATTTGTTGCCTTGCAGCACACTTGAGGTCGGGAAAAAATATTAGGTTCTCATTCTTCAGGTGCAAACTCAAGTATTATCAAGTTCTTAGGACTGAACAATACTAAACACAGGATACAGAGGTGTCATTTAAAGAGTCACTGGGTTCAAGCAAATCTGAGTCTGCTCAAATAGTGTCTTTCCCACACAATTTGCCCTGCCTTGACACAATTCATTTAAAAGAAGAAATAATTGAATTAAAAAGTTAAATGGAATTTTTTTTTACACAACATATTGCCCAATTATGATAGCCCATTGCTCCAGTGAATAGCAGTGCAGCAGAGGAGAGGACTGTGAGAAGAGTTCAGCAACCAAAGCCATCAGTCCTGCCTGTTGTGATCAGACTGCAATTCCTGCTAAGTGTGGGGATCAGTTTCCTGATTTCATCTTTCATAGAGCACAAGCAGAATAGGATAACAAAAACTCCTTTACTGAAGACCCCTGGCTCATTTTATCTGCATCTGCTATGGACAATGTCAAAAGATATTACCTCTAAATTGTCAAATTAAGATGAAGCCTGAGGCTTGTTGATCCCTCCTCCTTTTTGTGCTTAGGGGATCTGGACATATTTTGAATGTCTGATTTGGTTTGTAGACAATGTAATACCTTTTTAACTAAGCTGGAATTCTGACCTAGAAAACAAAACCAAAATACATTAATTATCTTGAAATGTGTTCTAATGCTGAATCAGAAGAGATGAACTCAGGTCAATATTCAAATTGTGAAAAAAACCAAACCAAAACAAGAATACCCACAACACTCAAAATCTCAACTATATTGGTCCTGAAAATCTTTCTTATGATGGTTGTTACACAACAATATATGTTCAATGGAACATAAATATAGATCATACATTTACAATGCCATTAAGAGTTAAAAAGGAATGCATATACACTGATGTATTTCCTTTCCACCCCATCTTTAAGAAACTCCTGAGTCACTGGACTTCCAGACCACATTTATCTTTCTCTTTCATGAAAGATTACCCTATACAAAGATTTGTGACTAGCTCAATGACAGGAAAATATTTTTTCCTGTTTAGAAATATCCTGAAGTTGAGTTTCAGACTGCAAATACCTCCTCATTGTGCAACCGCCTTTTCCTCAGAATTACGTTAAACTTATTTAAGGTTTTTATTTCAATTTCATTTAAAATAGATTTCCTGAAGATGAAAAACCTTTGGGTTTTCTTTTGGCCTTCCCCTTGTTCCTACTTCCCATGTAATAATGCCATAATGATTCATTATTTGATGTTCTCTGGCTTCAGACTTATACTATAATTGCCTAATTTCTTATGAGAAAGGCAGATAAGGAGATATTTCAAGAGGCTTGTAAATAACTGACAAGGACCACAAGACTGTAGTTATTTTTAATTTATATCTGAAGTGCTTTGCTGTGCTAGCTGAAATAATGTGTTTGTATCATTTTTCTGTGCAGCCTGTATCATTTATCACTCAGTAACCAGCATGAGCTGCACATCCTGTTTTAAAACCTCAAAGTATTTTCCTAGTTACCATTACAGCAAGGTATTATACTCTTCTGGAGAACCTATAGTGGAGTAATGAATTGCATGACTTTGAGTAAAAGACTCCTCTTTGATTTAACTCTAACCAGTCTTACTAACTAGAATTTTCCAGTTCTGCATGCTTACTTGGCTTTCCTCTGACAAATGAGCCAGAGTTTGATCTCCTCCAGATTTCAGCTTCTTAAAAGTAGTTTTCTTAACTATTTTTATTGCACTCCTGCAAAATAATTGAAGAAAAGAAACCCTTAAATCCTGTCCTGAAAGCTGAATGTGCAATATCTTTCCGTCCTGGCATTTAACTCTAAGAGGGAATAAGGTTATTCAATATATCCAGCTCCCAGCATCATGCTGCTGCTCACATGATGGATGCTACACGTGGTGGTGCTTATGCTAATAAGGAAGTTAATGAGAAAAGCCAGGCTGGTTCATGTTTTGTAAGAAAGAGAATTAAACCCTATATTCATCAACTGGAATAAAAAAAAAACCAAAAACATTAGAAAGGAAAGAATGGGTACAGTCCAAACAAAATAAGATTCAAGAATGGAGAAGGAAACTATCATAGCTAGAAATATCAATGAATAGTGTCAGACATTGCTATTGTGTAATGCTGCCTTGTTTACATGGTTTATGTTAATATTGTTAGTTACTTCCTGAGCAATGGCTGAAATAAGGATTTATAAGGATTTAAAAATAGGGTGAAAAGGTGGAGAGAGGAAAGATCAGAAATCCAGAAAAACTTGAGTTTAGATGGGTGTCTACAGATCTCTGCCTTGTTCATTGGTGAAAACTTCAGGCCTTGTAAAAGGATTTAAATGTCAAGAAACCCCACCAAGGTTTTAGTCACAGCAGATAGGTAATTCTTTACTGGGACGGTGGTGAGGCCTTGGCACAGATTGCCCAGAAAATGCAAAAACCTGTGGATTTCCCATCCCTGGAAGTGCTCAAGGCCAGCTTGGATGGAGCTTTGAGCAGCCTGGTCTAGTGGAAGATGTCCCTGCCCATGGCAGGGGTTGGAATGAGATGATCTTCAGGTCCCTTCCAACCCAAACCCTTCTATGCTTCTGAAATCACAGTAGTGAGAACATTTGGTATTTTAGGTTCAGTCCAGTCTATCTTTACTTCTGTATCTGCAGAGCTTTGCTTTGCAAATGGTGATAAGCAGGTAAAAGTGAAGGACAGCCAGGTAAGACCAATTTCTCCAGTTACCTACACTCACACCTGTGAAGAGGTGAAATGAAATTGTGTGCATTATTTCCAGCTTTGGGAGAGTCCCCCTTCCCTCCCCTTCCCCACAGAAAGCAGTATAATCCTTTAAGTGGAGCTATGGTTAAAACCTACCCAAACACCACACAGACAGGTTTTGTTCTGCCACATGTGGTGGTGTGCTACTTATTCTCTTTCTGACTAAAACTAATTGTAGGTAAGCACTTGACATTCCTCTCTGAGAACACTTCTGGTTTGGCAAAAGCTCAGTGGGAGTTAAAGAACCACTTCCCAAAGCTATTCTAACCTGGATAGAAAAAAAGAGGATGGGCAGGCAGGTTGAAACACGTGGATTAATTGGTGCTAAAGTAAATTAGTATATCTAGAGAGAAGAATAGAATAAGAGGAGTGGGCTGTAAGCATGGATCAGGTCCCTTCTGCTCAAAGAAAGAACTGCTCAAAGAAAGGATCTTAGATTAATTCCTTTGTTTCCTTCTCACTTGTTAATTATTGCTGGTGTTTTGCAAACACAGGCATGCCTGCACCAGGTAATGCAGAGGGTGCTGGAGATCTCCAAGGCAGCTAGATGAGGAAACCAGCACGTCTGCCCAGAGCAGTGCTGGGATACAGAAAAACCACTTCAGGTCCCCAAAAGAGCATCACCTCACAAGTGAGAGACATCTCACTTGGGTACAGCACCAGATCCAGACCTGCAGCACTTAGACCATGTCTTCCCACAGAGAAACAAAGGGTGGGATGGAGACAGAGAAGTCACTGAATAGAAGAGCACAAACACAACCCGTTTCTTCAAAATAAGGAAAATAAACCTACCACGTTAGATTGCCTTGATGTTTCTGGGCCCATTTACAATGGAATACTCTTGAAAATCAGATTCACAGTGTCTGAGATGGATTATTTTGTGCTAGTTGACAGTCTGTGAGCATCTCAAATACTGCCCATGACAGAAATAACCTCATGGAGGAAGATCCACTGTTCCACAGATGGATCTCAGTTCCAGTTTCCTCACACAAAATGTCCAGTAGAAGTGTCAGAATGCATGATCACAAATGGGCAGTGAGGCAGGCTTACCATCTACAATTCTGTAGATCTCAGCAAAAGCCCAGACCAAACTAACAGCAATGGTGCTGCCTCCCAGCCTGAGAGCCTCACTGCTCACCAGGACCACAGTGACAGTCACCAGATGCAGATGTGGCAAACACAGGCTCAGCAGAGCCAGGACCCGGGTTTTTTTGTTCAGCAACAATTTCTACTTCGGGAACATGGTGGAAGGAAGCTCAGACAGCATCAGGAGATTCTGCCAATACTCTTGGTAGATCGGTTCATGTGTATCCCATGAACAGCCTCAGCTTTGGTGCCTGGTGCTGAGTGAAGGCACCAGGACATGGTTCCCAAAGGAAGCTCCCTGAGGCTGCTCATACCTCACCCCATCCTTCAGGGATCTCCAGAGGACGTGAAGTCCCTGAGAAAAAGGAACAAATCTCATAGCCTTTTCCACTTAAAAATAAACCCATTAAATGAGAGGAAGCGGGGCAGGTGGCTCATTTCCCGCGCTCTGCGCCGCTGATTGCAGGGCGAGCCCAGGCTCTGATTCACTGGCCAGGACGGGGCCATTGTCCCATACACCCATGCACAGGAAGGAGAGGCCAGTCCCAGCACCCTGGGGCCACCACCCTGGCACAGCACCACACCCTGGCACCCTGAACCTCGGTGGGACCCACAGATCCCTGTGCACAGCCAAGCAATATACTTTCCCCTTCTTTGCTTTCCTCTCCTGATGTTTGACTACCTGCTGCACTTGCAAGCACTGAGTTGCTGCTTCCATTGGAAGCCCAGACACTCACAGGAAAAAACTCCATAAATAACCACAACCCACGTGTTTAGTACACATATGAGAAATCATTGACATTTTCCTCTTCCTCCTTGGTTCTGGTTAAAAGAGCAAGCATCAAACCAGGGAGACAAATCACTTCCCATCCCAGATTTAGTGATGTGCTCATCTAGAAAGCCATGCCAGGAACACCATGAGCAGGAAAGTACTGATTGACAACTAAGCCCTTCCTCCCAATTTAAGACGTTTTATGACCTCCTGGGTCTTTCTTTAAAGAAGCCTTTCCCTTTATCAGTCTGGCTCCCCATTTCTGTGGCAGTGGCTGATAAATTAAGATGACAATATGGATTGATGAGGCTGAATCTGCCCCCAGCCTGGCTCATCTCTCTCCTTGATGCTGTGATGAAGCCACTGTCCCATGTCTGGCACCCCAGTGTGTGTCCAAGGAACAGCCTAAGCTGTCATAAAGCCAGGCTTTCCCAGCAAGATCAAGAAGGAGGAGGGCTCTCAGAGGCCTCCACTGAGACAGGGGAAGCTGTAACAAGTGTGTGAAAATTAACTGGATTCATGTTTACATTTGATATATCTGCACATATGGGCAGAGGCATCCATGCACATGCTTGGGTCCCATCAGATGTGAAGGGTTTGCAGCTGGGAATCCCTTTTTGTTTGCGTCACCCAGTTCCACTCCCCAGCACACAAAGCACAGCTCCCAGCCCAGCCTGCCTCACTTCCAGATGGGGATCATAAACCAAAGGCTTGCACCTGTGTTGTGCAGACATGTACACCAATTTTGTTGACCACTGTGAAAATAAAGCCTCCAACACATGGATTCAATGAAAATAGGATGGGCAAATCTCTGCCCCCACACGCTTGTCGAGCTCAGAGGGAATGAGATGTGTTCATGCTGGTTTAGGATGTCAGCATCACTTTCTAGTAGCTGCTCCAAACATGGGATGAGCATTTCTTGCTCCTCACCGATGGCATTACCCTGTCTGCCTCCTGGGAGTGGCTTATCCCTTCTGTGAGAGCACCAGGGAAAGGCTGGCTGCAGATGCATCACTGCTCCTTCTTCAGAGGGAAAGCAGCAGCAGCAGTTTAACTCCTTTCTCCCCACTGTCAGAAAACACAATTACATCTGAATGAGCCCTTCACTGAAAAAGTTACATTTGTCAAATTGGCTTTACATTTGTCAAATTGGTAAGTAGCTCATAAACTGAGGCCAACGACTGTGATTCCTCTGAGCTTTCTGGTACTCACTCTGATTGTAGTTAATACCCCAGCAGAACAGGGCTTCTCTCCACTGTTTGTGTCTGAGGATTGAGGCTAGATTAATTAAAGTGACTACTTTAATCTTGGAGTTTATGAGTGAAAACTGAGCATTAAAAAAGGGAGAAATATGTTTCCCCCCCCTAAGTATTTTTCATAGTATTTCCCAGGAAAATGCCTAAACTGATGACAGCACATCTCTTTTTTAGTTCTGGCCTCACCTTCACTGTTTTCTGTAAATGAAAAAGAGGAGGAAAAGCTTCAGATTTGATAGATTTCAAAATTAAATACATTACCACATAGACATATGCAGAAACAGTCACAAGCTTTCATCAGTTTCCCTCTTCTGAAGTATTAATAATCTGTCATATAAGTGTAACTGTCTTTTTACCATCTTATTAGGGAAAAACCTCAAGCATTAAACTTCTGCACTAGGTGCTAATTCTTTGACAGTTTGGGCTTTTTGTTTGTGTTTAAATAAAGAGCATTCACCCTTCATTCAGTGGAAAAAAATCTTTACCTGGAAATCACCTTCTGTGCAATTACCTGTTAAGACTTCAAATGCAGCAAGGCTTCATTACTTTGGAGAAGATTTTCATGTGAAAATTGCTCTCCTCACAGGGGGCTGCCAGCTTTGTTATTAATGGCTATCCCCTCACATTCTTTTCTTTGGACTATTGCACTATTGCTACCTCTGTGGAGCAGGTCCTGCCCAAGGGAGAAGGGCTGGTGGATTTGAGGGGGTGGCTGGCTAGTGGCAGTGAGGAGTCAGGTCATTCATTACCCACCAACTCTACCCAAAAACAATCATTCACAACTTGCAGAATGCAATCAAGTGCATTCCTCTCCAGGGTGATTAAAGAAATATTCAATTTGGTGCAACTGAGGTACAAAAGCTCTCTGTATCCTTCCTCTGCCAAGCATAGAAGAATGCCTTGCTTTAAATGATTTACAGAAACTCCCATATGCCAAAGATGTATCATTTACATGGAATCCAGGCAGCTTCATGCATTCACTGATTACACATAATTGTCCCAAAAATGAGGGGCAGGGGGAGTAAATCAGCTTATCAGTGCTCAAGGTTTATTTTACTTCTCCCAAAGGAGGAGAAGCCCAGGTTTGCTAGAAATCCTTTATTTCTCTACTAAAAAAAAATATATATCTGAAATGGAGAATAAAATACAAAATAAAAATTCTTAGTTCTGATTTTGTAACTGCATCCAGTTTAGAATCTACAAATAATATAAAATTAATTTAAAGCTCAAATCTCTAGAAATGGTATAAATCACATGGAGGTTCCTTCAAAACACTGCTAAACATCCAACAGGAGAAAATGACATTGTATATAACTTAACAGCAGTTGTGCCCTACCATATTAAAAATCAATTATACCTCACATCATGCAGCCTCAACTTATAGCAGATATTTGTGGTGCTAATTTGAGTTGTCCTGGATAATTAGAGGATCTGTATCTCCATCATTATAAAAAAATTACTTTTGCTAGAATTTGCACTGAGGTACTAACAGCATTACAGTCACGATGATTTTAATAGAAGCCAGATTGTGTCTGGCTCTAATTCTCCAAATCTTTAATGAATTTATCCCACAATATCCACAGGAGAAAATTGAGCAGCTTTATGCCCATTTTCAATCAGTGGGGAACTGAAGCTCAGAGTATCAGGGTTTAGACACCCAGAGACATAAGCAGCCTGCTTACCTTCACTTTTAACACACACATTGCAAAAACCCCTAACACAGCCACATGGATGGTGACAGGGAAAAGAGATCAGACCTTTCCTGGAGAGGACCTGAGCTTTCAACACCCACGAGCTGGTGTCTGTCTTAATGCACTGCAATATTTCTAGTGTCAGCCTGGCTTTACCAGGGAGGGTGCAGAAACACAGGCCTTAAATAAGCTATAGAATGTGGTAGTGGGGAAAAATAAGAAAAGTACTGGAGATTTTCCTGCAGCAGGGAGAGGGTTATTTGCCTCAGAAGGGTTATTGTTTCAGAATTGTTTGATGAAATAATAAACAAAATACTGCACTGGTAATAGTTTCTGAAGACCCATGCTGCCTTGCAATGCAGAGGAGGATGTGTACTCCCTGCCCAGAGAGGGCTTCCTGCACAGTTTCAATGTGAAGGAACACGCACTCATTTGTCAATGACAAAAAGCTAGAAGGCAATTTCTTAGCCTTAGTGCTTTCTCTTAAGCAGAAATAGTCCCATCAACGTTTGAGGTGTTTAAGGAGATTCAAATAGTTTTAATGCTCAGGCTTCTTTTCTAAATTGAATTAAGAACCTGCACTAAACCAATATTGCAGAGGACAAAGGTCAAGGCTTTATTTATATAATACAAGGATGTAATGCAATAACCGGCTGTTGGAGGCACGTAAGTAAAGGATCAGGGACAAAGCTGCAGACAGGATGTCAGCAGTGCACAGGGAATTAGCCATGCAACTCCCTCTCATTAATTACAGATAAGCACGTCCCAACCACCATACATCATCATGAAGGCATAGCCAGCAGTAACTGTGATTCATACTTTACCATTAACAGTGCAAGAAAAGATGAAAGAAGATTGTGCTCTTCTGGCACCATCAGGTAAGCATGGCTGTGGGCTCTTCCTATGTCAAATGAAACAGCAGCCATGGAAAAACGTGGTAAGGTGGAGCTTTTGTAATTTCCTGAAGTGCCATTTTTAGTCACGTTGCTATATAAGGAATAAATATTTTCACATCAATTGTCAGGCAGCAATATAATATTTTTCTGCAAAATCCTATTAAATAATTCTACATACTTTAAATATATACATACTCTAAATACTTTAATTCTACATACATTAAATAATTCTGCAATAATTCTGTAATATTCTACAAAACAAATATTAATATTGTTACACCTTGCAAGATCTCAATGACCATGTTCTGTGTCAACCCACCTGTCAGAAACAAAAAGATTCAAAAACTCAGAAGGACCTTGAAACTTCCATTTCTAAATACTCCTTTTCTTAATTTGCAAAGTATGTTGCTTGCTTAACATAGGGCACATCCTGCAACTTTACTCCCAGTCAAATAAATCTGCAACTTATTGGAGTTCATCATATATGTTTGGGGTACAAGACTACTTAGTTTTGTGTCAAATACTCTCTTATTATTGCAAAAAAAAAAAACAAAAACAAAAAAAACCCAACAAAACAAAACAAAAAAAAAAAATCAACAAAACCCCCCACAGTTTCAGCAACAAAAATGCAGAAAGGGAAAAACATTTCACTTGCTATATCTGCTGTAGATGCTGGTTCCTTCTTATTTTTTTTTAATATGAACATCACATCCTATTCAAAATCTGACTTTCCAGTTGATGCAAGAGTGTCACAAAACCAAAAGTCCATCTTAAGGTAACAGAATGTACATAAAGTTTTACTGCCTTACTCTGAGAACCTGTTGACATTTGGTTTTGTCCTCTTGACATCCGTAACTAATGCAACATTGGAGCCCTTACCAAAGGCTTTGAAATAAAGTTTACCAGCATTAACTGCCAGGTAGTCTTTTTCAAATGTTTTTCATACACTTTCTACACCAGATTTAGAAAAATGCAGGTCTTCATGAAGTCTTTAACTGATGGAAAAGATCTAGTAAAGATTCCTGGTAACCAGGTGTACCCTATTTCCCAGGCACTCTGCTGGCAGAGAGCAATAACTGATGTTCTTTACCTCAAGTGAACCATACCCCACAGGCTGGAAAAAAAGCCAAGCCAAGAATCTGTTCTTCAGCTGAGCTATTTTACAGGTAAAACCACCAATTATGGCTCATGTTCACCCACAGAGTCTTGAACAAGGCTGTGCTTGGAATGGGAACTCTGAGTACCCCTTGTCATCATTGGTCTCCAGAAAGATAAAGGTCAAATATACATTATTGGTAGGCTTTGCCCAATTCTCAGGGCAAGAGGGTCCTTCTCTCACAGGGCAGCACATGATCCCAATATCTGCAAGTCATTTCACTTCAACTGTTTCACTGTGGTCACCCCAATACAGCTGAGAGATGTAAAGGCCTCATAATAGAATACAAAAAATGATCAATGTAAGAGTTGTGAATTTCTCTGTTAAGGATAGTAATTTTTTTGCATTACAATTCAGTTCTTCAGAATGGGAACACTCTCAGCTTCCTGAGCTTTTGGCAGCTGAAGATTCAGAACGTGCAGGGGAGGCTGACTAAAACCCCATTAGAGCCATCCTCTAATTTCTGTGATCTCCTGTCTTTGCCTGCTTAGAACAGTCTCTCCAAGACTAAAGCAACCTTTAATCTTTCACTCTCTGCTCCTGTGGTCCAAGTTCTGCAGTATAAAAATACCTCTTATTTGAGTCTGTTGAGCTCAATTAAGCAGCTTTTTATAGAGGTCAAATTCATGAGTCCATGGTTGACTTTTCCAGACCCCAAGAGCTTTGGGTTGTCCCAAGTCCTGCAGTGCATTAACCTACCCCCAAGAAAAGTACACCTCAGCTTAGGTCAACATAAAAGGCAAAACCTTTCCAAAGGAAGAGAACACAGTCTTTTAGGCATGGCTTCCCTAAACAAAACAGAAGGTAAAGCACAGGTTTCCAAAGATGTTTTGAAAGGTGTTCCAGTCAGTTTTACATCTGGTTATGTAAATGTGAGCAATCACACAGATTTTTAAACAAGCAGTCTTTACTGAGCTTGGTGACCTTGCTACATACATAAATGCATCCCTCAAGAGTAAAAAAAATATATAATGGCTGGTTTGGGATTGATGGATTTGCTGTGAGTCTGTGCTTAAACAAAAGAGAGGGAGGTGAGGAGAAAGTGAATGTATGGAAACACAGACTCAGAAAAAAGGGGATGTAAAAAGCAAAAGTAAAATGAAGTGTTGTTTATGGTTGCTCAACACAAGAATAGACAATTTTTTAAACATATAACAAAGATTTAAACACAATATGGACAGAGGAAATTATTATTCCAGCTCTACAGAGAGAATCCCAGTCTCAAAATGCAACTGCTTAAGAAGTGGGAAACTCCCAGTGGCTGGACATTCCCCAACTCAATGCCTGTCTTGTACATTTTGGTGTTTCATGGTGTAGGACTTCTGTTTGCAGGATGGGAAGCACAAAGGCCCTTGTGTTTGCTTTGGGCCTCTGGCTGCTATTGTAATACACAATGCCATAAATATTGCTCACATTCTTTCAGCACTACACAGCAATTCCAGAAAGTGAAGAGCAACAATTGGGGCTGAGGGTGCAGTGCACTGTAAGCACCCATGGCCCCTTCCTCCTGAAACAGCCATTGCAAAGGAAGAAGAAAGAGAAGAGGGAGCAGAAGGCAATGACAGAAGGGAGAAGGGAATATACAGAATCTCATAATGACTCATCTCCAGAGGAAACCTTCTGCTGCCCCCAGGAACCAAACTGCTGGAATAGAAGGAGGGTCATAAAAACCAACCAGCAAGCAACCCAAATCCAATTGCATTGAGAAGCACAATCCTGGAGACTAAGGATGGATGCAGCACCACAGAGAAGAAAAGAGTGACACTAACATCTTGCTTAAATGAGCACATCAGCTGAACTTTCTTTTTGGTACAATAAAAGAATTAAATGCAATGTGCAAATAATTCAAGAGTTTATTGGCAGGGTGGAGAAAGAGCTTCTACATTCTAGGAGTGTTTTATTACTGCCTGCTTTTGAATTGCAAAGCAGTGAGCTCAAGGGTATTTAGAGTAAGACCATTGTAAGAGGCATTTTTGTTATCCAATGCCTCAGAAGAACAGGGGAGACTCCCGAAACATCTCTGTAACTACATTTTTGGAAGCTGCTGCAAGCAGGCACACAGTTGCTTAGAGGCCATCAGAAACAGAATTAACATCTCCCTGTGTGTTGAGACACACAGAGCTCATAGCTGTGTACCCCAAAGCTGTGTTTGCATTCTGCAACTTTTAATTGAAATAGAGGGCATTTAATATCTGAATATCTTAATGTGGAAGGGCATTCTTGGATCAAATCCTTTCTGGTTTTGACACAGCAGAGACTCTCCAGAACATCCTCTCATGCCAAAGGTGCTGCATGTCTAAGGTGTAATCCTCATCAGCTCCCAAAAGCCACAGATTAGGACTGATGTGAGTTATTGCAGGGACAAGACTGGCAATTATTCCAGGACAAGGCACATCATCCAGGGCCCAGATAATGTTCTTGAGCATGTTACCACTTCCCCTGGAAGCAAGCAAAGGCAGAGACCTAAGCCAGGACACCCACACAGCAAGGGGACAACTTACGATTTTGGACAGGGCTATTTTCTGCACAGGAATGCTGGAACTACTATCCCAGGTGTTATTCCCAGGTCAAGACATGCAGCAATCTCCAAGATTCATGCACTTGCTCTGAGCATACAGCATGTTTTCCTCCTGCAGGTATCTAGCACTCCATAACATTAATTGCAACTGAAGATTTCTTAATAACCAATACACTGCAAAACACTGGTGCACAGCCACTCTCTTAAATGTTCATGTATTCCAACTTTTCACTATGGCCTCATCATTGAGATTCTGGCCCAGAAATCATCACAATGAGAGGGGAAGCCACAATCTCCCATACTGATCCTTCCTCCTTCAATAATTATTAGCACAACTGATGCTCTCAGACACTGAACTTATCTGTGTCAATTTGGTCTCTAACTTGGAATTTTCTCTTAACCATAAGATCTTACTGTATTTTGGGGTTGTTCTAGGCCACAGGGATCAGTTGGAGGAGCACAGAAAAACAGAGACTGTGGTCTGGACAACAGACAGGCAAGAGAAAATCTGATTAATCTGGAGGGTAGAATGACTGAAATTTAGTCCATGGGAAGTTTGGAATAAAATTATCATCATTCTGTTTTGGAGAGAAGACCAGAAATTAGAGCATTCTTTACAGACAGGAAATGAGAAAGAAAACCCATCAAAACAATTTTAAGTTTTTCCAAATTAGACAAACAGCTGAGATTCCCATTTTTCAGTCCCTTGGGCTGCCAGGCACTCATCTTTTCTTTCCAGTAACCCGAGAGGGAGCCAGGTGTCCCCAGGACTGTTCCCAGGCTGTCAGAAGGGCACAGCAGAGGTTGCCAGACTGCTGGCTTCTCCAAATGGAAACCATGGAGCTGGGTGCCCTCAGCCCAGGCAGCTGCTGGGACACATCTCTCCTAAACCTGTGGATACTGGAGCCAGGAGCAGCCTGAATGGCTGAGCCAGCAGGCCCTGGAAACCCAGACTCCTGAGAGCTTGCCAAGCAGCTTGCCAGCAAGCAGGCAAAGGGCCAGTGCTTCAGCACAAGTCAGTAGGAACCTCCTCTCTGCTTTGCTATCAGCTAGTCAGACCTCTCCTGAAGGGAATGCTTGTCATTCCTGCTGGGAAGCTGCATGTGTGGCCCTACACCCCACTTCCTACCAGCCCTTGCATGCGGACACAGCAGCGCATCTTGTGTCACGCTTGACACTTATTTCCTCTCCCCTTCCAAAGCCAGATTTAACACAATCCATTCTTCCTGCCCTATGTTCTTTGCTTGAGGCTGCTTTGCCTCCATCCTGAGACAACATATAATTTTACTAAGGACATTTTATAACAGATAGCTTCCCAGTTCCTCTATGACCCTTTACTGCTGTGGGATGCAGTTGCTTCGTGCTCACGTAACATCCTCAGGCAAAACACTTTGGTAAAAGCTAAACATTCTAGAGGGGTTTTATAAGATCTATGATCTCAAGCGAGTCTTTATTTTATTGATTAGTTTTGGCTATATATGAACAAGGAATTGAGGATCTATCCTGCAGCTTTAACTTGGGCTGTTCCCATATTACAGAAAAAGTGACTTTTGTCCTAGTCAGAATTAGGCCTTCAGTCCTAAAGCCAACAACAACAAATTCCAATGTGACCTTTGCATGACAGACTTGCATGAAGAATGAGCTGGGCTAAACCCCAACCTTACATCTCCCCTTACATGACATGTGCACATTCCCACTCGCTTTTGGAGCTCTGCTCCTGCCTGCTTTCTGGAAACCCAGAAGAGACAAGACAACATGACAGCTTTCACTGCTTTTTTCATGAGATACCCTGCTTGCCTTTTTTTCCTTTCCCTACTTTTAAAATCACAATGAGATTTCTTTCTTCCAGGTTTCTCTAATCTTTTCCCTGTGGTGTGCCCATTTTAGCCAGCCTCCCCTCTTCCCTCTAGTACCCGAGGCTGCTCTCTTTGTCAGGGAAGTCGTGGGGAGTTCAGGTTTTCCCCTCTCCATTTCTCTTTGGACCTGACACTGCTCCTGACCCCTGCTCAGCCTTTGCTTTGAAGTGCTTTTTCTGCTCTCTGCTTTCCCACTGGATTGTGTTAACCCTCCTCCTTTCCCCGCTCCATCAGTTGGCTTCAATAAGCCAGAGGAGCTCACTGGAACCTCCTCTTTTGTGTTATCAGCATGCTTTCACTTCTCATAAAACCCTACCCACCTTCCACATAAAACAGTTTGGCAAAAGATGACGGCTTCCAAGGCCTGGGAACACTGCTAAATTCCACGTGGGAGCACTGCTGGCTGCCCCAGACAAGCCTGTCAAATAGGTCTCGTGTTTGACCTAGGCAACTTCACAGCAATGTCTAAAATCACACAGCTATGTCTAAAATCACCTTCTACCTCTCCCCAGGACCACAGCATTTAAGTGTCTTTTTTGCCATGTGCTGCAAACAGCCCTACCCTTCTGGGGCTCTGCAACTTTGTTCCTGCAATTTTAATGGAAAACGTGCCCAGAAGTTTGGTTTAAGAACAGATGACTGATTTGATTCAGTCTCCTTGGTGCTACAGCTCCTAACTGATGGATGTTCAGGTCAAAGCAAGAAATGGCATCAGCACAAAGAATGGCTCAGCTCTTACTCATTACAGACTCCTGTAAGTTTCCAGATCTATAAATATTCACGTTATCCCCACAGAGGAGAAGAAAGAGGATGATTTGTATCCTTCTAGCTTGTTCTGTTAACACAATCCCATTTTCAGTGTTTTCCAGTTGGATAAATACCTTGACGAACAGGAAACCCTTGTGAGAGAAAATACATTGTAGAGTAAACTGCATTGGTGTGTAGTTTATAAATATTTGCAATGGAATGTGGAAAAAATCTGTATTGATCACATTAATGTATGCTGGATACAGAGGACCAGTCTTCTTTTTAAGACATGAATAGAATTTCCACTATAGGAAAGAAACCTGCAGAATTTGTATGTGCTATATAAGCACATAGACAAAACCACTCTAAAGTGGAAAATGCTATTTTAATTATAATGGTAAAGCTTGATTTATTTTTTATACCCCTTTTGCCAGAAAGTTAAGCATCTCACAAAAATCTGAGTCATATTGCCTGAGGATCAAAACCAGAGAAAACTCAAAGCTTGCTAAAATGTTATAACCTCTTAACCACTCCATTAGTGAGAGCTGGTGATAACAGTTAAATAAGAAAGTAAAAACATTATTTTGCTCAAAAATTACATTACAAAGATAAACAGTAAGAGCTTGGGAACACCCTGGTTAACACAGCACGCTGAAGGACTTATACAGATCTCTCCACCACTTTCCTAAATATTTTTCATTATTGCTTACTAGATTATTAATTCTTTTTGAAAGGATTATTGTAGTTACAAATTTCCACTCAGGCTTCTTCACTCACCACTTGAGAATACTGCAAAGGAGCACCTTTCCACACATGACTGTGATCCACATGTGCATGTGGCTTTGTGCAGGTGGGAGCAGCACGGGGACAGAGCATTCCAACCCAGCTCCAGACTGATCCCCTCCCTGACATCTCAGCACAGGTTAATTCCTCTGTGCCACACTGATGCAGCTGTACCAGCAATAATAACCTTTCCTTCCTCCCCCCTTTTTCACCCTGGCCATTTTAAGGCAAGCACTACCTGTGAGCCTTCAAACCCCTTTCACCCAACACAATGGTGCTTCTTACAGCTGCTCATTTTCCAGCTTCCATCAGCATTGTGCAATTAAAGGATCTCTGACATGAGTCATTAAAACCCCTCCCCATGAAGCTGTTCAAAACATAAACCAGCCAAGAAAAGACACTGGGAATGATGCATGTGGAGTTCACAGCCCCCCAACTTCACAGGTACCAGCCTTCTTAGGTGCAGTGACTTCCCACCTTTAAAATAATAATAATAATAAAAATAACAGTAGTAGTAGTAATTATACACATTGAGTGCCCATTCAGCTGTTTTGCTGGCAAGTAGCTTAACCAAATGGAAAACAGCGTGGTAATAACCTACTCTTATGTCTCCAAAGTCCCTGTGAAAATCAAGGTGGCCAAGGTCACTGGTGTGTCTTTCCGTACATTGCCAGTGCTGATCATCTGCTCGAGGGCAGCAGGAGCCCTGGGTAGCCCTCAGCAGAGCCTCCTCCTCCTTCCAAGGATCTCAAGGATTTAGGAAGGTGAGTGCCCATGGTTATGGAGCTGGCTAACAGCCATCACTCATTTGACACTGGCCATTAAGCAGCCTGGAGGCAACCAGCATGGATCTAAAGCTGCTGCACATGTTTACCTTGCCTGGGGGATAACAAGGTAGGGGAAGTGCAGGCAGGACCCATGTCTTGACTCTGTATAGCAACATCCTCCTCCCCCAACTTCCCATTCCCAAATCTTGCATTCACTGCATTACTTCCTTGTGCTGGACTCTGCAGAAAACATCAGCATCTTTCCCCCACAGCCCACGGGGCAGGAGGAGCAGCTGTGTCCTCACTGGGAGTTCAGGGCAGCAGATGAAGGCAGAAAACCTCCAGCCCCACCAAGCCCAAAGGGATCTGTGACAGGCCTGTACTCTGAGCCCTTCCACCACAGCATGAGAGACATGGCTTTCAAGAACAACAATGATTATGTACATTCTGTACCATGTTAAAGAAGGAAAATAGCAACAGGGACAAGAAAAGCTTGGGTTGGGAAGGATGTTCCAGCAGAGGTGATTAATGGTGTTGAAAGAAACCCTCATTGTTTCAAATTTCTTTCCAATTAGCCACAAAGCTACTCCCTCTTTTTCCCTCTTGTTCTATTTTCTCCCTTTTTTTCTTTTACCTGTGTTTGATTTAGAATCAAGGTTCATGATTTGTGTTATGACAGCAGAAATAAAGGATCTGTGTACTGCATGCATGGGGATTTAAAGCATTGCCTTTGATGGCTCATTAGCTGCATGTGGCTACATGCAACACTGCTTGACTGAGATATATTGCCCAGGATTTAATTCCAGAATTATTTCAAAGGCATTAAATTGAATGCTTGCCCTTTTCACCATGGTATTTAAATGGTACTTTGTATGCCAAGCTTAAAAAAAGAGTACAGGAAACACAGATACACTGCTGCTGGAGCGTGTATTGACTTTGCTAATGTGCTAAACATTTATTAGAATTGTTTTTTAAACAAGATAATGTAAACCCAGTTGTTACTACAACTAACTTTCTCTGCTACAAGAGAAAAAGTAGATTTTTTTTCCTTAACTAACAGACAGCTCTCAGAACTAGTGAACAATATCTCATTTGTTCAGCAAGACTTAAAGATGAAACAGTCTCAGGCTGGAAAAAGGAGATGTGCACGTTTCCATGCTGACTGAGTAAAACAAACCAGACAAAGCTTCTTCCACAGTAGAGAGGAGATCAAACCCCAGAGCTGAGCTGAAGGTCTGGAGTCTCAGAGCTCTCCAGGCACAACCAGCTACTCCTGCTGGAAGGGTGCTCAAGACCCTCTGGAGAAGCAGCTCTGAGTTCTCAGCTTACAGCCTGGCAGAGACATCCAGGGATGAGAGCTTGCCTCTGGTGCACCAAAGCAAACCCTCCAAAACAGTCTGCACTTACTACTGCTGGTCTAAAACCTCTGTTAAGAAGGATCCTCTGTATTCTCATTTTCCCCTGTTTGCCTTGTCCCTACAGAATCACAGATACTACTGGTAAAACACAAAGTGGACTTTATCCAGTTTACAACCAAACTTTCATTCTGAAACAAAGCAAACCCAAATCACAGTTTCCTTGAACTCCCAGAGGGGCTATCCCTCTGCTCAACTCCCCTTGCCTACAATGGGTCACACTTGAGTGCAGGCAGTGGTGCAGGGGCAGCTGACAGAACTCTGCCCATGCACCTCTCCCCTTCTCCTTCCTGGCAGCATCCCTGCATCACAAACACACCCAAATGTCAACATTTCATACAAGAGGAGATACATAACACAGCTATTTCCACGATTTTATGTGTGGCCACAATTGGCTGGAGCTGGTGGTTCTGCTGGAGCCTGAAGAACAGTGGGCATCACCAGAATTTGCATCTGGATTTGAAATTTAACACCACTTGGGAAGCACAGGCACATAGAACTGTGTTTCCATGCAGCAACACCCAGGAGTCTGCAGCAGTATTACACCACAATTCAGCTTCAGCTGGGAGCCACGTTTTACTGCCTTAGTCACAGGACTAACCACTGTCACAAAAAGATGCAAGACACAGAAGAATTTGCATTTTTCAACCCATTTGAGAGCTCATAATTGTTTTTTAAGTCCTCTAATAAAACAGCATTAGCAAAGACACTGAATTCCTTCATGTGCCTGAAAATAAACGTGCACACACAGAGATCCTCTCCACTTCTGCCCTGCCGACCAAAGGAAGTGCAAAGGAGCAAATCTGTCCAAACACATGGGCTGCATCTGGCCTGAGGTCTCTGGGGGGCTGTACAGTGGGGACAGCACAGGGAGGCAGAGGAAAGATTGCCCAAAGTGCTCTTTTTGGCCCAATTCCAGCACAGATATAATTGAATTGGGAATGCTGCATTACCCTTAGTCACTGTATAGCAACAGTTATCTTGGTTATTTAGTAACTAAAGAGAGTTTTGTACAATTAAACAATTTCTTTCATCTATGAGGCTCTGGAAAGGGACCTTACATTGCACAGAAGGGTCTCAGCTTGCCACAAATGTACAGAACTGAGACTGGTCCCACATGGATGAGGCTTGGTTTGGTTTTCTGTGGAGATTCAAGATAACATGCCCAAATTTCCACACACCCAAATATCATAGCATAGGTATTTCCCCACTTCCACCTTAACCATGGGATGTTTTGACTGCAACACCACTTTCATCTACACCCTGTTGTATAGAACAGCCATGCAGAGTTTTCCCAAGATCCACTATTTTCTGCATTTAAGTAAAGCTTCAGCTTCAAACACACAGGATGTGAAGCCCTGCTTTTACACGATTTCATGGCATGTTGAGGAATGAATTACTGGTGTTTGAGGCAAGTGATTTACTGACATGGGGTTATCCAGAGGTTCAATTTGTCATGCATCTCACTCCCATGCTTTGTTTCCCTCTTCACTCTCTCTCTCTCTCAGAGGCAGCATGCTGCACACCGTTGGCAGTGAAAGGGCCTCCCTTCACACAGCAGCAATTAATTTTTCTCAGCTTCTCTCCAGCCAGATATCAATGATTCCTCAGGATCTGCAAAGCCTCTTTAAGACCCTGTCAGAAACATGGAAGCCTTCTTTTTCCTACTGCTCAGTTAAACACAGCCTCTGCATTCAGATTACCCAGAATGATCAATCTCATTCCTTCCCTCTTGATAAAATATTGGGTGTCAAAGTCCTTTAATCCAACAACTGGCCAGCCACAGTCCCATTCATCTGCTGGCATGGATACAGAGTAGGCTTAAAGTGGAAGTGGGGAAATACCTATGTCTGATCATCAGTGCCTTTACTGTTGGACATTAGATTATTGCAGTGCTTACAGACTGAGTCTGGTCCTGCACCTCACACCAGACACCACAGCTGGGAGGGGAAGAAGAGGAGACACCCAATAGACTGGCAGCTGAAGCAAGACCTCCAAAGGGTTTTGTTTTCAAAGCAAATGAATCAACTTTAAAGCACTTTGTCCAGCCCTGGATTCTTGTAGGGCTGTGCAAACATTTGACTGCATGGAGATGGATTTTATCATAGCAACATCCAAGAGAAGAGTCAGTTCTGGCATTTCCATGTCCACCCTCACTTGCATCATGGTGTCTTCATCCATGGTGAGAGCCATCACACATCCTCTGCCCTGGTCATCTTACACTGACTCTGTCACAAATACTAATCATCAGAGAGGGGTGATTTTAAAAAGAGTAAAACTCCCAAAACCAAGTCTTTTGTTCAGGGATGTTATTGAATCACATCCTTCAAATAGCCAGAAGCTCCAGTCATTGCTCTTAAAAGTTATTTCTGATCATTCAGAGGCTTCTGTCTCCCACCACAGCTACTCTGCATTTCAGGAGAGGCACTGGCAGGTTGGAAATCCACAGAGAACAACTGCAGGCAGAAAGGAGTGCTTATTTATTTTACAAGGATATGCTAGCAGTTTGGACAAGCTATCACATTGGAAATATGCAGTTGCATGCAGTAATGTGAACCATAAAAAGAGATTAATTAGTGATGCAAACCTAAAGAAGATTAATTAAAGTACACTAAACCAGGCATCATTTTCTCCACAACCTGCTTGATTTTAATCTGACTTGCTCTATAAAAGTGTTTTTCTTTGGGTTTATTGTTTGCCCTTTTGTGTCCTCCTCCAAAAGATATCTTCACACAACTGCCCAAGAAGCACTGCCTACATCTGCAAGGAGAGGGCTCTTTGTGGCAATATTTCTTTAAAAGGGGAAAATAACTGAGTACTTATTGATTTTGAGAGGAGCTTTCAGAACACACCGAGGGGATTAGCACTCAGCTCATCCTCACTCGTGTTCATTGCCTGAACTCATGTAGCTCCTTCAATTAACCTGCTGAAGTAATTTAGTGATGTGTTTGATGAATCTCAAAAATAAACTCTGGGCACTTGTGATGTACTCAGGCAAGATTATGGCAACAGAGCACACACAGGGGATGGCAGTGGCCAAACTGAAGAGGAAACCTCTACTGAGCCAAGAATCCTTTGCCCATTTACCTGTGATGATTATGATAATATCACAGTTACACTTCAAATTTCCAGCTGAGATGCAGAGCTGACATGTTCAATACCAAAAATATACAGATAACCCAAGCCTGCCTGGCTTCCAGAGTCCCTGCTGCATTCTAGAAAAGAGGATACCAGTGGGAAAGAGCCACCCCTTCCTTTCAACCCCAGAGGTCAATGGCTGGGGAGGTGAAGGATGAAACCTGCCCTGTGGCCTTCAGCCAAGACTTTGCTTTCAACCAGCACAAGTTGAAACAGAACCCAAGGTGGAAAAGGGAGTCTGAAGATGAGGGGAAAAATAAGAATTACTCTGGAGCTGCAGCCTGCAAATCTGGATATGCACCATGTCCCTCAGATGTGGGGCATGCCTTCCATGCCATTGTCACTCCTGGTGCTCTTTGCACCTGTATCAATTATCTCAGGATGCCTTTTGTCTTGTATGCCCACTGGCCATTCTATGGACAAAGAGGTGGTGAAATTGGTTCCACACTTTTATTAGAGAGAAACTTTCTCAGTATTCATCTGCACTTCATAACCCGTGGCTCTCTGCCACAGATTTGTGACAAGCATAGAAGCAGCTCTTCCCTACAGTTTAGCTTCTTTAATGTGTAATAGGGATACAACAGTCCACCTCAGTTCCAAATCCAGCCAGAACATTTTTCTTTCAAGAGCAGTAAAGCAATGTTAAGCTATTTCCTTGGGGCAGTGGAAATATGAAATACAGCAGTCTCCTGCTTTAAAGTAGACTTTGTTTTTTTGGTTGAGTTTTTTTTTATTTTTTACTGTGAGTGGTATGACATATACCAGCCACCATTACACACCAATAAAAGTGAAACTCAATTTTCTGTCACAATGAAGATGACCAATAAAATTTTAAACCTGGACAACACCCATACAATTCTATAAAACCTGAGCAGAATGATAAAGCTCCCTTTAAAAGCACACAGCCTCTCATAGAGGGAGTTCTACAGGCATATAAATTATCCAGCTTTACCCTAGAAGGAATATGCTGCACATCATGACACACTCTTCAACATTGCCTGAACTACTCCTCTTAACAGGTATGGGGCTGCTCTTCAGTACTCTGGGCTTTTTGGCAATAGCAACACAAAAATTTCAGCGTAGACTGCATCACATCAAGAGAATACTAACAGTTAACTAAATTAGACCAAATATGACTCTGCATTGTGTAAAGGCCTGCAGGGCTCAGCCAAAACCACAATCATCTTCGAAAAGAGAGAAGGGATCTCTGCCCTGCAGCCTCAGCAGAGAAGACAGAGTTGAAGATGGGGGAAATGTTGCTTAGTGCAGAGACAATACAAGAACTGTTTGATGTCAGGAGTCCTGTGCATCCTGTCTGGGATCCCTGTGTGTGGATGGGTGCAAGTCTTAGGAGCAAATTAGCTGGAGAAGGAGATCAGGGAAAGAGATGATGAGGAAGGGCAGGGGCGTGGGAGGGTCATACATGGGCAGAACAGGCTAAATGTGCTTGACACATTCCTGCAGTGAGAACTAACTGTACCACACAAGGTCTATCAGAACCCAGGCTGGCACCAAATATAAGTGGAGGTGCTGCAGAACAGAAGAGGGGCTGCCACTTGCTGGCACAGTCACAGGAGGATGGTGGGAACAAAGTTTGGGTGGTAAAACAGCAAATCGACTCCCTGCAGTAGATTTGAAGTGGTGTGAAAACAAACTAAAAGCACATAGTCATATTTCAAGTCCTTTGCCTTGGAAAAGGAAGAAAGGGAGGTGGTTTCATATGCAAGGTGCTGCCAGTAGGATGTGGAGAGCCCTGGGGAGCCCCCAGCAGTGAGGGTGGGCAGGGGGACACAGCTGCTCACCCTGGAGCATGTTCAGCAGTGTGAGCAGCAGCTCCTGACCCTATGGAAAGCTCTGTCCTGACTGTACCTACACATCAGGCCAATTTTATTGCCACTACTCAGAGAAAAAGAGCCCAAAAGCTTTCAAACACTGATAAGAGTTTTCTGTGAGTCACGCCAAGGAGGCAAAAATGTTTTCATGTTTTGCTTCTTCTGTCTGGAAATGTAGAAACACAGTCCAAACCAGAAAAGGAAGGCCTCTGGGAATATTTGAATTAGAACCCAAGGATTTGATTAAGGAAAACTATTTAACATGCTTAAAAAGCTTTGCTGCATTAAGACTGAAATCAAGCAAGGTACAGATGTAAGGTAATTAGAGAAAGAGGATTAAAGGGTCAGATTCTTTTGTCATTTAGTAAAAAGGATGCACAGAATTTACCATTTTGCAAGGCATAAAGAAGATAGAGGACATTAGCACGGGCAACCCAAGGATTTATCTTCCCAGTTTTCCTCCTCCCTGCTCCATGAGGTTTTTGGGGCTCTCCTGTACTGGATACTCAAAGGTTCACTCCAGAGTATGAAACACATTTGCCTCACAGAAACAGCACTACTTACTCCAGGGGAAATTTTGGAGTATTATGCAATGGTTATACTGTAATCATTAAAAAAAAAAGTGTGCTTTTTTTTTTTACCCACTTTTAATTCCATTGCAGTTGGAAATAAAAGAAAACAAACTACAAGAAAATAGAAAATGACTTCACATAGCAAAGGCAAGACCACAACTAAGGGTAAGTCCATTATTTAACTTGTAATCTTTCCATGCTAACAAAACAGTTATTTTCTGGTGATGAAAAAATTTTGATAGAAGTCAGTACTTTGGTCATTTTTGGACATTGGCAGCATGTCAAGAACCCGTGAAAAGGGTCAGTCTGGCTTTCAGGACAGCAAGAGGCTGGAACCAGAAGCACTGAGCAGGTTTTCAGCCAAGCCTTGGACTGGCACAAGCTGCACTTGCTGCTTCTGCCTGCTGACATGACTGAAGTGTTGCTTATCTGCTTGAACTCATATTGACTCAAGCTGTTCCTGCAATAACAAAGCAAAACTGCATCATCGACAGGATGCTGATCCATTTGAAATGACAAATGATAGACCAGAGAATAATGAAATCTGGGAAGTTCTGAAATTCTTATCTTCCATGCATCAAATAAGCCAGAACCGCAACTCCTTAGTTCTACTCCTACCTAATGTCATCTTTTCTTGCCAGGGAAGATAAAAAAAAGGGTCAATTCAAGGATTTATGCCATAAGTTACTATTGAAATCTTCACATTCACTTATTTTACATCTCTAGGCACTGAATTTTCAGCAATAGGCCTGGCATTGGATAAAACTGAAAATTAATGATGGAAAAATATTCAAGAACACGTGCAAGAGGGTATCACTTGCATCATAAATAGATTTTCAAGAGGAAGACTTAATCAGAGAAGCAGAGTAGGACAGAAGAACACATAGAAACCACTTCTACAAATGCACAAAGATGAAGAAAAGCATGTGGTGTGCTGAACTGAACTCCCCTTGGCACAGCTGCAAGCCACAAATGTGAGGTGACAGGAAAATGCAAAAATTGCCCTGAAATTGATATGTGTCATTACTGAGACAGATTGTGGTTGTACACCCAGCTCTGTCAGTACCAGAGGGATGTCAACATCCAGGACATTCAAATCAACACCCTCACAGAAAAGTCTCACATGGAAGGAAGTGGTCAAAAGTAGCAGCAACCCCTGGTGAAAGAGTGTAAGTGAAAAATCAGAAAAAGCCCCTTTTATAGATTTGTACATCATTAGGGAGAAAAGAAAAATAAGATACCAAAGATTGCTGATAACTTAAAAACTGAAGATCCAATGATTATTTTATCTGCGGCTGTGACTCTAGAGTACCATAAAGAAAAATCCTGCTGAGAATTCAAAATATGCCTTCTCAACAGAAGGAAAAAACACAAAAATGCAAGACTGATGTAAAGTATTTGCAAGCAAAAAGACAAAATGCAAACCTCCCAAATCGGAAAGAACATCGGCCCCCCCGGAACCTCCTCCTGAGAAGCGTTTTTAGTTATAGCTCTCATGAAGGCCTTACAATTTCCCAGTGTATGTATGAATGCAAATAGGTCCAGAGGGTGCAGGAACAATCATCCCAGCCCCAGTGATGCCACTGCCTGCCAGGGTGTGGATGATGTGTGCCTGCCATTCCCACTGCCTGCCTTGGGAAGGCTGGTATTGTATGGGAACAAGAATTCCCAGCGTGGGCTCCACGGGGCAGCATCGAGGAGCTGCGTCTTTCCTTTACTGCCCAGGACAAAGTACTCTTGGTAAAGCACAACTGAAATGGGAGGAAGTTTCAATCAAAGCATGGGAAAGAAGAACTGTGCTGTGCTGGGAGGGCAGGATGCATTGAATGGAAAAGGCAGGGGGAATAACGAACAGCTGAAGCAGCAGAAACAAGAGGATGAATTCAGCTCCTGCAGACAGAGTTTCACCAGGGAGATAAGGCAAAATGACTGGGGTTTGTTTTAGCTTGTTTGCAACCAGAGAACTGTAGCTCCAAAGCCTTCGCCAACATGGAATGAGTTTGAGTTTATTGAGCCTCTCACTAAAAAAAAAAAATCCAGAAAAAAAAAGGCAGGAGAGACCCAGGCACTCAAGCAGAACTTCTCATGATAATGAATAGTGTTCAGCACAGAGGGTAAGTTGCCAAAGGAGGTTATCAAAACCAATGGATACAGACAACTTTAAATACACATCTGGACGCTGTTATGACAGGAGCAGTTTGCAGCACACAGGGATAAAGTTTTAATGAAATACTCTTAACAAGAGAAACTTGCTATGCCTATTCAGTAAAGGCCACAATTCCTTATTTTTGCAAGTAATACATCACTGAAGCCAAAAGCTCCCCTCTAGGAAACCCTGGGCTAAGGAGGTGCTGGCAGAAAATCAGGCAGGGACTGCCTGCTGCTGTTGCAAGCAAAGCCCTTTGGCACCAGGGAGAGTAAAGTTTTTTTTCCCTTTATTAAAAAGGTATTTATTCACCCCAAGGGGTCTGTTTCACTCAGACAAGGCATTGGCACCAACTGAGCTTACAGGAAGGAGACAGAGTAAAGGGCATCTATACATTTAATTTCTGACATGAGCTCACACACCAAGGGAAGGGGATTAAGTGAAGAGAGAAGGAGATCTTATCAGAAATGCAAGATGAAGGGAATTACTGATCAACACCAAGACATCAGTGTGCAACAGCTCTTCCTACACCCAGGCAGTGTCCAGAGCCCCAAACCATTTATCTGGCAGTCAGATGCAAAGCTATCCCAAGACCACTCGTGGACCTAAGAGGACACCTGGTTTTATCCCAATGCAGGAGGAGATACATTGTGAACTCACAGCTCATAATGCATTCAGAGCGCTCAGGAGTTATGGGCCAGCTCTTCCACTGGTTTTGTCTGACCTGAGCAAGAGCTGCAGCTTCCACAAGCAAAGGCCAACCCAAACCCACCACAGATGCTGTGATTCAGGTCTGAATTTCACAGGCACTCCCCACACTTAGGGAGGGCAAGGAAGGGGGAAGCCCAACAGCCTGCCCAGTCCTTCCAGGAGGGTACATAAAGGGTTACAGCTTTTCCCAAGGATTCTTGCACTGCTTATAGGGTGCCTCTGTCAAATTTTGCAGTAAAAAGCCACATGTCTCTTCCAGATCTTCCCACCAGTACCCACAGAGTATTTTGGGCATGATGGAGACTGTCTTGAACCTATCAGGCACCATAAACATCTCCCTGCACTTCTAGGGGTTTTTTTCTTAAATGAGCACTTGGGAAATAATTGTTGTGTGCTGAATACCATTATAAATCACACATTACCATTTCTCCCAGAGAATCACTATGAATCACAACCCCCTCTTCCAGAGGGCAAAGAGCAGAGCAGCACTCCAAACCACACAAAATGACCACAGATCCCAACATACCTAAGAACTTCAGAAGAAAATTTACATTCACAGGAATATTTTTCACTCAAGGCAGTGAAAAATCCATATGCCCTGTCCGTGAGTCTCCCAGAGAACAGGACACATTAACAGCCAGACTATTCTTTGAGGGAAATTCTAGAGGGCATTTCTCATTACAGACACATTCCTGTAAATAAAACAGGCTACTGTACAGCATCTCCATCCAAGGCCCGAGAGCCAGGACTGCTCAGGCTCAGAATGTGATTTAAGCCCTGGGAAGGGATCTGGAAAATGCCACTGCTGACAGCAGAGAGGAGGGAGGGGAGGTGGAGGAAGCTGATTTTAAATCACAGAAAGAGCAGACTATAGAAGTGTGGACTTCATCATGCTGTGACAGAAGAAAGTGAGGGGCGCTGGTGTTCGATCTTCATCATTGTTAAATCCTGGTTTACCTCTCAAACCTGTGCCTGCCCTGAGCAAACCTTGGCCCAGCTTCTTCTGTCTGCTGCACACATCAAAGTCTGAAGTCAGTTGTGGGGCACTCCTAGTCCTACTTATTGCACTTTTATTCAAGGTAACAATCTTTTCCCTCCACTTCAGGGCACCATTTCCCTTCCACAGACATCTTCTAGCTGGAAGGTGACCTCCTTAGGCTCAGCTGAAGTTAGCCAGCCTTAAAAGAAGAATATTACCTTAGTAAAATCACCAGAATTTTATCCCTGTGTCTTTCAATAATCAGTCCAGAATATACTCTAGGCCCTAATGCTGCCTTTCTTCATCCTGTTGAGCATCATTCTTCCTTTGCAGATGAAATCCTCCTTCCACCCAGGAACAGCAGAGGCAAAGAGGAATCCCCCCACCCTCAACCATCTAAATGCAAGTCTTTTAGTGTGAAATGGCAATTTGTGCCCCTGCTCCAGTCAGGCACTGCAGAGGGAGAAATTTTCAGCTCATGCATTTATAAAAGACAATGAATCTCACTACGGAAAAACCTTTCTTTCATTTCTTACAGAAGCTGTGAGTAGCTTCCCACTGCAGTATTGTAACACAGAGTAAAGCATTCAAAAAACTATTTCCACATCTACTAAAGTTCAGCACTCCCTCTAATCTGAAGCCCTACAAACAAAAATGTAAATCATTTCCCCAGCATAAACCCCCAAAGGCCAAGTGACTCCAGTTTATTCCAGAAGAACAGTTTGTAAATTATCCAATTAGATCTGTACAAGTTTTAGAGCAAAGCCCTGAGTCATCTGTAAAGAAAATTCAGACCAGTGTCATCAAGAAAGTTGCAAAAGTTTTTGAACAAGAACATAATCACAGTACCAGGAAACAAATTCTTTGCTTGACTTACAACAGACTCTTTTTCATGAATTCCCATAAAGTGACCAGTAGAATAGGTTTGACCTCAAAAATAGAGCTTTGGCATGCAGATGTTAGTTAATTAAAAGGAAAAAAAAGAAGTCAAAAGAAGCACTGAGAACAGACATTCACAAAGCATTTGCAGCAGTATAAAAACCACATGGTGCCAAGCAAAAATATTATATAGGAGTGACACAAAAGCAGTGCACACAAAAAAAGAAAGCCTGGAAAATTCTGACCCTACATTTCAAGCTGATACTACTCCACACATGTCAGGAGGTCTGTGCAGTGAAATGACCATTTTAAAGCAAGTGAGGCTCTCCAGCTTCCCAATACTTCCTCTAGGAACTCCTCAGACAGGGTTATTCAACCCTTTGCATTATTTGCTTTACTGACAGGAGCTTAGAAAATAATCTTCCAGTAAAGATTGGCTTTTTGTCTGCAGCTGGGATAGATCAGAAGAAACTTCAAACTTAGATGCTCCTGTTGTGCAAAAATTTAATAGCCTCCATTTGCAACATGATGATTGCCTGAATTAAAATTAAAGAAAAAATAAAAAAGGAGTGGTGTTGGAGGTTTGAGATTGGGAATTTAAATACATGGTTGCTGAGGGTGTTTGCTTTCCTGAGAGGAGATTTACATAGCTAAGTTTAGCATGTCTGCAAAGTGTTTGCTCCTCTCAGAAAGCAGGATTACCAGAACAGCCTGCAGGATGCCCTTCAGCAGCTCAACATCCCTCCAGAGTAGTGAATAAGGCTCAGCTTCTGCCTGGACAACCTAGGTCCAAAAAAAAAGGTTTAAAGGCATGCCCTACAAACCCTGTTTTGGTAAGCTGTTGGGCTTTGCTTCCCTGCTCAGCCCCAGTGTTTCACCTGCTCTGCCTTCAACATCTGAACCAGCAACCCTTTTTCCTCTGCTGCTTTCTAGTTATTTTGCCATATTTACATAGTTCCTCTAAAATTAAACATGCACTATTTATTTCTGCGGTACCTACAACATTACTTAAGAGTTATTACATACAGGGGAAAAAAAAAAGTCTAAAATAACCTATGCAGAAATCTTGGATATGGCCTTCTATTTATTTATTCTCACTAGGAACTAGCTAAAAATAAAACTGCAGTGAAGCTGCAATAAAGCAAATTTAAAATGCTCAACACAAGAGTAAATTTAGGTAATGCACTGCCATCAAGCATTTTTGGGGGGGGTTGTGTTTTTAAGTTTAAAACAACTTCAAGCATGGTTTAGCATTACAGTATTTCCAAAATAACAGTATGAGATAAATGTGTTAGAAATAAACACTGAGTTTTATTTAATCACTCAGCATATCAACTTCTTACATAAATGCCTGCAGGTGCTCCCTACCAGCACCAGTCCATAGCCCCAAGCACTGAGGTATCAAAAGCCATTCAGACTCAGTTCTTTCCCCAGTTTGGATCCTGTTTCTGGGTTCCAGATGTCTGCACTGTTCTTTTTCCAAGGCATGTGAACCCCCCCACGCCATCAGCCTCACTGAGCTGGGAACCCCTTTCCTCACATGAGCATCCACATTGCTCTACAGGACAAATTCTGAATTTTGCTTCTGCTTAATGCCCTGCTTTTGTCAATATTCCTTCTCTGTGTCTATGGACTGACAGTTGGGTTTGTTCCCTTTGCAGTCAGGAATCAGAGTTTTTAGATACAGCCTCATTTATCAGGATTCCTATGGACAGATTGGCAGAAAATGTGTAGACTTGCAGATATTATTCAGTATTGGAGTAGCCCCAACCTGTTCATGATTCAACCACTCTTCCACAATTAGAAGTAAGATTTTAATGAATGAAAAGTAAGAAAAGACTATGTCCCTTCTCTTTAAAAGTACTAAGAAGGCACAGGCATTAAAATAACTATATAAGAGAACAATAGTTCTCTTTCAAAACTAGGAGGTGAATATCTGAGAGCAAGCAACTCAGACTCTCAACACTGCTAAATAATTGCACCCCCACCTCCCCTGTAACTATTCTATTACCAACTTTTACACATCCTACAGCCCTCACCCAGTTACACTAAAGCATGGACACACATCACTGCAACAGGACAAAAGCCAGCACGGGCTGGGTACAATTACAGGGCGTTTCCTGGGAGCACAGTTCACCTCAGGACAAAGTGTTCAACCCAGCCTGCTTTGTGCTTAAGCCTTTTGAGACAGCCAAGGGAAAATTTCATCTCAGAAGAGTAGAGACTCAGCAGTCTTAATAAAAGGTGGCACAGAGATAATCACACACTGCAGACATCCCACAGTGATTTGGTGCAGTATCACAGCAAGGGCCCCCAGTCCATCCCAGCAATATTTTTAGAATTGTGTACTCACAGACAAATCACAAACACCTGAAGATTTTTTCAGATCAGTGGAAAAAGCTAGGCTTGTTCTCAGCTGCTTTACCTACCCTGCCACATCATCCTGCCCGTGTTTCTCGTCCTTGGGGTATTTAGCAGTAATAAAGCCATTGACACCCTTCTGTTCAGCAGATAAAACAAGCTTTCTACCTGACTTCACTGATTATTACCTTGCCTTCCAAGGAGGACATGTCATCTGCATTCCCCAAGGAACAGAGCATGTGTGAGGTACCTACTCCACATTTGCAGAAAGAGGTGTTGCAAATACCTTTCACTCAGTGCAAAAACTTAGGATGTCACAGCTAATTTAACACCCAGCACTGTAACAGCCTAGGAACAGTTCTCCAGACCTGCCTCTTCCATGGCTGGGAGCACTCCAAACAAATGGAGGCCCTGCTCCTGACAGGGCTGGAACAGGAGTCAAGGATCAATAAACCTCAGGCAGGGATTTCATGGAAGATAACAGGCAGAGAAGAGCCAAGCTTTGGTTGATGAGATCTTGCTATAAAGCCATACACCAGGAAAAGTGTGAAAGATTCTAGTTAGAGACAGAATTCTTTGTGGGACCTTGTGAAGAGCAGTCATGAACAAAGCATATCAGCTTGACCATGCTGTTAGAATGAGCACCCATAACAAAATAATCAAGATTTTACTTAAAAACCACTGCTTTGAAGCAAATATAGCAAAAAGTTTCCACTTTGAGTGAGAAAAAAAAAAGAATGAGCAGTAAAATATTTGTGTTGAAAGCTTTGGGTACAATATTGCAACAGAGATAAAAATATTTGAATTTTAGATTGCAAACATCCTGATTCTGGGGACAAAAAGAGAGACAAACTAATTTTCAAAGAACACCACAACTGATGACTGAAGCCTCCACTGCATAAAGAGTCATAAAAATTCAAAATGCACTTGGCCACAAGTGCCCAGTCATGCTCATTTCTATTTGTCATATATAGTCTGGATTTCACTGTGGTTCTCAAGTTTCTGCCAAGGTTTATACAAAACCTGAACCTCAAATGTAATGAAAGAAGGCTGAAACAAGAGATCTGGCAACAACCTTTCAGGTTTTGTTCAAGTAGGGCTTTCATTATGGAGGAAAGTGGACCTGGACATCTGTCAGCACTTTAATACAGTGTCTTCAAGTGTGACCACATTGTTTAACTCCTTCAAATCAAATTGAAATGTTTATTTTCTAATATCACTCAAAAGATTTAAACTGATTTTTTTTTGGATGTAAATATCAAGGAACAGATTAATCAGAAACAATATCTTAGCCAAAACAATTTAAGACCAATTCCCTCTTGAAATTTTAGCTTCTTCTAAACAGAGAAATTGAGGCCTTACTTTAACAGCTCTTTCCTTAAATGCCTTTCTCCCTTCTGTCCCAATAGGCCTTTCCCAGGTCCAACTATTTATAAATTTGCCCTTTTTAAGCACTTTGAAGTTAGCTTCTTGCAATGTTTGGAACCAATGCAGTGGGACACTTCTGCTTGAGCTGGAGCCATTGGCTTAACATTACAAAGGCTGATGTGCCTTGCACAAGACAAGCTCCTAAATAACAGAGAAGCCCAAAGACTCTATGGAAATCAGGAGACAGCCTTCCAAAGCCTTCACTTACTGAAGACAGGAGGAAATGTGTGTATGGAAGAGTGGTAGTGGAGCAAACAGAGCNCACTTACTGAAGACAGGAGGAAATGTATCCTGTCTGTGTATGGAAGGATGGATCCATCCTGTGTATGGAAGAGTGGTAGTACAGCAAATAGAGTCTGTAACCAGCACTAATCTTTTTCCCGTACTCAAACACAAAATTTTACCTGGAAACCAAGCAAGTATAACTAAATTTCACTGGATTTGTTGCTTGGAAAAGAGCTGGGGTGAGCAGCAGAACTCTTCCTCCTGGTAGACATTTCATACCACATCTTTCCACTGGTGGCATCTTAAGCTACCTCACCAGCATCTGCTCTTGGTGTCTTGCCTGAAACCTGAGTGGTTCCCTAACCTATCCCATCTAGGCTCTCCTGAATTACATCCTTCCTGAAGACACTTCCATGCACCTTTGGTGTCCACCCTCTAAAGTATCCTATTCTTCAGCTCTCCTGATGGCTTCATGGCTGGCACACCTTCAGTCCTGTGTGTGTTCTTCCTGTTGAATTGGTCAGCTGTCCTATATTTGAGGAGAGCTACACCTTAATTATTTAATTTGTAATTGTTTCTTTTCTGTAAGGTTATTACCCTGCTCTTCTCTGATACATACTTCTTCAGGGCAAAGAAGAAAATTTGAATGTGAAATTAATTTTCAACATCCATGGCACTTCTGTAATTGATTGCAGCTTTAATGAGAGCTCTTTTGCCAGTGAATGGGTTAGGAGATCCTCAGGTTTCCTGATTATACACTTTATTAACAGGACCAGGCAAATGAGGAATGGAGTCCTTTTTACTCATCTGATAATGCCCAGGACATTAGAATTGGTTTCTTTCCCCCCCAGCACTTACTCCATACATAGGTTTTGGATAAGCCATCTTTGCAAGCTTAGATAGTAGTGAACATCCCTGAGTGATGCATCTCTCTCTCCTGCTCATGGTAAAATGGCCTTGATCCTCTGGGCATGACCCATTCCAGAGTCTGGCATTCCTGCAGAAGGAGCAGCAATGCCATGAAACCCTTCCTTTGCTCCACAGAACTGAGCTGTTTCACACCCTGCAGGTGTCCTGGGGCCTGGTCCCCTGCCTTCCCCCCACCACACAGGGGCTGTGACAATGCAAGATGGGGGGAAGGCCCTATTGGCACCACCTGGCAGGCTCAAATGACACTGTTTCCATGGTTATTTGTCACCATAGCTTTTTGTATGAAATATGTTATGTTTTCTCTCATTGACACCTCAGGAGGACACTCCAGCCAGTAATGCTCCCTCCAACATCCAATTATCCAAGTCAGTTACACAAAGCCTCACCTGCATTTTCTCTGTAAAACAAACCTCCTGCTGGATTAGATCAACAAATCCAAGGGGTGACACAGCTCCTCAGCTGTGATTCAGCTAAGATTCAGCATGTTATTATGAACCAATAAGAGCCTGGTATCATCAGGCTCTGAACTAGGCCTTCAGATGAGACAAAGCTCTCATGATGCTCAAAACAACTAGACCCAACAATTTGTCATTCTGTGCTAATTTTTCCAAACTCTCAGCATTTTGTCCATTAGGAATGCTCCAATACAGGCAACCAGTGCATGAGGAGCTTGATTAGCTGTTGAAGAACCAGGCTAGGACATGGGTGATTTCAGAGGAGTCAGTCAAGAGTGTTGTACTTTGTATTTAATGGGAAGATGCAACAGCCCTAAAGGTTTCCTCATACCACACTCCAGAAAATAATGACTAGTCACATCCTCCAACTAGAGCACATCAACACAGGACAGCTGCTGCTTTGAAGAAGAGCAGGAGAGCACACTGACAAGAATCTACAGCTGACTCCTCTCAAGGATGAAATCAGAGCAACTGAGTACAAACTTTCCTTTTTATGCTGTCATTTCTAACCATGGCTAGGCCATATCTCTTGTCACATGGCTCACTTTGAGCAGATTGTTTTTGTAACCTTGTCAGGTCAGTGCTTCTCCAGAGCAATACAGGCTGACCTCCAGGTGCCATTCTGGGAGATGTGCAAAGTTGTGTGACTGATGACACTTCAGCACATTTCATTGTCTGAAGAGCCCTACTTGGTGCACGTGCTCCAAATATACAACATATAAACTCTTGTCTGGCTCCTGTCTTCTGTTTGCTCCTTAATTAACTCTACAGACTGACACTGAGTGGTCTTTACAACAGTAGCATCAGACAAGAGAGTCACCCCTAGAGCCAATAACACAATGAAAAACCCAGCATATTTATTCTAAGCAAAAAAAGATTACTGCCTAGCCAGGAAATAAAAGCTCCTAAGCTCCTTCCCTCTAATGGATGTTATGCATCTGTATATGGCTTATTGGAAATATTTAATACATTATTATAGAATGTCATGTTACTCTCAGATTTATGCATTTCATTATTCTTCATTCAGTCTGACAAACAGCTTTAGTTACCACTGCACAAAGTCTACAAATATAGGAGCTGTTATAACCAAAAAAAATATACTATTTTCGACATGCTTGCTTCTTTACAGAAAAAGAGTAGTTCTGGTGTCCAGCACTATCCCCAGCCTGTCTACACTGTAACTATCAAACCTACAAACTGACAGTGGCACTACATTGCACTGCTCAGTACTTTCTTTTTAATGCACCACTATGTCACACTTGAAACATTTTTTTGAGCGGTTCAAGAGAGCACTTTTAATGGAGATGTTAATCACAGGCAGCATTTTACATTGATTGATGAAATAGCAAGACAATTTTGTGTTCTTCACTTAATTATCTGAAAGTCTCCAAAAGCAATTCTTGCATCATGAAACACATTTGGAATCACTACCTTATCTGTACAAATAATCAGGAAAAATGTTACTGCATCCACTCTCCGAGGAAGAAAAAAGCCAGACTCAAGTGTGCTCTCTGCTCTAAATAATGAAGTGGAACCAGCAGAACTGAGAGACTGGCAGGGCAGATGTTTCTCAGCATTGTTAGTGCAGCCAATAGGCTGCAGATTTCCCAGCTATCCTGGTCCTTCAGCTGCTTTCAGCAGCTTCACACTCACATTCCATTAAAGGGGGACAGTTAATTCTGTGAACTGTGTCACTCTGAACATCACGGAAAACATGAAACCAACAGAAACACAACCAGCTTCCAACTGAAGCCTTTCCCTTCATGAATATAACAACTTTTACCAGTGACAGAAGTTCTGCAATAAGTAACAGGAGATCCTTGCTCTGCTGAAAACCTCCTGCAAAACTATGCAGCGAAGCCAGAGCTGACATTAGCCATATCTTTGCAGGAATCACTAGAGCTGAACAGGAGTACAAAACAAGGTGGAATTTGATTAGATACAAACACATTTTCTTTTTACACGGGCAAATCCTGCTTAAATTTATTTCAGCACAACCCAGCAAATACAACCACAGAAACATGTGGCTCTGGTGGCACACATAATGAGATTTATTCAGAAAGCTGCCCATAACTGAACAGCTTGTCACGAGAGGCACAAACTCTACATACTCAAGACCTACAGTATGTGTAACATTACACCCCGATTTGTTTTCTGAGCAGAGACATATTCTCCATGGGATAATCCAGTCCTGCAATTTAATTCTCTTAAAAACATATGCAAGGCACATTTAGGAGGATTTCAACTCCCTGTGCAATAATAAGGATCGTATCCCTTTTTCAACCAGAGTATAGCATGCACACACGCTAGTAAAATTTTACCATTAAATTACTTGCACCACATCTAATGACTCCATCTAAAAAGCCATTCCTAGAGGCTCCAAAAAATCTCTGTAGTACTCACAGGCCAAGAAGCACCCCAGATGAAGGGTTATTCTGCTGCTGCAGTGTTAGAGCTGTTGACTACTTTGCACCACACTCTCCTGGGATAAATCCTGTATAGGAAAAGCAAGCTCTTATCACCAATCCAGTTGACTTCACTTCATTACTTGGAAAAACAGGTTCTCTGATAGGAAACAGTCCTTATCTGTGCAGACTGTTAAGGGTGAAGAGCCATTCACTTCTTGCAACATAGCTGGATATGTCTGTTTGGAAGTATAAACCAACTTCAGGGACCCAGTAAGAGCTCGTAGGAGGACCCAGAGTCTCTCAGATTTTGCTGGAGTGACAGCAGATTTCCCTCTCCCCCAGTGGCTGGCTGGTTTGCCTCTACATCTAATGCAACACACTGAAAAGGAGAGAACTAGAGCAGAACCCAGCTTCAGACACCTCAGAGCAGCCAAGAATACTACAACTTCTTTTAAACCTAAGAACTCCTCTAACACTTTTATCTCAGTAACACAAAGAGCCACAGATATTTATTTTAAGAATTGTCTTCTAAAGCTCCTGCTTAAATAAAAAGGGGCAAGAACAAAGAAGCTAACATATTATGGTGTCTAAACATTGAATTCCTAGATTGTATCCCATCAAGTGTAGCCCTGGGTAGAGTTACATACATTGTCTTTACCAAATCAACATGGCATAATTTAAAGTAGGCATCAGAATTTCACTGCCAGTTATCATCCCAAAGGCAGAGTGGCAAACAGAACTGCAACAGCAAATCTGGGGCAGCAAGAACCTTAGCCTGGTTGGAAAGACTAATGGTTTTTGGCTCAGGCTAAAAAACCTTTATTTGGGATAACTGCCTTGAAGAACAATTCTTTATCAATCTAAAACCAATGGTAGAAGGATAGAGGGGACAAGATGTAGGGGAGAGTCACAAAGAGTTGCACTTCTCTCACAGCTTATCCAGGGCTCTTTTAGGCAGCAAGGAGACTACCAGAATGAGTGTCTGGAATGATTTTGCCCTCAAGTCCCCCAAGCCCTCTTCCCTAACAGGTCTAGGTGAATAGAAAAGCATTTAGAGTCAGGGTAATGCATTTCACAAGATGCTTCCTGCTTCCATGAAACTTTAGCTGATAGCTTGTGGAGAGAGGGCACAGGACACTGGAGAGAGACTGACTCACAGAGCCACTTCCTTACAACATCTGCCCTTTGTTAATCTTTCAGCCAATGTAATTATGACCCCCAGTGCAAGCCTCAGGAGCAAAGCCACAAACAAGAGTGAACAAGAGTTCACTAGGGAGTGAACTAGCAGCATTTTATAGTCAAGGTCACACCTAAAAAATGCCCACAAAGATTAAAAATGGTAACAAAAAACAATGTTTGGGTCAAAGTGCCCTTGTTGCAAATAATCTGTGCTCCAGTGTGTCCTGTAATATTGTTTGGATTCCTGGACATGACTGCAACCAGAAACAGCCATGAACTGTCCTCCCTGCAGTCATGACATATCTCCTGCTGTTCCAGAGATATTGGGTAGAACCAACGACGGGAAAATGGAATTAACACCAAAATCCACCCCCTAGGATCATTTGTTTTTCCACGAGTATGTTAACATGAAATAGGAAACTCTTAAAAAAAATTAATCTTTGTCTTTCTATGCTGAATGCAAAAAATACCCCACAAAATGAGTTTTCACTGAAGCAAGAGACATCCTGTCACTTTTTCATAACTTCATCTGATTTAAACTATAAGCATAAAAGTAGCATGGCTATTTAGTTCCAGGAATCATATTTCAGTCTTGAGATGTTTTCTTCTGTGGACTAACATACCTTCTTGCATCTCGAGAAGCAAATATACCACTAGTGTAAAGTTGGGAAATGCGTTTAGAAAATAATTCTCAGAAGGTCTCAGTAACAATACAGAAGCTGAAATGTCAACAATTTACAACAGCTCAGAAAATAACCCTTGGCATTTGGTCAGCAGAAACCACAAGAGAGAAATGGCACTGGAGGAGCATTGTTAATTACTAAAAACAGAGTCCAACATCGATAAAGACTGACTACTCCTCTAATGGAAATTGTTGAAGATAGCCAACTTCTAGGGAATGAAAAGCATCCACTGAACTGAAAGAGAACTGACAACTCCCTGCTTTACTCAGTCACTGCTCCTTTTCACTAAGGATTGCCTTGACAGAAGGCAGTCAATTCTGGCATCAGCTATGAATGAACTAACTCGTTATCGGCAATTTTACAACTTCCCGGGCTTAGGAACAAACTGTCTCAAAAAAATAATTGCTGTGCCTGTTCTCCCTCCTCAAAACTGCCACCTGGGCTTAGCCAGCACAACTAAAGCTGATGCTGGCAGCTTCATTTGGAGGAGAAACAGCACAGGTGGCAGTAGGTGTGAGAAGAACAGCAGAGGTAAAAACATGAAGGGATGAAGGACCCTTCCCACCTCCTGAGTCCATCATCAGCAAAGCCAGAGGGGCCTGATGATGAAATCCCACAGCAATCAAAGACTTGGGTTTCTTAGAATTTTTAAAGTTGGAAAAGACCTTTAAAATCAACAAGTCCAACCATCAAACACAAGTCCTACTTCAACACAAGTTGGGAATCAAGTCAATAGTGGGTCTTACATTATTTCTCAGTTTAGGCAGCATCATTATTACCTGTGAGCCATTACATTAATTGTGTGTAAACCAAAACATCCAAGGAGAACCTCAACCTGGTTTTAGAAGAAGGCATGGGGATAGGAAACAACAGGAGATAGACACTGCTTGGTGCTCTTAGCATGGATGTGCACTGCCCATGTTTTGCTCTAAGCAGCAGAAACATCCAGCCTTTCAGTGCCCTCTGAATATTACCAGGGGAAAAGCCTAAACACTAAACACCTGCTTTGCTGGAGCTGCAGTGGGCTCCTCACCCAAGACTGGCATGTCACCCTTGAAAGCAATGAACCCACCTCACCCACATCCTAAAACAGTTTTGTCTTTCCCATGGGTAGGTCTCCCATGAAGTTCACATGAGGAAGATTCCCTGAGCTGGAATCAATGAAAAAATACAACCAATAAGCTGCTTTCTACAGTCCTCACTACTGGTTCAAAGTGTAAGTTACCTTTGTAAGATGTACATCTTAATACCAGAAGGAGAGCTCAAAAACAGGAGGGGAGAGTTCTCCATGGGTATGGTGCTGCAGGAGTCCTGCATTAAAGTGCACTCTCTAAAGCCAGTCCTGGCTGGTAGAAAACAACCCATCTCACATGGCTCACAGCTCATGGATTTTACCAAGGCACTCTCACAGCCACAGGGCCTGAGGAACAGATGGCTCAAGTGCAGTGCTGCAGACCTGCAGCTGAGCAGCACACAGTAGCTTTCAGTCCTGATGTGATCCCTGCACATGGAAAAAATCACCCCTTGTTCCAGCCTGTTTGTTTCAGCTCACTTTCACAGTGAGATGAAGCTGATCTCAAAGCAAATCAGCCATTTTTGTCTAAAGCCAAGAATACTTAAAAACTCAAATCCATGTTTTCATCATAAAACAGATCTCTCTCAGATTCAGCAACAGCACATACAAAGAACTCACAGAAGTGGGCCCAAAAACAGAGGGAAGGGAGCAGAAATTACATTTACAAAGCAGAAAACAGACGTTTCTGCAACAGTTCTGTTCAGCCACTGGAGTGCCTCAGGGAGGATTACACAAGAAATAAACTCTGCTCAAAGTATGTAAACTGATAAAACAGCCTTGCTTTGATGCTTGCTCTGCAAGAAGCATTTCAGCTGAATCAGTAACACTGCTTGTTCTTCACTGCAGTGACACTGCAGCAGCTGCAGAAATATATTCCCATTTTAACTGTGGTGTTTATTCCAGGAAGTGCAAAGTTTGTGGTGCTTGATCTTTGAGGGAACATTGCTGCAACCACTCAGGCTTTGTCATGGGACTGATGATAAAAGATTCAGCCTTCTGTAAAAAATGGTATGCTGGATTTATGTGCATATTGCATTTCTCCTGTAAGAATGCCTGACTTTTTATGGAAACCACAGAGCTCCAGGTGGAGAAGTATTCAGGATATGACAACCACCTATTGCAGATTAGATCAGAAAGGGAAGCAGCAGCTGAGCTTTATATATGGAGAAAGAGTCAAGTTTAGTTTATGGTCTTTTCAGAGCAGCTGAAAAAGAACGATTTATTTCAGAGTTCTAGTGCATCACTGGTAGTTTTGCAGTGCCAAAGCTTTTAAATTTGGCAAAAGAAAACCAGTAGGGAATATAGAGCTGTGGATGAATATCAAAACAGGGAGGATAGGCAAGCAGAGGACATGCTGCATTTTTGAGTTCTCCGGGTTTTGAGCAAACCTGGGTTCTGTTATGTTCATCTCCCATCTAGCACTTTTTAAATTAAATGCAAGTCCTTTGCTGTGTCCCAGCTTTAATATATCTGCAGTTATCCCAGAGGCAGGGCAAGCAAAATCTGTTTTTATAATAGAGGGTTTCATTAAAAAAAAAAAAATCAACAGTTTTATTTTAAGACAAAGAGAGATCTCAAAATCTCTATCACGCTCAGTATTTGGATTTGTTCAGTCTCAAAAGGGCTGTTGCCAATGACCACAGTGAATATCCAGACAGAAAATACCTCACTTGCTTTTCCTGTGGGTCTTCTGTGTTTTCCCTTTTCTGCCTCACTATTCCATCACTCTTCTGTCCTCACACTCCTTTTGCTGGAGGCTGCAAGACCCCTTTTGTCATTTGGCACTTCTTCACTGAAGTGACAGCACCCTGTGATGAACCAGCCCCCCTGCACCCACAGCTTCACTGGGGCAGCCAGCAGATCCCCCTGCCACACCCTCAGTCACCCCAGTCCTGAGAATTCCTCCTTCTGCTGGATCCCTCTGAAACACAGCCACAGTCTCCATGGCACCACAGAAAAGACATTTATTTTTCAAATCCCTAAGAGGTGCAAATATTTGGGTGGCTCCTAAAACTAAGCCAGCCTCCTCAGGTGCTCTGAGCCTGCCCCATTATCCATTTTCCTTGCCATATCTGAAATACTTCTGCAAAAGTTTCTCTGCCAATGGACCTGATGTGATTCATCAAGCAGCATCAAGAGATGTCAGCTTAAAGGAAACCTGCTTCAAGGACTGAGGGCAGTAGCAAAGCTCTCAGTGTAAGCTCCTATTTCCTTGTGTGTAAACAAAACCATGATATATGTGCTGGGTGCACAGCATTCACATTTTGGCTGTTGTAGAGGTGTTTCACACTACTATATACTTACAAAGTCATTAGAAAGAAGATAGAGGCATGGCCCTGTGATATTGTGCAATGCTCTATTTGGGGAGCAATACATGAAAGAGGTTTTAGTTACACCATATTTCAGTTGTTTTAATTTAAAGCTCTCCATAATTTTTGTCTGGGAAAAAGTATGAAGAAGATTTTTTTAAAGTTCTGATTGCTGGGCTAATATGCAGAGTCAAATTCTAGATATTTTGTTCCTTCTCCTTACTCCATTATCATCAGTGTTGCCAACAGACTGAGATAGCAAGAACAATCTCTCACTCTCTCTCCCCACAGTTTTGACCTTTACATTTTGTAAACCAACAGCTATAAACCCCACTTTCACCAACCAATCCCTAGTGATGACACAGGCTTCAAGAACACACATTCCCTTCCTTCACACTGGTAGGAAAGAACTGCTGTCAGTGATGACTCCTCTTGCTCCACAGTGTGACCAGTCTGATCCCAGACAAATTGTTTAGGATGGCATTTTCATGGCAAGAGGTAGCAGCTTCTCCCTGCTCCATTTGGGCCTCTCTGCCTTAGACCTCTCTTTGCTCCAGCACATGGAAATAAGTCCCAGCATCATGTGAGCTGTCAAAAGAAGAGGCACTGCTCAGCAGTCTGGTGTTGCTCAGTAAGTGCAGAGTCATGGGCTCTCTCCAAAGAGGTTTGCCAAGTTTCATTACGCAGGAATTGGGTAAGTAAACGTGTAAGAGCTCAGCAAGGCATTAAAAGGCCGTGGTCAAACTGGGACTGTGCTGTTGAATCTGGGAGGGACCTTTCTTTTCCTCTCTCAGTGAAGCAAGGGTCACCTCCCTTGGGGTAGGATGTAACAAGTACTGCCAAGACATCCATGGGAATTGCATCAGTTGGATGGGTGCACAGCACAGGGAACAGACTCTGAACATCAGTTCTGCATTTCCCTTCTGTGCTTAAGTAATATGGTTACTGCTTACGTTTTAGGGGTTTTTTCCCAAAGGTTTGTCAGTGCATTTGTCACTGCTAGAAATAATATCATTTGAAGGTCAGTTAGATAACACATTTTCTGATGTCACTCATATCCAATTTGTCTCTCTGATTCAAGCAGGGATAAGGGTCCACTCCATTCAAACAACCAAAAGCCCATCCCAGCTGTAAAGGATTTGCAGCCTGCACAGAGGTAATGGGGTGGTTATGTCCCATTCATACACAAAATACTCTTCCCTCTTTTGATGAACTGCCTCCCTACAGGACAGAGCAGCTCCTCTCCTCCAAGGCTCTACAGCAGTCACATTCCCAAAAAGCAGGTCACTATAGCACATATACAGGGTCCCACATCAGCTGCACTCGTTCCATACAGCTCATCCTTGTATTGTATTGCAGGTCAGCTCCTGAACTCACATTTAAGATACAAAATAGGGAACCTAATCCACCACCATACTTCCCAAAAACCCACATCCCCTTCTACACCAGGAAAGCAACAGGCAGCTGCTGGCAATGAAGTGTTTCCAAGGAAATGGGCTCTGAGCTACACTGCTGTTACACAAGTGGGGCAGCTACTTAAAAAGCAAGGTTACACACACTAGAACACCCTGCACATTAAAATCACCCCCACTACAACTCTGACAAGATTATAATGCCATCTCTCCTGCATGCACAGCTGGAATGCAGCAGCCTTGCAGCAGAGAGGAACTCCATGCCCTGGGAAGTTGCACTCATCTCCCCACAGCCATGTGGGATGGAGGAGGAGGTGACATCCTCCTTACACAGCTGCCCCCTGATGTTCACAGCAGCTTCCTCTGCTATTAGTATGTTCATGCAAGGAGCAGAAGAAATACATTACCCTTTGCTGAAAGGGTTTTCCAGCAAACTGCTGCTATTTTGAATGGCACAGACCTTAGAGGGATTCCGGGAATTTGGAAGCTTGAGAGAATTTGCTTTCTACACATTGTTGGCACAGCCAGTGCAGCCTTCCAAGTCCCATAACAACCCGTCCTCCCCAGATAATCTGTTTTCCCAAACATTTAGCCATCTCAAGGCCCTGCTTGGACCTCTGTGAATGTTTATGACACTGCTATGTCACTCCTCCATGATGCTGCCCTAGTGCTTGCCTAATGTCTGACTCCTGAAGAAACATGGCTGTTTATAAAAGCTTTGAATGATGCACACAGTGACGGGACACAGCAGATTCAGCACACTGTGTCCAAAGCTCTGCTCTTAAAAATAGCCTGGACTGCATCACTGCATTTGTTCCAATCTGGAGAATTCATAGTACTCCTAGTAAATAATTAACTGTTTAATATAATGAGTGTCAGAATAATTTAATGTTTAATCTGTCTAGAGTTTTTGTTGTAGTTTTTAACTCTATGCTGCCTCATACCAGCCACTTCTTTATAATAGACTACTAACAGAAGAGTTAAAGGAAAATATTGCTTTCCAGTCACCTTTCTGGATCTCTGAGTGTTTAGCAGTAACTTCTTCCCACTACCATTTAGAGCCATGTAACAGCTTCAGTGAACCTTCAGACCAGCATATCCATATATTCTCTGACCCCAAGCATCTTTAGGGAGCCCCAGTTGGAGATAATTCACTAATTCTTGCTTCTCTCATCAGGTACTGCTCTGTCTTTATACTGCAACAAAATAAGCAAACACACTCTTTCTGCCTCTTCAGAAACACCATGTGGCAATTGTTTGTTTTTCTGGACCACATGGAATTCCTTTCCTTATTTATGTATTTTGGAATGACCTCTCAGCAATAGCTGTTCAATGGTTACACTCTTAAGACAGCAGCCATATAATTTCATTTCTAGGTTTGTAGGAAACCAGCAGTGACATAGAAAGAGCACAGTTACGGAACTGCTGCCAGTTATGAAGGGCTGCCTTTCCATAAAGGGTGAGAACCTGGTTATCATCATAACTGTTCATCAAATCCTGAACACAGCTACAGGTGAACAGTAATTAATCCAGAACAGCATGATATTTTAAAACTGACACCTATGGGGCCAGACCTATGTCCTACACACTAATCTTAAGCACAGCAGAGTCACTGGAAGTGATTCAAGAGACTTTGGATCACACCTGAACAGTGCAGTGAGTGCAAGTCCTAGGGAGCTGCTGGAAATGGAGGTCATTAATAACATGCAGTGCATTATCACAATGAACCATCAATCTGCAGGTTGCCACAGCATGTGTCACAAGAAAACTTAGTTCTGTATCCCTCCAAGAGGTTCAGAAAACTGGTGCAAAACAGAGTTGTTACACCTCCTTTGTTATTAGCCCTAATAATCCTTCAGGGAGAAGAGAACATTTATCCCCTTGGTAGTTCTGTATGAAAATATACATTTAAATCAAGTTGCAACAGAGTTCAATTAATTGTCAATATTTTTGAAAGATGAGAGAAAGATTTCCTAACCCTTTCTGAGGCACCTTCCATCTTTTCCTGATACCTTCATCTTTACCTCTGGTATTGATATCCCACATTCAGATGAGCTGGATCTTGGACTGACCTGGTAGAGCCACTGCTTATCCTTATTGTCCTTATTCTCATTGTAAACCTAGCAGCTCTACTGCAGCCTTTCCATGAAAAAGCCTTCAGAAAAGGCAAATTGAAATTTTTTTGACCTTCAGCTCCTGTCAGGGCTGCCTTTGGTGTGGAATTGGGGTGACCTGTGAGAGATACCCTTAAAAACAACACTAGACTCCCTGAGACTGGCAGAATTACTCTTATAATGTTCAAACCTACAACAGCAGGAGATGCCTGCAAAGCATCAGTCCTTCCTTCTGGCTCAGGAACCTGAGGTAGGGGAGATGAAGAGTTTAGTGAAAAGCTGTGCTTTAGAGGAATATTAACCTTGAGTACTACACATCAAAGCATAACCAGCAATGAGCATTACAGGTTATAAGGTATCCCCCACATCTCATGGCAAGGAAAGAAAACTCACAGTAAATGACACAGGTCTGCTAGGCCAGGACAGCAACCAGATATCCTGCTCCTAATCTAATCTGTAGAGTCTCTCTTATGATTTGGGACTCCTTGATCAATTTTGTGATGCACTATCCCATGCCCCACATGCCATATGTTTTCTTTCTTAACTGAACAAGGACCACCAATGCAAACAAAACTCCAACATTTCCACCTTCTGTTCCTTCACCCACTTCCTCTATGGATTTGCCAGAAGGATCAGTTTTATACATCCTTCAGAAAATCCCATAAACCTGGCCTGCCTAAATGGGCAAAGAGCACTCAGACACCTTTGTGCATTCTGGTAGGTAAAGCATCCTGGTGTGGGTGTAGGAGGGAAAAGGGATGCAGATGGGTTCATTAGCAGAGCTGCAAGGCTCCACCCAGCACTCTCAGACAGGACTTCTAGCCCAGACTTTGCTGATATTTTTGGGAATCTGACCCACCTTCATGAGACAAAAGGAACATAAAGTCTTAGAGCAGCCTCTCTCAGGGGAAAGAAGGAAGGTGTGGAAGCAGCACAGCACTAGAGATGCTCTGGGCTGAGCCCAGTCCCTGATGTGAGACATGTACTCCAGGCCAGCTAAAGGACTCTGCAGTTTGTGTCTACATGTGTGCAGACACAGAGGCAAAAGCCATATTTACAGACATTTTAATTTTCTTAAAAGGCTGCTTTGCAGCCAGCTACTTCAGTAAGGTAATTAGCTGGAGATTTTCAGAAAAGGCCAGCTGCCATGAGTGTTTATCTAGTGACTACTTCATGCCTGTGAAAACTTCATATCTCTCCTCAGTGCCTGCAAAACACCATTCTATATTAGAGTCCTAAACAGGAGCAATTACCCTTGCTCTGGCAGTAACACAGCTCTTACAGAAACTTTTGTCTCCTCAATCCAGTTTCCTCCCACGGAGATATTTCTTTAATACCAGTCTCTGCACAATGCTTCCAGAACTTGTGCTGCTATAAAAACCTTGCTTCAAACCAGCTGACACTTACTTTCTTCTCCCTAAAAAAATTACTTTCTGATATCTGGGGCTTATAATAGATGGGATACGTGCCAGGGTGAACAATAGGAGGAAATGAAAGATGAAATTATTAGCCAGGAGTTAAACAGGAGATGAAATAACTCTGAAGTGTTTTGGATAGAAGAGAGCCTTTATTTTTGAAAAGAGCAGGATTCTGATTCTGGGTGGGGAAAACTTGCAGATAGAGAGACAATTGCTATCCTCTTCCAATCCTCACTTCACCTTAACATATTTTAAGGATCATTTCTATTCTTGCTGGCCCATGACACTGTTTTTATATTGCCTATGATCCAGCAGGGTCTATTATAACAATGCTAGTTAGCAGGAGAGACAAACCATACTTGATAAGGGAAGGCATGGTTTTTGGAACACAACCCAAAGCTGACAACCACAAACTCCCCTGGTTTAATCCCAGACTAAGCTCCACACAATTCAAGCTGATCAGCTACTGGCTACAAAGGAAGGGCTGCACAAGCAGCAGCCTCCACTCACCATCCTGCTGAGCAGATGATGCTGGCAGTGCCACACATGTCCTCACCTCATCCCCAGCTTCCTCAGAGTGAGGGAATTACATCCACCTCTCTTCCTTCTTGTTCCATTTAAAACTTATTGATCAGGCTGGGCAGAACATTGCTCATTGGGCACTCAGGAGAATCTCCTGTGGCTCCTTTTCTTATCAGCACCTGATGGCTTTGGGAGAGGAATTAAGCAGCTTGTCTTCAGCTGAGGAGCCAGGTTGACTCAGGCTGCAAAAACACACATTTCCAAGACAAAATAAGACAAAAAACCACAGTAGTCTGCCCAGGGAAGTGATGCAGTCACCATACCTGGAGGGGTTTAAAAGATACATAGATGTGGCACCTGGGGACATGGTTTAATGGTGGCCTGGCAGTGCTGGGTTAATGGTTGGACTTGATGATCCTATGGGTCTTGTCCTACCTAAATGATTTTATGCACAGGGGGAAGGAAAACCATGCCAAAAGCTTTCACAGATGTTTAGTGTGAGCAACTGCCTCAAAATGGGCCCTTCTTGGTCAGGTTGGAGTTCATTTAAAATATGAACACAATCCTAACCCTATATATATTGCACATTAGGTGCAAAACTTGTAATTTTTTTAGCTGAAACTTCATGAAAGAGTGAAGCATTTCTCAAACAGCCATCAGATCAGCTATTTTACTTCCCATGCTATTTTTCATACTGTGTTATTGATTTTGTTTGGGCACTGCAGATGTTTTTTTTGTGCACTGAATTTTTAGTGCTTTTTCTCCCCTCCTTCAGTGATGATGTTTTCTAAACTTGGACTACAGAACCAGTTGCACAGAAGTTGCCCTAGAACAAGTGGTGGTCAGAGTGACCTTCACTTGACATGAAAACCAAAAAGCATTTCCTCTACAACCTGCTATAAAAATAATAAAATAAGGCTGTTACCATTAATCTCCTTGGCATGATTGCTGAATGATGAAAACTATTAAAAACTTTGAAGTTATTGTTCTTTGGCTGAAAGGTGGAGCTCCAAGAAAATGTATATTATTCAATGTTTAAGAGTTAAAAATTATCCCAAACAGAAACTTTTATCTCTGCTGAGAGATGGGAATTGTGGATAACAAGGTGTGCTCTGTTACTGAGCAGTAGGTGTACAGCTACTACATTAAAAGTGACTCAGCCATGTTGGGACATTTAGCACCAGCCCTGCCCTTTCTATGAGCTTATAAATCATAATCACTTTTCAGTAACCACCTTATCATTCTTCTGGGGAGATTTTATATTGCCCTGGCACTGTCTGCTTTATGTACCACAGTGATGGGTCTATTAACTATTCAGTGCCTTCACATTTCCTGCCAGGCACTGTTGGTATCAAGCAGAACCTCTGGGTATTGCCTGGCTTTTGGTGCCTTTGTAAAGCTGCTCTGAGCCTGGTTCCCCTTCACAGATAGGGGATGAGTCTCTCACAAAATTTCCATATAGTATATCCTCAACTGGCTTTTGACCTAATGTTATGCAAATCTTTGCTCCCCTGAAGAAGAGTTGGTGAAATAAGAAAGAAAATATTCCAAACAGGAATGTTACAACTTAAAAATATGTTAGACTGGTTTAAGAGAGGCTATTAAGGATGAATTTGAAATAGGGCATTATTTTGCATTAGGTACTTAGACCATCTCTGATGCCTGTTTAATTTTCCTGCTGACATTCTTGTATTTCTGAGTATTACTCCTGGTTTTATCAGAGATGCAGTTTTAGCTCAGTCTCTCTGAGGAATAAGTCCTGATTCATTAATGGTCAATAAATACAACAGAAAAACTGGATAAGGCCTGACTGATTGGGCCAGTTGTCAGCACTGTAGCTATCAGAACACTGTCACTTCCAATCTGCTTGAGAATATACACAAGAGCAAGCTCAGACACCACAAGTGAGAGCATCAGATAACGATGTAAAATTATCCCAGCAAGGCTCATTTTTCTAGGTTTTGCATATCCTTCATCTGCTCAGTAAAACCATCAGTAGTGTCTGATCTCATGAGGTTTCTTTCTGTTGTTTGTGGTCCTCCTGTATTTCTGCTGCTGTCAGTCAGACACTGCTGCAGGCCAGGAGCTGGACTCGAGGGTCCTGAGGGGTCCCTTCCAGCTCAGCATATTCTGTGTTTCTATGATTGTAGGATTCTAGGAAGGGTTTGAGAGTGGTTCTCCAGCCCACCACAGTCACCTGCTGCCTTTGGTGAAGGTACAAGGGACACATGGCCTGAAATCTGATGCTGCTGCAGCAGCAGCAAAGCTTAATTATATGCAATATCTATGCAGCATAAAACCTGAAAATCCATACCAGTCACATTTCCTCACATTCAGCTCAGCCATGCTCCAGATTTATAGGCCATTTCTGAGTGATTTTATTCCTAGGAATGCATCCTGGCTAAGACTGCCTTTGCATGCATCATGCTGCTTTTGATTTAATCTTGATTAATTATTTTTGTCCAGCCATTCAGAGCCCACTCATCAGGGGTACTGATTTATGATGCAAGGCATGAAATAGCCAGATTCTATTAGAAAGATTTGCAGTTACAAGACTGAAGCATTATTTATTGGGGCTTCACTGGTAATTGGTAATTTTTCCACCAGCACCTGGGAGTGGGCAAGAGAATTCTGTTAGACATTTTCTGGGATGATTACTTGTTTTATTTACTTGTCTGTTTTCAGCAGCCACGAAAGAATAACAATTGTTGGGGGTATTGAATGATATACATTTAAATAAGACTGAAACACTCTCAGCAGTAAAGGGAGGGGAGGGAAGACAGGTGTTTCCAGCACTGAGCACATCTAATACCTGGATCTCTAGACAAAAAGACACAGACCTTATTCACTTTTAATGTAATCAGTTAAATGTCCAGAACTAGAAGTGTTGAATTCTGACTTTTGTACCTCACAAATCAGCTGAAAGCTTTCCAGATACACTCTAGCTTTCGTGCCAACATAAAAAATGCTGCTCCAGGAGTTTCACTACTGGTATTTTTGTGGGAGTTAAAAATACATATATACATATTTGAACAAATATTTCCACTCCTCCTCCCCTGCAGACCTGATGCTGCCTGTTTGGCTGTGGTGAGAGGGGAGGCAGGGACAGCCCTGGGATGCTGTGGAGCAGCCACATCTCTGCCCCTCAACCCCTGCCTAGGCCAGGCTTTACTGCTCCTCTACTCTTTATAAACCAGCTTGTGGCAGCTGATTTCATTCTGGGGTGTAAATGCTCCAAGAGAAAGGAGTCAGGCTGTTTTTCAAGGGATTGTGTGTTTCCAATGGAGAGGTGGCAGAGGGTCTGAAGGGAGCCGGGCTCAGCAGGTCAGGCAACTCCCCAAAACCAAAACAGTTCAGGAAAGCTCCTAACAGGCACCACATAGATGAGGTTTAAGTCTTTCTTCTGCGCAGTGATGCTGCTCTGTGCTTCTCACCAGGATGTAGAGATACTGCCCTTGTTTTATTGCCCCCATGGAAATATGGGATTTCCAATCCCAATTAAGAAGTGCTTAGATATTTAAATGAATTTAGCCTAACTTATGTGAACTTGGTCAGGAAATGGTCCATTTTTTGTTAAGGTACTGATGACCAAATTAGGCTGCAAAGCCACCCTGCCCTTTTGGCAGTCCTTGGCTCACAGCCCAGACCAACAGCTGCCCTGGTTAGGTGGCTCTGGACAGAGCCACAAACCCAAAAACTCTTCATTTCCCTCTCCAATACAAAGCCCTTTGCATTATGTGCAAAGAGAAAGCTCTGGTCAGTAAGAAATACTAGTTTTTCCTCTGCACCTTGCCCTGAGGTCCCATCATTTTTCACAATCCAAACAGGACTGGCCTCTCTCAGTGTGTACTTAGAAGCCCAGTGAGTAACACATAGGAAATAAGGGGAAGGATGCTGGAAGTTCTGTGGCATCTTTTGTAATAGATAGGGTCTTAACCCCAGTGTCCTGGAGAAACTCCAGTTCTGGTAATTGCATTCTGCATAGTTAAAATCCCCCTGCAGTTTCAAATGAATCCATTATTGCTCACTTCCTTCCCCAAATTGCTGTGCAGCTTTGCTTTGTGCTGCTGAAGAGTTGCTTTGTTTCACCTGAGGGATGATGGCATTTCATGACTGTATGAAATGGGCCTGAGTGCACAGTTTGTACAACACTCAGTGAAACACTTTGGGATTATTCATAATTAAATATCCGCTCCCTGCAAATGAATGGGTTTATAATGCTGGGTGAAGCAGGGCAGCACAAAGCATGACTTCTCTGTGTACTTGAAAGTTGGTAATATAAAACTTAAAAGAGCAGTAAAAGACAGAAGTTTTCTAAAATTCCCCTTATGCAGCTAAGCATGCAAGCTCTAAGTGACTGTCTCAGCCTTTACTTCTCCATATTGTTATTGATTAATTGCTCTACTTCAATTTCCTTGTCCTAAGTGGAAACATTACAATCGTAACTTCAATCTCTGGCCACGATACAAACTGATTCTAAATCTTTAAATTGTGTCAGTGGGAGGAGGTGACGGGGGGTGGAAGGAAAGCTTTTATTTTTATTACTAATTTTCATCTGTTCCAGGACTTACTAATTTCACGCAGATGTAGAGAAACCACAAGGTATTTCTGCTGCAGTCAAACCCAGGAGATGCCTCAGCATCATAAACTTGCTCTGGCATGATCTTGTTCCAGCAGTGTGTCCTGCTAAGGAACCTGAGGATATTCCACAAACATCAAAACTTACAAGTCTTTCTAGAGCTGAACCAGTGACCTTTTTCAGCTCCAGCTGGTTGAGTTACAGCTTTGTTCCCATTTGAGATTCAGGCTTGTCCTTTTTGTGCTCATTGCTTGTGGTCTTGCAAGAATGTCACAGGCATTTTGTGAATTTCCAGCCTGTGCTGGAAGGAAATGGTACCACTAGAAGCTCTGTGTCCCATAGGTGAGATACACTTTCTAGGAGCCTTAGCAGGGGAGAAAATAGCCAGGACTCCCACCCTTGGGAGCAGCATTCTCCAGTAATACCATTGCTCTGACCCAGGGCTATTACTCACAAAGCAGAAGGCCAATATAATGGTGTAAGTAGATTCCTCATCCACTTTTCTTCCCTGCAAGGTAGGTCCCAATCTGCTTCTCGATTGCTCCAGCACTGTTTTGATGAGGGCTAAGAATGAAATCAATAGAAAAGATTATAGAAAATTATGTATGATGTGGCATTCTTGAGAAAAAAAAATATACTTAATTTGAAACAGAAAAATGCTGGCTTGGGAGCCACATGTGTATTTCATTTGGAAAAAAATATCTGTACTGTTATTGAAGTAGCCACAATGACAGTATTAGCTACAAATTAGGTATGTGTACTGGGAAAGCAGCTTTGTGTGGATGGGAGAGGGGCAGCAGCATCCCTTACACAGTGAGACACATAAATGAGAAGCTGAAGGATCTGCAGGCTGGGCAGAGGTCAGCTCAGGACCCAACCGAGCCTCAGTGCTATTTTATGCATAAACAATATTTTGAACATAAACCACAATATCTTAAGAACAGTCCTCTGGTAAATGAATTGTCAGAGAGTAAATACCAAGCCTTTCCTTGAAGATTTGGAGGGGCAGGGGACCCAGCATGAGTAACAAACCACAGCTGACAGCGTGCCACGCTTCAAATGCCAAGGAGCACGTTCATGGCACGGCTCCCCCAGGGCTTTGGCCTCTCCATGTGGCAGCCTTGTGCCACCAGAGAGCACCCCCAAAGCCCAGCTATGGCTTTCTCCCTTCCCAAACCATTGGTTTTTCTGCAGCATCTGGGACAATCTCCTTCCTCCTGCAGCAATCCCCAAACCCACATTTGCAGGGTGGGTCCTCTAGAAGAGAAAATAAGCAGTGATTTGCTTCCCACATGCTCCTCTGCCATGCCACCCAAGTTTGCTCCCCTCCATCTTTCAGGAAGGAGGTGCCATTCCACCCTCAGTTTGAATATTAACAGTCCTTTAAAATTATATGAGAACTGGCTGGATTGGGCTGGAGGGCTTCTCTACCAGGCCCCAGTAATGCCCTGATTTTGAAATAGGAAATGTTCATAAGCAGTGCTTCAGAGATTTTGAAACCTTCAAGAAAAACAACTGGGAAATGAGTAGTGCATTTTTTTCCATGTTCCTGACTGCCCTTTTTCCTTTTTCTTCAGTGAGAAAAGTTAAAAAAAAAAAAAAAAAAAAAAAAAAAAAGGGAAAGAGAGAAGGAAACAAGAGGCAGAGATGATGCGTTATTCTAAAATAGATTATTTTGATTAAAAGTCCTGTCAGAGCTTTGATAAAAGAAGGTCTCTTTCCCAACATTGTGGTGGGGAAAGGACCGTGGAGGACAAATTAGAGCGTTGCTTGCGCCTCCCAGCCGAGTTAATTCTGTTAGAGAGCTGTCGTGAGAGCGGTATTTACATAACCACCCTCGGTGGGAATCGCACACACGGCGCTGCTCCAGCTTCCCAGCCAAGAAACCGGGCAGCGACAGCTCCCGAGGCCCCGGAATTGGCGCAGTGATTGAATTCCCAGCCCTGAGAGCGCTCGGCCCGCGGCAGGCTGGGCTGGCCGGGCGCTCCTCCCGGGATGCGCACCGGGAGCGGGGCCGCCCCGCACGGCGGGGTCACAGCACCCTCTGCTGTAGCCCGGCCGGAGCGGACGGACACACGGACACGGGCACCCGGGCACGGGCACCTGGACATGGGCACGGACACCTGAACATGGGAACGGACACCTGGACATGGACATGGGAATAGACACCTGGACATGGGAATGGACACCTGAACATGGGAACAGACACCTGGACACGGACATGGGAATAGACACCGGGACATGGGCACCTGGACATGGGAATGGACACATGGACATGCGCATGGACACTCGGGCATGGGCACCTGGACATGGGAATAGACACCTGGACACGGACACCCAGGCATGGGCACCAGGACATGGGAACGGACACCTGAACATGGGCACGGGCACCTGGACATGGACATGGGAATAGACACCTGGACATGGGCACCTGGACATGGGAATGGACACCTGGACATGGACACGGGCACCTGGACATGGGCATGGACACCCGGACATGGGAATAGACACCTGGACACAGACATGGGAATGGACACCTGGACATGGGCACCTGGACATGGGAACAGACACCTGGGCATGGGAATGGACATCTGGACATGGGCACAGGCACCTGGACATAGGAATTGGACACCCGGGCATAGACACCTGGACATGGGCACAGGAACCTGGACACAGCGCCTGGACATGGGAATGGACACCCAGGCACGGACACCTGGACATGGGCATGGACACCCGGACATGGGAATAGACACCTGGACACAGACATGGGAATGGACACCTGGACATGGGCACCTGGACATGGGCACCTGGACATGGGCACCTGGACATGGGCACCTGGACATGGGCACCTGGACATGGGCACCTGGACATGGGCACCTGGACATGGGCACCTGGACATGGGAACAGACACCTGGGCATGGGAATGGACATCTAGACATGGGCACAGGCACCTGGACATAGGAATTGGACACCCGGGCATAGACACCTGGACATGGGCACTGACATGTGGACACGGACATGGGAACAGACACTTGGACATGGGCACCCGGACATGTGAAAGGACACCCGGACATGGGAACGGACACCTGGACATGGAACAGACACCCGGGCATGGGAATGGACACCTGGACACAGGCATGGACACCTGGACATGGGCACAGACTCCTGGACATGGACATAGACATGGAATGGACACCTGGGCACAGACATCTGGACATGGGCACAGACACCCAGCCATGGGCATCTGGACACAGGCACGGACACCTGGACATGGGCACGGACACCTGAGCACGGACACACAGAGCTCAGCTGAGTGACTGAGCTGCAGGGGCACCCACATCTGGCTTCAAAAATCCCTTTTAATACTTTCTAGACACACATTATCATGGTTTTGGCACCAAAACAAGCTACTGGTACCTTTTTTTTTGCTTTCCTACTCTTTTCTTGGTGGCTAACCGTGCCAACAGTGAAACTGTGTGTGCTATTTAAAATAGAAATAGTTCTTAATTTAACTCTCAGACACTGGATCTTGCCATGCCTATAGGCATAGATGGACTACTACTATTAGAATATTTATTCCTCATGAACATATGTAAGCCCTGTAATTAAATGAAGGCCACAACCTTTCTGATTAGCCAAGCAGATTGAGCTCTGTAAATCTCACACCATAAGACACACTTTCCTGCCTGTAGATCTTTACTATGGCTCCTTGCAGTGTCCTTTCCAAGTTTTGCAACCTCTTTTCTGAGATGTGGGAGGCAGAATTGCATTTGCTATTCCAGTCTCACAACAGAGTAGGAGAAGGTTAAACCATTCATTCCCTGTTCTCCCATGTCCCTGGTCTCAGCAGATGTACAGGTCATGATGCTTAATTTCATTTGATTTCCTCTCAGAAGAGAATACAATTTCCATTCAGAATACCAGTAAAAAATCATAAAATTATCTTCTGCTCTTAAGACCTGAACCTTTTATTGTGTGTCCATTAAATATTAATCCCTGATCCAGTAAGTGAAGTTGTTTTGAACCCAGAAGAATTAACATGACCTTGGCTAGCAAGTATGTTTAAGAAGGCATCTGGCACGTGATGTTCACCCCTCTTTTTTATTTTTTTTTAAGAGAAAATCCTGTGTAGGCATATGCCTCAGGAAGGAGTGCAGTAGTATTTCATACTACATGAGACACTTCTTGTGCATTCAAAATTCTCCCTGGTGACAAGTATGAATTTCCCCCCCTTAAATAAGGAAACTTGCCTTGCAGTCACAGCAGCTAAAAGAGGTCACCTTTGCCTTCAAAAAGAGGCTCTTCAGCAATCTGTGTTCTGCCATCATCTCATTCTTGGGGAAAAAAAAATTAAGACATAGCCACGTAAAGAGATGTATTTATAACCACCATTGGTTTAATTTCAAACTGTTAGTTCCTCAACACACAAGCCATAAAATAGCTGTAAAAGCAACTGCTTGCAAGAAGCTCTTGCACTGTCCCATGAGCACTCATAGCTACTTATTTATGATGGAGATCATGGAAGAAGAGCAGAGAAAATTGCACTTAGATTCCTTGAAGCAATTTTTTTTTTTTTCTGCAAGAACCGAGCATGAATTTATTGTGTAAATACAATTTAGGGTCACTCTTTAAAGCAGAGGTGATTACTCAAGGATGGAAGTATAAGCTGTTATATGCATTGACAAAACAATGTGTTCACAGAACCAGGTACCATCCATGCTTTAACACCCAAGTCAGGCACAGGGATCTCAGCAAGTACAATTTAAAAGGTAATTGAAATATCAATATATATCTTCACATTATTTTACTTGCAGCCAGACCATTATTGTAGTACATGTCAACTGAGCTGGCCAAGAGATCTTACAAAAGTGCATTGAACAATCCATCTTGAAAAACAGGCTCAGACTGCCCATGCACAGCTCACACCATGGCCAGAATGACTCTCAAGGGGTGCCTGGAATTACTACAGAAAATGCATCCCCCAAACCCATGCAAGGAACCTTAAGTGGAGTTGCAGAAACCACAAAAGGCAGCGACTAGAGGGTGCATTATTTAGGATGGTTCCAGTTTTCCAAATTCTCCCCAAAACCATAATGCTGTCATGGGGACACTAAATACTAAACAGTAGTAAATTAGCTGCACTTCTAATATGAACATCTTTTTTTTTTTTCTTTCTTTCTTTTTTTTAATGTAGTTTGTTGATGAAAATTTCATGACAGGAGAAAGATAAGAGTCACTTATAAATATTTATCATCAGTTATTTTTTTCTATTCTCAAGAAAGAATATTTTCTTTACTGAGAAAATAGAGTCTCATTAGGCTCTGCAGAAACCAATTATATGATGCTCATCATCTTTCAACTTTCATAGGTTCTTAATTGCTGTGGGAGAACAGTTGTTGTTAAATAGCTATTTTTATATGATCCAGATATTATGACTGTTGAACCAATAAAATGCACAGTATATTTATGCCATTGCTCTTAAACTTTTTATCTTCCTGGATTATTGATGTGGTCCTTGCAAACTGTCCAGTTAGCAAGATAGATACAATTAAAGTAAAATGGATGGGATAATAAGTTTATGTGCACTGTACAAAACCCCACAGGCATACACACATATACAAGATCCCTTGTGCATCCTCATCCCTCTCAGCTAAACCAGGGAAGATTCCAAAGGTGTGCTGCAGCTTTAAAATATAATTCCTCCCAGCTGAATTGCTCCAGGCTCTAAAAATTCAGTTCATTAAAAACATCATGACATCTAAAAATAATTACTAAATGAGAGTTTTGAAGGTGGCAGACTCTTAAATTGCCTTCTAAATTTTGGCCCTGCAGCTTTGCATGTTCAGCTTTCTTTTTGGAGTCTGTCAGTGCACGAAGTATTTGCTCCTTTCCTGTCCCTTAATGAAAGCTGAGATTCTCATCACAACTAAATAACCTTATATCACCTCACCAATACCAAGAGCAAAAAGTCCTTTAGGTCTTAAATTACTGACTAACAAAGGTGGAGGAGACACTGGCAACTTTCAAATAGGATACACCAGAAGGGAGGTTATTCATCCAAACCCTTTGAGATGTCTGTTAATGTTTCTTAAGAAAGAGCTGAGGAAGTCAGGCTGTTCTGAGCCACAAAAGCCCTTGGAATGTCCTGCTGATGGAGCTGCATTACCATGGCTGCTTCTCCAGCCCCACTGGAATAACACACAACTTTCTTCCTAAAGAGTTGAAGGTAAAAGAGGATCTTGAGCTTTCCCAAACAGATCCACAATTGATTCAATTGGGCTAATCAGAAAAACTGCATTTATGGAATGGGTGTGCAAAAATAGGAGGAAAAGAAGCATAAGGAAGCCAAAAAGAGCCGAAGACTTCCCTCAGCTGAGAGCATTTTCCAGGTCCTTAAGGAAAAATCATTGCTCCCAGCAGGCAAACTTCACCTTGTCCTACCTGAACAAGTGACATTCACCAGCACGGTATATTAGAGAGGATGAGCTGGGAGGGAATGTGATAAAGTGCTGTAATTAAAGAAAGAAAAAGGCACCAAATTAGCTGTCAAAGAGGAGGACTGCAAAAGTGTACCTGGGATGAGATGATGCACGGGGTTATAGTTTGGGATACTCCAGGCAGTAAAAGCACAGGAGATCCCCAAACATCCTCTGGGTGCTTCTGTCACAGCTGGAATATAAATCGAGCCTGCAGCACTCCCCACCCTCCTTTCACAGCCTCTGCAGGGCAGAACCTCCCTTTGCTTTTCAGACTGTTGCATAATCCTGAGTGTAAATGATGCTTACAGCAAGGGGAGTGAGTTGGCACTACCGAGGGCTTTGTAAGGCTCTGCAGGGTGCCCTGGGATGCCAGTTGTGCCACTCAGCTGAGAGCTTAATATTGCTGTACCCCTGCCTGCAAATGGTGGTTGCTAGGAGGCAAATATCATATTGAGAAACCTGTAAGGAAGTAACAATTTCAGGTCCAGTTTGGGGCTCTTTGAAATCTTTCTGTTGATTTTAGATAGGATGTGATGCAGCCTTTAGCAAAGATAGTGGGATTTTTTTTAAGAAGTGAAAATGGATGTCATCCAAATGACTCCAGGTAATAAGGATGGACAACAACGGGCCATTGGAAAGGAAGAATTACTGGGGAGAATGAAAGGGAGCATCAAAGAGCTGAACAAAACACCAGCAGACAAAGAATCTTTCTGGAAAAAGCTAACAATGGACACTTGTATAAAACATGTATTATTCCTAGGCCACTCTCATGCCAGGGTTAAATTTGGCAGAACCTCTGGGGGTTTTCCACATGGCTGTTCTCACCTAATGAATTCTCTCTACCTGTAAAGCTGTACCGAACTGTTTCTGCACTTTGTCCTTCCTGCTCTCCTACTGTGGAATCTTGCAGTGATTTTAGGTGTTGGTCTGGGCTGTAGGAGGTTTAAAGTTCACTGGATGGGGCCAGGGGAAGTTTTCTGGCATGTGGTGTGAACCCATTGCAGCACTGGGCTGGACCCCTCTCCCCTGTGTGCACAAAACCACCCCAGGAACCCTGAAACACTGCAGCTGTTCTGTGGAAACACAAAGGAGAATAAAGGAATTTTCAAAGTGGAAAAAACCCCATCAGACCTGGATGAAACACAGTCAAATAAACAAAAGCTCTCCCTGCCTACTGTACTGTTGCAGGACAAGTCCTTTTGTTCAGCAGTCCCTAACAGCTCCCCATTAGCAGAGCCCCACTCTGCTCTCTCTCCTCATCCCAGCTGAGCTCTGGCAGGTTTTCAGCTCCTTCCTGGCAACTCCAGCACTGCTCGTGCTAAGGACTTCCTGGGAGCATTGCCCAGCAAGGCAACTCCCTTATTTTGGGAAGGACAGAGCTGTGTCTTCTGGTGGGGTGTCCCTGAACAAGAGTCACTGGCCAGGACACTGCAGCCACACACCTGTAATCAGCAGAGCACTGTCCCCCAGCTCTCCTACCATCCCAGATCTCAGCTGGGGGTGACCTACCAGCCATATCCATGGGGACACCCCCATTCCTCTTTCCTGTACCTGGCCTGTCCTGCTGTGAGTGCTCAGGGCTGGGGACAGAGTCACAGACACCCCACACGATGTGCAACACTCTGACCACCCCAAGCACTGTAGGGTTTAAGAATCTCCATTGGCATCATAGGCTGGGTTTTTGGTGGTTTTTTTTTTTTGCTGTTATTATTTTGTTTGTCTATTCTCACTCAGAAGACAACAATGAGAAATAAGATCAGTCTGCAGGAGCACGTGGGGGTTTTGTGTGATTGCTTCCATAGGAGCTGCATGGGGATAAAAGCATACTGCAAAACAGTGGAAAACAGTATTTTCATCACCTTCAGGAACTCCCTGGTGGGGTGTAAGAGTCTGCTCACTGCTCAGGTATTCACACCTCCTCTGCTCCTCTAGGGAGGGATAATTTCCTCGGGGTTTGACTATGCTCAGTAAAAAAGAAGACACCTCTTTTTTTGCTAGTGAAAGTTAACAACTCCCCAAAAGAAAAAAAGAGAAAAAAAAATGCACCACTGTGATCCTCACTCCACACAGTGCTAGTGTGGCTTAAGCAAAGTCACAGGGAGTGTCCACCAGCAGAGGAATGGTCCTGTCATCTCAAAAACAACACAGTTTTAAATAGCCTCACCAATAAAAAATGAATGATTAATGCTGACTTTTTTGCTGTCCAAAAAGGCATAAAAATACAATTCCATCCCCCAATAAAATCTGATAAGTGATTTTTAGCAGGCATGATCTGTGGTTCCTTGCTCAGCCATATTCAAATATTTGCACCAAACAAGTAAATTAGATGAGTCAGGGTCCAGAAAATTAAAACCTTCATATCATGGGTGGAAGACTGAATCACAAAACTCACCTGTCTGGGACTGGCAGGATCCAAATTTTGTAGTGCTTACTCAACCTGAAGTTCCCAGCTGTATGCCATCATCTCATCTGCACATCACTGGTGACTGCTGTGACCTCCCTCAGATGCCTATTACCTGGAATTTGTTCAGGTGTAACAGTAAGCCACAGAGTCTTTACCTTATCAAATCTATAAAGTCACCAACAAACTTGAATCAAGCTGTTTAAAATTTTGTGGATGGAAAAATGGAATTTAATTTTTAATGATACCAGATCCAAGGAAAGCTACTGCTTGTGCTGGTTTCAGCTGGGGTAGTTAATTTTCTTCACAGTGGCTGGTGCAGGGCTCTGTTTTGGACAACACAGGGTTGACAATACAGAGATATTTTTGCTGTTGCTGAGCAGGAGTTACACAGAGCCAAGACCTTTTCTGTTTTTGTACTGCCACACTGCTGAGGAATTTGGAGGTGCTTGAGAGGAGACACAGCCAGGACAGGTGACCCAGAGTGACCAAAGGGATATCCCATGCCAATGACACCATGCTCATATAGGAAGCTGGGGAAGAAGGAGGAAAGGAGGGGACATGTTTGGAGTGATGGCATTTATTTCCCAAGTCACTGGTACCTGTGCTGGGGCCCTGCTCTCCTGGAGGTGGTTGAACACCTGCTTGCCCATGGGAAACAGTGAATTAATTCTTTGTTTTACTTTGCCTGTGTGCTTGGGTTTTACTCTACCTATTAAACTGTCTTTATCTCAACCCACAAGTTTTCTGGCTTTCAGCCTTCCAGCTCTCTCCCTTCTCCTGCTGGTGGGGAGTGAGTGAGCAGCTGCCTGGGGTGAAACCATGACACTGCTGGATACATCCAATAATCCCCACAAGTGATGGAAGATCCAGACCCCTGTCCCTCCTGTGCTACTGTTCCACTATCATGATCTGAATTTGCCTGTACCTGAAGGACTGGGAAGCTGCAAGGGAGCAGATCATTGCCTGTTCTCCAGCTCAGCCCCAAAACCCACCAAAACCCAGCTGCTGCTATCCTAAGAAAAAAATATAAGTGGCAAAGCAGAGGCTCCTAAATAGGAATTATATTTAGATTGATTAAGATAGCTATTGTGTGTCAATTTATTTAAATATAAATGGATTATTTGGAATGTGCTCATTGAAGACTAATAGCTCCTGAATGCAATACAGATATGTGGCTAATTATAAAGTCAAGCAGCCATTATTAATGTTTCTAATGATCAATTTGTATTCCAACAACACACAATCATCAACTTTAAAGCTCCAGCAGTCACAGTAATTGGGAGAAGAGACTGCTCTATGCAGAAAGCAATCAACCAACAAGTGCCTGCCTGGAATAAGAGGTAAAAAGCTGGGTTTTCAGGGGCTACATTAAGGCCTGAGAGCTGATAGCTGGATGGAGGATGGAGGGGTTTTTTTGGCAGGCATAGCCTGGAGGAGGTTGGCTGAAAAGATGACAGAAGCGTGTCTGGAAGGGAGATACACACAGGGTCTGTAAGGGTACAGACTGGGCACAATGGGAGACCTTAATACAATTTCAGAGTGATAGAGAAGCAACAGGACAAGCAGTCCCTGCCTACAAACAAAATTTACTCAATTAGATACACTTAAATGCAATAAATTTTTCATGGAAAACCAGATCAGTTGTAACTTCCGTTCTGCATGTCAGTCGAAGGAGCAGCAATAATTTAATAATTTAATAATTTAATACACTGCACTTGCAATTCTGTGCAACCAGAGCATCACGTGGCTGGGTCACTGCCTGGAGGAAAGTAAACAGTCTTTTCTGAAGAGAGCATTTCTGGAAGTAAATTTGGGCCAAATTAGATTTATCAAGCACTGGCACACTTTGAGGCCTGTGGAGAGAACAGCTTCTCCCACCAGGCCAAGGGGTTGGTCCCAAAGGCATCTTGCTGAGGTTTCAGGGCCAAGGATCACATGTGGGTGTTGGGACTTTGGTGGAAATCAAGCACCCTCATCATGGCCCTAGACCTGACTCCTCACTGGAACCCCATGAAGTGTGGGGTAGGGAGAGCAGGGGGCAGGCGGCCTCTCCTCGCCGCCAGAGGCGGGGAATGCGGCCAGGCCGCCCCTTGGTGGCGGTGGAGCCACACGAGGCCGCCCCGAAACCTCCCCTGAGGCTGCGGTGTGGGTCAGGGCAGCTGCGGGGGCTCAGCTGCAGAGAAAAAACACCAGAGTCCCGAGATAAAGAAAGCCAGGAGCCGGGCACTCCGTCAAGGTATTCCAAGGAGTTTTAATCTCCTTGAAGGGAGAAGTCCTTCAGTCCACAAGACGAAGTGGCCACACCCAAGGCTCAGCAAGAGCTTATCAAACCTCTGACTCAGGGAGGTGGATACAGCAGCCATGGGTAGTTACAACAGGGATAAGGATATGTTTAACTGAACCAATAGGGAAAACATAGGGGTGGGAGAAAACCCACACAACAAACCATACACGGGGGACAAGGTGACTGACACAGAAACCTCGAGAACCAAGCTGGGCAGGGAAAACTTAATTGACATGACGGGGGGCAGGACAACTGGGAATGACTTAGCAGAAAGGGGGGGAAAGAGGGGGGTGAGCAGGTTGATGGACACCCTGAGTGGAGGGAAAACCTGGACAAATAAGGGGAAGGGAATTATATAAGGGGGACAGGGACTTAAGGTATAAGTCCTTATAAGGGACAGGGGGTAACATGAGGCAAACCATAACTCCACAACCCTCCCAAAATACAAGAGTGAGAGAGGCAAAATCAAACGAAACACACACCACTACAGAGGCACAGCTCCTGTGGGTGGGCTCAGCCTCTGAACATCCCATTGCCAAAGAACCCAGATGGACCATTCACAGCAAACCCTGGCACAGCCTTGGAGGGAGCTGCACCTCAGTGCTCAGAGCTGGGCTGGCAGTGGGGCTGGGGCACCACTAATGACTCCCATTTGCCATCCCTCTCTTGCAGAAGGATGCCCAGCTTTCCCTGCATCAAGCTGAGGATGGGATTCTTTTCAGCAGCTTTCTGATGCAGGCTGGAGAAGTCTCAGGGCAGATGTACATTTTGGATTTAGCCTTAGAGCTAGTCCCAAGTGCTGTTCTCCCTTTGAGGTATAAAACAAGTGCTTCTCCCCCCAGATTCTATAAGTCACTGCAAAAGCAAAGGTGAGATGCAGTGCAGGATGGTGCCAGGCAGTCAGTGGAAGGAACGGGAGCACAGAAAGGAGGTGCCCTGTCCTTGTCCCTCCTGGCCCATTCTTCCCACCACTCCAAAGGTCCTGGTCTCATGAGCGAGGATACCACAGGGAGATCAGCCCTGAAGGGCATCTCAGAGAAACTCCTGGCCAGGAAAGACCTTGGAGTGAAGTTCTGAGCTGTCTCTCCCAGTTAAAACCAGCACTGAAAAAGGAAAGAGACCGATTGTTTCCTCCTGGCAGAAACAGCTTCTGCCACAACCTGCTGGGCACTCACCATTCCCAACATCACAGAAAAAAAACCCCACACCAGGGTTAATATATTTTTCCAGTCAAGACAAATGTTGTATTTAATCACCTTCTTATCACTCACTAAACACTGGCAAATAAATGCAGGCTTAGGTTTCAAGTTCATCAGAAGTCTCTCACCAGAAAATACTGAATTAGATGCAATATGTTCCATGGAAACATTGGTTCTGTCTGCTCTTTGGGCATAAACCGTGTCTGGCTTATTGCATGTCCCTCTTCCCTACTTTTCTGGCTTCACCACTGCCTACTTTCTGAAGTGCATGAGGATACACCCACAGCTCCCAAAATCCACAGCATCCCTCTGCCTGAGGTGCCTTTTCTGGGACAGAGGAGCTCAGAGCACAGGCTCAGTAAAGCAGTGCTGTCACTGGGAGATGAAAATGTGGAAGGTGTTGAGCCTGGTAACACATCTGCAAAACAGAATTTGAGGCCTTGAAGAACACAGCTTCTCTGTGGGCTTAGAACCAGTCCCATCAAGAGGAAGGAGATCATGGATCATGGGGCAAGAAAGGAAGGGCATCAGCTAAGAACTTCTGGACCCCCTTGTCCCAGGAACCAGCTCCACGTCAACTCTCTCAATGCATGTTAGCCCAACATATCTTAAAAGCTTTCCAAAGGCTGTATTCCCCAGGAAATTCTTAGGACACTTTGCCAGCCTTTCCACCAGGATCCCTGTGGCACCCAGGGTGACACAGCTCAGCTCCCACTGTGCTCTCCTTAGCCAGGGAGGATGGACCCAGCATGGCCCCATCAGCCAGGGCAGCACAGCTCAGCACCCCCAGCCCTCCTGCCTGGAGCCCCCAAACCACCCCCAGACCCCACTCACAGGGCAGGATGTCACTTTTGCCTTGGCTTTGTTTTGCCAGAGGGTGGAAGGAAACTGCAGCCAGACACACAGGCTGCCTCTACCCTTTGATCTTCAGCCAACAGAGTGTGTCAGATAGCCACCCAAATCTAGAAGGACAAGAGTATTACTCAGAGAGAAGCTTTATGGCAATTGCTTGATGCTTCACCAATTCAGCAACTAAATCTCAACAGAAATATATGTCTGCCTTCTATTCTGAGACAGCCACCCATCCTTTGCTGCAGTGACAGCCCAGCACTCCAAGTGTATTTTAGCCTTTAAGAAAATGCACTCAGAGCTCAGAAAAACACTTCAAAGCTCCATGGCTGGCTCAAACAGTGTTAATACCTGGCCAGTTAGTGTCTGATCTCTGCATCACGAAGAAGTGCAATTGCCATTGTCACCCCCTGCTCAAACCTCACCTGCTTTGTTGTTTGGAATTGCAGGCAGTCCCCAGCAGCCCCCCACTGCCTGTGGACAGTCTAGCACAGCATGTGTTAGTAATGAGCTGCCATGGCCCATTCTCTGAATATGAGCTCACTGCAGAAAACGAATCTCCCTCCCTTTTTTATTCCTTGGCAAGGCAGGAGGTTGTTCCTGCAGCTGTGCTGGAGCACAAGCCACTAGCTCAGGGGCTGGCTTCCAGCTCAGGGACCTCTGGACAGAGGTGGAAAGGGCAGAGGGTCTCAAGAGCCAGTGCTGAGGAGCCACTGTAGTGATTCCCTCATTTAGGAAACATCAGAACAAATTGCCAAAAACGCAGCCCTGGCGGGACAGCCTCACTCTGCCTTGGGCAGCATCTGACATCTGCAGTGTGTGACAGCTGCCCTGAGCCCCCTGCACAGCACAATTCCTCATGCACAGCTCCTGGTGCAGGCAGAGAGCTTTGAAACAGATGTGCTAGGAATTGATAAGGTGTCGAATAATTCTGACACTGTCTCCAGAGATAATATCAAGACTTACATTTATGCTTCAACCCATTTTGCTACTGCAAATCTCCAGCCAGCTGACACCCCATGCAGTGCCTGGGGGTCTGAGGAAGGTGCTGCACACCTTGTTGCACACACACCCAACTTAGATAAGTCACAGAAAATACCACAACCTTTGGGTGGTTATGGTCACTTGCCTTAATGCACCTTCATCCTGCCAGGGCCACCTCTCCAGTTTGCAGGGCTTTGGTTGGGTTTTGGTTACAAGAGGAATGTTCAAGCTGATTCCCTTTTACTCTCCATATGATTGCTTCATCTGTGACTCCAGTGTACCTGCATCTGCACTAGGGCAAATATTTTCCAGGCTTGGCAGTGCAATTGTGCAGTGTAAATTCATATCAGTTTTCCTTTCCTTTAAATTTCTTCCAGCATTCCAAAGAAAAGAATGGATGATTTCACTACCATATTTATTTAAAGAAAATTAATTAACCTCATGGCAGGGCTGTGAATCTCAGATGAGCCAGCATCTCATTTAAATGATAGGCACAGCTTTCCTTACCTGGTTATCCAGCAGAGTTGTGGCAGGCACTGCATGGTGATATTCATGCAGCTGAGGCTCTGGGAGAAGGCAGCAGTCACCTGGAGCTGCACCAGGGCTTGATTCTCACCACCAACGCCTTTCAGCACTGGTTATGAATGCTGACAATGACAGCAAAGTGGGAGCTGAGCCTCAGCTCTCATAATCATGCAGCTCAGAGCTGTTTGAATGCCTACAGAAAAAAACACACTTTACAAAATCAGACACATTCATACTGGTGTCACTTTGCAGAGGATAAGCAGATACAGAGCACTTTTAGAGCAGAACAACAGTGGCTCATTAGGTGTCAGAACAGCTTCCCAGCATCTGCCTGATTTGCACAAGCTCTGAACAGCATTTCTTTGAATCCCTGTGTTTAACTGCACCAAAGGCTGCTCTGCCTGGCAGCACCAGAAGCACACCAAGCTCCTGTGGCTGAGGCAGGTTGAGCCTCTGCCAATGCTCTCCATCCTTCCCCAGAGGCTGCCCAGGCAGCCAGACAAGCACTCTCTGTCATTCAGGTGGTGGGGGAGCTGATCACCTTCCAGATCTGGAGTAGTTTGGGTTGGGAGGCATCACTGGAAGCCACTGATCCAACTCCTGCTGCAAGCAGGACTCCCTTCAAAGGGGGATTGGGCTGCTCAGGGCCTCCTGCACAGCATCTGAACATCTCCAGGATCCCAGTCTCTCTTCCCAGGGTTTCACATCCATTGTGAAAATGTTCTCCCATTTGTCTACTCGCAATTTCTTTTGCTGCTACTCGAGCCTGTTGTCTTTCTGGATACACTCTTAACCCCCTCAATATATTCTCCTATTGAAAGATGAAATGGTCTACAAGGAAAGCTTTTTAAATGATAGGAACTTGTCACTTTTTTCAAAAAGGGTGAAAGGTAGAACAGTGACAGAGGACTCATAGGATTGTTTTGGTGATTGTCCTCTCCTGCTAGGTGTGGCAAAGCAGCTTCCAGCAAAGCACTGCACACTGCAGCAGGTGTGTCACAGAAGAGTCACACACCCCAGGGAGCTCAGAGAGCCAGCCCACGAGGCAAGCACTGATTCCTGCTGAGGGGAAACTCAGCACTACTGAAATATTTGCCTGCTTCTACTGAGTGACCACCTCGAGTCTCTGGTGAGAACCATTAAAGAGTGATAACAGTGGGATCTTTGTCCCATGTAGTCACCCCACTTGTGGGAGTCTCCCAAACTGCCAGGGCTGCCCCATCTGTGCCATGCCAGGGCTCAGCCAGGATTTATCTCACCTCAGACTCTGCCCCAACTGTCTGATCATCCCACAGGAACAGGAGTCACCCCTATGCAAAATGCCCCCAAAATTAAAACAACTCCTAAACAAAATGCAGTTTTTGTGGTGTCATTCTGGAGAAATCTATCCACTCTCCTCACCCTTGGAATGCAAAATGCTTCCCTCAGAACACAGCCTGGGCAGACAGGACTCCTGGCAGCACACTTACAGCTGCCTGTTTATTCAAGATACAAATTTCCTAGAAATAGGTTAATTACTTTCCTTTAATTACACATTCTCTTATTAAATGCCAATAATAAAAGGGAATGTCTGCCCTAGAGATAAGATTATGCCACCTTCCTAATTTGGATTTTCGGGACAGCAGATAAATGTCTCAGTCATTTTAAAATACAAATTTGTCATTCATGAGAGCAATAAATAATGCAAACAGGATGTGTGGTTACAGTGACATTATCACACCATCATTGCACCCTGGGCATGGATATGTGACACTGTAACCTCAGGCTCTTTGATAAATTATTGCCCATCACCATCCTGTCGAACACAGGGGAACAGATGAGCACTGGAAGGAATTTATGGTTGCATTTGCAGTACTTTGGGGCTGTTGTACAATTACTGGAGTTACTGCTGAAGCAGAGAGTGATGCAGGAAACCAAGGGAAAGTCTGCATCCTCCTGGGAGGTAATGTGTAAAGAAACCTTAACGAGTGTACCCTGTGGGGGATTTCCTACCCTGCGAGTACTTAAACTGCTAATTAATTCCTATTAAAACAAGGTCTTTTGTGTACATCAAAAAATGGTGCCTGAGGCTTTGAGCCTGCAGTGGGATCTCCCAGGACTCTGCACCAGCTGAGCCTGACAGCCTTGGCTAAGAGGATGAAGCACTGAAGAATCCTTCAGTGGCCTCCATTTTGGGGTTGGAGCACTGTGCTCATGTCCCTGGCTCAAGATCATTCCCAAGCATGATACAACGACCAGAAAACCAGAGAGCACAAAAGCAAGCAGCCTTCAGGCACAAATAAATTATGTATGACTATGCTCAACCCTTATTTTGTGTGTGCAGCACTACAGGCTTTGAGATGAGCCACCACAGCTCACATAAAACCTTTGCTTTTAGCATCATGCTCCCTTGAAAACAGGGAAAAAGTTAGAGGCAACCCACACTCTCAGATCATTCATGAAAAACCAGAGGCTGACAAAGGAGCCTCAGAGGCCAGAGTGCTCTGGGTAAAACAGGACCATGCTGTGAAAGATCAGGTACCAGTGTCCTGTAGGGGATGTGATGTTGGTTTTGTGGAGAGGTTCCTCTTCCCATCCCTCCTCTCCTTGGGAGGACATCATTAACTTCATAGTATTCCAGCTGTTTCCATGCACAATAATGCACAATACTTCTTTTTTAGCTTTTTCTCATTTATTGCCCCTTAAAAGGCACTGACTGACAATGAGCTTGTCTTTTGCTGTCAAGGCTGGCCAGACCCTGAGTTGGAGTGGTGGGTTTGTTCCTGCAGGTGCTGGGTGATGTTACAAGGCACAAAGGCTCCAGCACTTCCATCAGAGACGTGGGAGCTGGGACATGTCACCCCAGCCATGCCAGGGAAGGGATTGGCATTCCTGGACTGGCATTCCAGGTGAAGGACTGGCATTCCTGCCCTGCAGTGCCATCAACGGGACTCTGTGGCCAAGGAAGGATGGAAAATCCCGGTGGGCAGAGACAGACACACAGATGCTGCAGAAGCCCCGTGGGGGTCAGGGTGGCTGCTGGCACCCTGGAGTAAGACTGGTATCCCCAAATGCCATGCCCAGCAGTGCTGCATGGCAGCTGATGCTGACCCAGACAAAAAAGGTATTTCAGCAGCTTGGCCACCTCTGCCATTGCCCAGCCCCAGGTGGGAGCTGCCCTTACTCCACACATATCTTCACCGAGAGGCAAAATTAATGAGGCATGAACTGTTCCCGTGCTAATCTCACCCTTGTGCGGCTCAATCCAACCTAACACTGCCCTCTTGTGCTGCAACACATTAGGGGCCTTTGCTGGCAGCTGACGGGTTCATATTTTAATTAGAGGGAGGGGCAATCTACCCCGGTTTTACCCAGTTGTTTGTAAAGCAGAGCCTATTTTATCCCAGGAGGCCGGATCATCTCCATCTCTTGTAATTCTAAAAGTATGGGTGTCCTGCACAGCTCAGGCTACCCGTTCACTCACTCCAGGGAGATGAAAATGATGGGTGAAAGTAATAAAATCAAAGGGAAAATAACAATATAGCCACAACTCAAAGCATCTGAACAATGGAAAAGAGAAAAAATAGAAAACTGCACAGTTGTGAAAGCACTTTGCCTCATACAGGCTGTGCTAAAATTCTTAAAGCGTTGGTTAATGGCAGAAATCAGTATTTAATTAATACCCTGTTAAAATTTAGTTCTGCAGAGTCCATAACCCAAGCATAAAAAAAAAAATCTATCATGATTAATGTTTTACCTAGAAAGAGCCACAATCAGCTCAGTAGTCATTGGCAATAGCATGTCTGGAGCTCTCCCTCCACAGTCTCCAGCAGACTTCAGGGAGGGAGTTCTCAAGACACACATTTATTTATTTATTATCCTGTTAATTATCACAGGAGGTCTGATGGGTAGCACAGTATTTTGGTTTTATTCTGCTGGGGATAAAGATCTCAGTAGCACTGCCACACCTTTGGGATGAAGTGCCATCCCTGAAGCCATCCACTGCTTCACCCTCCTGCAGGATGGTGGCACCCCAGGGCCCCCACTGTCCTTCCTCCTGGTCCCTGGGAGCAGGGCTGGACTCGATGGGACAGCCCATGGAGAGAGGCTGCAGAAATGTAAAAGCACAGGGTTGTGCACTGTCTCTCTATCCACACTGCAGGATCTCCCCCTGTGCTCTTACAGCTCCTTTCAAGTGGCTGCACATATCACCTGTGTCTTCTGCAGAAGGGACATAGATCAGGCATGATTTTATTTCAGTATTTATCAGACCTGCCTTGGACAGAATTTATACCTGACAGAAGTGGGCACTTTAAAAACTTATTTTCAGGAATCTGTGCATGCTGTGCAGTAGCCAGCAGTGGAACAGAAAGACATTAGAAACTCACTGGAGGAGGAAGGAGTGATGCTCACAGAGGAGAAAGAAAACCTGGTAATGATTCCTCATTCTAAGGAAGAAGGACCTTTTCTGACATAACACTGATTCATTCCTGGGTGTTGCTATTTAATGGATTACTTACATAAGCAGAAGGGAAAAAATCAGAGAGGAAATAAAAGAGGTGCCAAGATACAGACACAGAGATCCTGCATCATCTCCTAATTGATTTTAGAGCATCCTGTCCCTCTCCAGCTGCACACTCAGGTGTGGGCTTGACTGGGCTGTCAGGACCCAAGCTTTAATGTGCTCACCTGCCATGCAGGGCAAGGCTGCCCACGTGGACCTGCACAAATGTTTTCTTACGTTGAGACCTTTGTCCCTGGGTCCTTTGTAGAAGGAAGATAAACATTCATTCACAAGGGGAAAGGACTGTAAGAGCACTTCAACCAATGGCCTATGAAATATGTAATCACTGAAGATTATGCTGACTGAAACAGGATGAAGATCATTTGCTGCAGTAGAGCTCTAGGGGAAAAAAGAACCTTCTAAATTGGATTTAAAATCCAGCTCTTTGCTCCCCTCTTGCTGTGATAGCAGAGCTGGCAGTGGATGATCACACCATCGAGGCAGGTCAGTTTTGCTGTTTGCCCCAGTTTGTGAGACATGCTCACAGTTTTTCTGCCTGGCAGGAAGTGGAGAGCAGTCTTCCCTAGCATCTCCCAAATTAAACATTGGAAATGTTTCTTTTAGGGGCTGAAAGTGTGGCTAAGGATTTGGGAAGGTCCTCAGGCATTATTAAAATGCACTAAGTGGTTTGCTGGCAATTATCTACTATTGTCACGGACTCAGGCAGGATCTGGTATGTCAGAAAATCCTGCATTCATTTGTCTAAATAAAACCTAGAGAAGAAAAGATGACATAACTTTTTTGACCAGGAAACTTGACATTTCAGAGTTGGCATCTCCTACTAAGCATTACTAGTAAAACTTCCCAGGAAAAGGCCAACAAACTATTTTGTGAAGCTTTTACTGGGCAGAGTTTAAGGTGTCCTACTTAAGGTTCCAACTGATTTGGAACTTCTGCATTCTTGTTTTTCTGACAGACAGGAGCAGGAATTTCTTCCAGAGTTACCAGAACCCTTATTATACCAGCAGGATTGATTCTTCTGATGAACCAGTTAAAGCAAAACACAGCACTGGATGAGAACAGAGCAGAGTGACCTGCCTGCTTGAGATTTAGTCCCAATAAAGCTGATGACATATTGAAGGGCTGTTGAAGCCCTGACTAATATTGTATTTTCTTTTCCAATGGAGGATGATTTGATGTCACAAGCTGCACTGTGGGGGTTTGTGGATCCTCAGCTGATAGAAAGGATTTTTCAACAGCAATGCCCTGCAATGCTTCCCATTACTTGCTGCTGACTTCAGCTAGTGAGAACTGTAAAGAATTTGTTCACAAGAGTAGCATTCATCTGGTCAGGACTGGAGTCTGTAATGTATTTTTCCTGAGGCTACACCTTAAGGCACTCTAGAAATGGTAGGGAGTGAGGATACCTACTTATTAAGTATGGTAGGACTTTTTTATTCAAGGAAGTTTAAAAAAAAAATCTCTCCCAAAACTAATGTGTGCTTCATTGCCTATACCAACAGTGGGGACTGTGAGAAAACATTGAGAATGCAGGACAAAGGGAAACAATTGTTGTTATTGCCCTGACTGGATTCACTCTGGAAATGATAAATAGGTTTATAAGTATCCTGGGCTGGAACTTCTTTCTGCTTTGCAAGGAAGTCTCTTTATATTAAAGACTGTTTCATTTAAAAAGGGGTTTATAGTGTGCTTGCCATTGGAGCAGGGGATGGGACTTGCTGAACCCTGGGGTGCCTGTGGCTGCAAAATGATTCTGCCTCCTAAAATTGCAAATGTTGGAAGAGTTCTCCCAGACAAAAGCTGCCAGGAACTAGGGCTGTGGCTGGCCTTGGACTGCTGGATGCTGCCTGTCCACTGCTCCCAGGACAGCAGGGTGGAAATCTCTCTTTAGAGGAAAAGAGCCATGGTTGGCAGGCAGGAAATCACTGGGCTGGAAATGGGCTAGGGTTAGAGTTAGGGTAAGGGTTAGGGTTAAGGTAAGGGTTAGGGTTAGGGTAAGGGTAAGGGCTAGGGCAAGGGTAAGGGAGAGGGCTAGGGTTAGGGTTAGAGTTAGGGTTAGGCTAAGGTTTAGGATTAGTGTTCGGGTTAGGGTTCGGGTAAGGGTTAGCATTAGATTTAGGGTTGTGAGAGGTTTAGAATCTACTTGTCCAGGGACACAGGGGATGCAAGTGGAATGCTCAGGTGATCCAAGCAAGGCTCCTACATTGCTGCTCCTCCTTCTTTCTGAATCTGGAGCACCCATTGTGTTTGGATTAGGGTTATTTCTAGCTGCACATGTCGTGGTAGGGGCAATGTTTAGAGTCCCTTTTATGGACGTGGTTAGTTCAGTTGGGAATAGTCATGGACAGCTGTCCTTCCTTTGCAAAAGAGCTATCCTTTGCTGCCAGGTGTTCAGGGCCTAAAAGTGACCCTTGGTGCAGTAGTCCATCTTTCCATACTATTATAGATTTTGTGTTCACTTATTGGGGAAGAAACCCACATGAATCATCTGTCACCAGTCCTCACAGATTTCCTTCAGCTTTACCTTCTCAGGTCTCAGACCTGCTGTCAGAGCTGGATTAATTTTGTGCTCAGGTGCCTGGAAGGGTTTTCCGTATCAAATGTGCTGACAGAGAGTTTGGGTTTGGGTCCCCTTTGGTTAGCAGGAACTGGGGATGCTGAGATGAAGCTGCATCTGCTGTGGGGATCAGCCCCTCACTGCACTGCTGGCTGTGTCCATCCACCACGTCACTTTGGGGACTGCAGCATCCAAACTGGATCAGGGATCAGCCCACAGAACACATCACTTTCCTTTGGCACAGAAAAAGAAACAACCACTAAACCAGACAAGTAATATGGTACAAACATTTTTTCTAAATTGAATTGTTCTCTGAAAAAGAAGAAGAGGAAAATAAAAAAAGAGGTTTCTTCCAATGTTCAGCCTTCACCAGACATTGTGAGGAATAACTAGCAAGAGAAATCCATCTGTAAAGCCTTGATGGCAAAGAAGAAGGATTTTCACACATGCCAACTTCATAGTGGACACATTTATAGGAATTTAGTGTGTTACTATGTGACAACAAAAATAGCTATTTGTTGACAGACCTTTTTTAATGTGTTAAAGGGTCATTAATCATCTCTTAGTCATTTCCAACAGTCAGATGTACTTACTTCATGTCTTCATTTACTTGTAACATTCATACCAGCTCCTCAGCTATCTTCATTTTCTTGGGAGCAGATGTTTTGCCTGTTAAAGAAAAAAAAGTTACATAAAAAAAGAAAAGAGAAAGTGGAAGTATGATAAAGATGAACGCAAAGGCTTCAAGGTTCTCAGTAAATACAGACCTCTATTACATATGTGCAGTCAATAAGGTCACTTGTGTAGTAACTCATAACAAAGAACAGTTGACAATGTGTTATTTTTCTGCTGGAAAATATAATGTGAGGCTGAGCATGCTAATGACTTTTGGAAATGGGCAATGACAAAGATTGATTAATATCAGTTGACAGCCTGTTCCACAGCTCCGAAGCAGGAATAGCAATGATTGATTTGCCAAAATGTGGGGCACAGGCTTTAGATAATAGAAACATCTGAACTCAATCTGGTTTCAGAAACACAATTTAAGGGCCAAATGTATATCAGTAATTAAAAGCTTACAGGAAAAGACAGAAATGTTACAGTATTTTCAAAAGGCACAAATTTCAACCAATTTTTTTCAATATCTAATTACCTTTACAAACATGAACCTGTAGACTGTTAAGTCAGGACCAGAAACCTACATAAAATGCAGAAACAAAAAATAGTAGGGGGTGGAGAGAAACCAGCATAGCAGCATAATTGTTTTCTAAAAACCAGAGAGAGGCATCATTGACATCCTAAAGCAGGAGATTTTGATGACAAAACCTTCGCCTAATGTGAGCTACTGAAGAGTCACTTTCTGTCATGAAGGACAAGGTGAACAAAAAGCCCTGATGGTTTGTAGGGCTGCATGCTCACTACTCAGGCTGCTAGGGCAACACCAGAGGAATATTGCACCTCAGGCCAACAGGCATCCCCTCATTTTTAGCCATATTGGGCAGAACATGCTCCAGAACTGGAAATAACTGGGGAGGAGACGTAATCCCATCTTCACTGGATGTGGAGTCCTGTTCAAAGCTTGACCCATCCTTCCCATTTCTCCTCACATTACCAAGTTCAGCTCAAGAGTCTTGACCCTTGGAAGAGCCAGACCAGTAAGCAAATATCTATTGTCATGTTTTTGTCCACCACAGCATGTAGAGAGAGCAGGAGAGAAGGATGGAACATTCCATGACAGCTGCCTACCAAAGTATTGATCTTCATTAGGGATGTGTTAGTGTATGAAGAGCTGGGTTGGCTGACACCATGCTGGCTGCTCTGCTCAGAATGGGTCAAATTGCAATTAAAACCTCACTGCTAATCAAGGCAGAGCCTCTAAAGCAATTCCATCACCTGTCTCAGCCTGCTGCAGCCACTGCCTGTGCAGTGCAAGGCACCATCTCTGTTGCATCTCACAATGTGACAGGCTGGAAGCTGCACAGTGCAGCCCTAATTAGGAAAAGAAGGTGTTAAGATAAACAACAATAAAATTGCAGGTGTTTTCACAGAGCACAGGATCTGTGAAAAAGTGGACAAGCATTTGACTAGGGAAGCATGGGGATTTCCCAGGCTTCATTCCAAAATGCATCTTTTAAATAGAAATGGTGTTATATTATTATGTTATTTTCATAGGGAAGCTCATGAAGAATTCAGCAGGCTCCCAGGAAACTGAGGATGAGCATCCCTTTCCCATCAGGCCTTTCAGGCAGGGTCTGAGTTTGGGGATTTGCAACCTTTTGAATTACATTACATTTATCAAGATGCTTCCAAAAAGAAACAGAAACCCTCTTCCTCTGAGGTCAGTAAATTTATAAATCATTAATATCTACAACTGAGAGGTTTCTCTTAATTTAAAAAAAGTGTATTCCTGTGTACAATGCTAAGCCAAACTCTTAAAGCAACCAGCCAACCTTGACTAAGCCTGCAAAGTGACCTCCATCCTGGGAAAGTTGTCTCTTGGATAGAGCTGTGTTGATCATGCAGTAAAGAATTGATGTGCTTTTCCTGGGGACAGATTACTCAGCTGAAGAACTCCTTTGCAGCAGCAGTTGTTCCAGAGATGAGGAAAGGGATTAAACCTTCCTTTGGGCCCCTCAAAGTCAGGCATGGAAGGCCTCAGTAGGTTATCAAAAGGCTTCTTCTGCCACCTGCAGATAAAGGCAGCTGTTCTCAAAGAGGCTTTGTTTCTACCACCCTGGAAACCTCCTTCAGCTGTGCTGGTGGACATGACACTTATGAGAGGGATAATTTGAGAAAAGCTGTACAGTGAGTTATAGCTGTAAAACTTGTGGTAACGAGAAATTTTTTATAAGGCATAATCTGTAACAACAAATGTGGTTAACAGCTCCAAACACTCAAAACAGCTCATGATTCACAGAGGATTCTGTGGGGGATGGGTCTTTTCTCCCAGGGCCCATCCTGAGCTCCTCTTGACTCCAGTGCAAGCTCTTTGCAGGTGCATGTGGGTACAGAGCCTTCCCTTGTGTGCCCTGGTAGTCAGTGCTGCCATTCCCCACCTGCATGGGAAAAAAAGTGATGACATTTGTTGTCTTCCTTGGGTTTTAATAGCTCTCCACAGTGTCAGAGGCCTTGGTGATTGAACAGGCAGTGTGATGAACAGATACCAACACAGAAGGCACTGATAATGCTTGTACTGCTGACCTGAGTAAGTGGTCACAGCTCAGACCCTGAGAAGTTCTGCCATTTAAGGGGAAGTTGATGGGTTTGGTGGTTCCACTGCAGTGACCACTGCATGAGGTCCATGTTTTGTAGATCAAAACAAGGAGATCAAACCACTGAAAATGGTCCCTTCCTCATGACTCCAAAGCTCTTTCTAAGCTCCCCTTCACATACATAATTTCCAGGTTCAGTGCCTCTTTCTCTCTTCTGCAAATTCATTCATACAATACTTTGGAAAAGAGCATCCATCCAAGCCTGGGACTTTCAAAAGCCCAAATAAGACTAATTTGGGGTATTTTTTTTTTGGTTTTGGGTTTTTTTGGTGGGGGGGGTGGAAACGGGAGGGATAGGGAGGGGCACAGGGCAGGAGCAGGTGTCCACTGTCTCTTAGAGCTGCCATATGAAGGGTGGTGGTTAAACCCATTAGTCTTGAAAGGATTCAGCTCAAATGAGAGTAACAACACATTGATGAAAAAAGAGCCCTGACTGTAGAAATCTTTAGCACTGAAATCATGCTTTTTAGGGCTTTGTGAGATGTCCCTCAAGTGAACTTACCCTTAGAAATCAATATAATTGATTTTGTTTATGCTGCACATTTTTCGTGTGGCTGCATCGTTGTGGCTAATTGACAGGTCAAAATCTGTACATGGAGTTTGATGGAGAATACCTTTAAAGTTTATATTTAAGGGACAAATTTGAGTGATTCTAGATAGTCACTCTAACATTTAATACCAGTTTTTACTATTGGAGTTCACAATGAATAGCTACAGCACAAAGAATATCTGCACCCCGCTGCCATAAAGCTCTTAAAGGCTCACTTTCCCTGCTCTGAAATGAAAAGATGAGAAAGGTCAGGGACAACATCAATTATGGCTTTTTTTCAGATTAGTTACAAGTTTTAAGACTTTAGGAGAACTTTGCTTTTGCTCCCACTTCCCATTGAAAGAATCATTATTAAGTCTTTGCTCAAAGTGGGGAGTAAATCCAAATGTTTATGCTTGCCAGTAGTATCTAATTAAAGTCTACAAACAGAAACAAAAACCAGTGAGATTTTTATGTCTAATCAAAAATTTGCTTGTTTCTACAAAATATATGAGAATATTTTGTAGGGCAGAAGCCAGTTAAGATCTCATATGAGAGTTACACTATGATTTACTTTCATGTAAAAAAGGGCATAAAATGCCTCTTAATAGAGAAATAAGGAATATTATATTTGGAGGGAGTCAAGTTTGAAGTAAATCTGAAATATACAAAAAATGATGTTTTAGCATCTTGTCTCCTTGTAAGACATTAGTGAACTCAAACTCTGGCTTTCAAGATAGCAGGAAAGAGCTGACCTCTGACAGCCTCTGGTGATAGAGTCCTGTATGAATGATTTAACAGCAAGATTAAGTGGTGTAGTGAAGTGGTTTAACTATCATACAAGGAATTCTTACTGTGATATACTGTATGCTTTGCAAATGCTTGTGTGGATAACATCAGTCTGCTCCTCATGTAACTGCAGCTGTTGTCCTGCCCTATTGACCTAGAGCAAAAACCCAGGGAGCTCTTGAGGACAAGAAAACTGTGGTTTTACCCCTGAGAGGACGAGGGAGATCCAAGAGCCACTGCACACAAATGAAAGCAGGAGACCCACAGGGAACTCCAGTGTGAATGAACAAACTTGATTGTTAATTTATTTTGTGGTGAAGATACTCCACTTGATTCTTAAACATCAGGTTTCATGGTAAAGAAATGTTACAAACACTGCAAAAAAAAAAAAAAAAGTGTATAATACTTCAGGAGGAGTCAACCATGACAGTGATCACCAGCACATTTGTATGGTGCTGTACAGATGGGGTGACATTATCCACAGATCAGACTTTTATCAAGTCAGAATTCCTCTGTAGCCCTTCATACACCTCCCAGGCCAGCACTCAGAGGAGCATGACTACAAAACAGCTTGGGATATACATTAAATAGCATTCACTGAGGTTTGGTAGGTGCTCCAGTGCTCCTATTGAAGGGCTCTTGGAGGGGCTCCTCCAGGAGGGAGCTTGGGGGTGCAGGGCTTGGGTGGGGACTAAAGCTTGGCACACAGACTCACATATTTATGTGTATAAATAGCCTCTGCCTAAGCTTGTTCTGGGCTCTGCTATCTCATAGGAATCTTTAGGAAACAATTCCCAAGCTGGGAAGATGTGAAAGGTGAGGAGAAAGGGAGGCATTTCCTGGGAACTGCTAGGAGCACAGTCAAGGATGTGCCTGAAGAAAGTCCAGGAGGTGAAACAGGGGTGACCAGTGTAGTGCCAGGGTTGGAAACATCTGGTCAAGAGGAGGAGAAAGGATGGGATAGACTGAGCAGAAACCATGGCTCCTGGAGCTTCTCAGCCCTGATGCCTGCTGCTCAGAACCCTGCTGAGCAGTGGCTTTCCCTCTCTTACTGCTTTCTTCCTACTCCACATCCTCTTGTTACACCATTCTTCCTTTCTGGCTCTTTGTTTAGTCCCCAGGAGCTCCTCCAGGGTATGTGGGCTCCCCAGGAGCATCCCATGAGATGCACAAAGCAGGCACAGCATGTGAGGAGAGGGAAGCTCAAAGCAGAGACCTCACAAGGTGCATTAACATGAGGCCCAGGGCCCTCAAAGCAGGGGCTGCTGCAGTGAGACAGCACCCAAAGCAGTGAGGGTGGCACTGAACAGTCATGGGACACTTTTGGTGACAGGTTCTCACAAACCTTTTGTTATGAGCCATGAATTATTTGGAGTTCTTGTGCTTTTCAGTTCAGGTAATCATGAGACAAACACTTAACTTCAAGAAAAAAAATAAAATTCCTGCTTCTTAGGGTGTCAGAAGGAGCTTTAAATTCAGATCTAGGAGTCCAAAATCTTTGTAAAATGCATTGAAAAGAAAACCAAAGCTATATAAATTTTATCTCATGAACTCTCAGCTTTTCATGATTTCCTGCAATTGTGTCATCATTTCTGCAACCGAGGACTGGAGGTTTATTTTCTCTCATTTCCTAGCCTCAGGGAATTGCTTAAGGAAAGTCTGTGATAGCATTTCTGTAACAGGGAACAATCTGGAGCTGGTCAGGCTAAGCAGCTGTGCCTCCCTGGTTCCCTGTTATCTGAGTAATTACCATCCTGCATTGCCTCTCGCTCGAAGGATGACGTTATTCCCTCACTGGGTAACAAGGTAAAATCAACTTTCCTCACAAATCCCATTATCTTCTGGAAGATCCTCTCAGAATGCAAATCAACAAGTCCAGCACTGACAGGAGCCCGACAGCAACTCACAGCTCAATTCAAATTACCTCCACGCTGCAGGATGAGACAATCTGGATTACTGAGAGTTACCTGGGCAGAGCAGTGACTCTGCATTTTATGAGCTCTTGTTCCTCAGATCAAAGAGGTTTGATGGGCATTTAATTAAAAGATAAAATAGTCAGCCATAAACTACCAGACTAACCTTTTGAGAATACAGCTCGAATTACAATTAAAGAATGACTATAATTGTCAGATTTTTGGCCTTCACCTACAATACCCTCCATCAGTAAGGGATAAATTGACTGCTGGGAGCAGTGCCCACTTTGCTTTTTGGTGCTGTCATAGGGCAGGCTGGTTCAGGTGGTGAGAGCTCACATGCAACATTGGGTGTCTCTTGTTCACCCAAATCCAGGGAGATTCACAGGCAAAACTACAGCTGCTCTTTTGTTCCAGAGCTGCAGCAGAGGTGTGCTGGTCCCAGAAGAAGCCATCCTCACTCTTGCCAAATGGACAATTTCTTGATAAGGTGTTACATTCCTCCTGTGCCCTGCGGAGAAGCAGCCAAGGGGCAAAGCCCCTTTAGAAGGTGAATGTATGAACCCTGGGGAGAGTGTGCTGTGAAATGTTACTGTGATGTCTGCACTGGGTTTTCTCCTTTCTGGCACAGTGATGTAACTCTTCCCTCACTGGCTGAGACAAGGTGTTGGTAGTTTTTAGAGACAGTGAGTGTGATCAGTCTCTATGTCTCCTCCATCACACACATGGACTGCTGATATTCACTGCTTTATCTCATGGGAAAACTGCATTGCCTTGTCACAGCTAGACAACAGGACAGCAAGCTCTTGCAAGTTAACACCCAACAGAAATGTGCTTTTTGTTAAAAAAAGGGACACAAGTTGCACAGGGAGAGGAAGAAGCTCTTCCCAGAAGAGCTGAACCAGTCAGAAAGTGCAGATTGACTCTCAGGTGCAGAAAGCCCTGACATCTGCTTCAGCCATGAGCTCTTATCTGAAACAGCCCAGTTTGAGAAGTGTTTCAACCCAACAAAGAAACCAAAGCCAGCCATGTCCCAGAAATGCACACCCACCACCTTGAGTCCACGAATCTGAGGTACCAAACTTGTCTAACACAGCACAAAGCTGAAAAATCCCTTAGGCAGTGCCAGAGGAGGACATCAGTGGTCCCTGTGCTCCCAGCCCTAAGTCCTCACTCCAGCATTTTGCTTATTACCTCAAGTGCATTTCACATATTTGCTTAATTGCATTTTTCTCCAATACATCCTCTTATGTCATTCCTGTGTATAATTACAGTCTGTTCTGAGGATGACTTACATTTAAACCCCAGCATTAACACAGTGAAAACTTTTGCATTGAAAATCCAGAGACATAAAGCATAACAACAACTGTTTCCTAAATCTCTGGCTTAATTCAAGGTGCAGAAGAAGTTATTATTTTTACTTTCCTTCTGGATCTGGTTTTTGCTCCTTTTGTCTGGCTGAGTAGCATTGTAATCTTAGAGGAATTAGTTGTTATCCAGCCTTGATAGGAAGGGCAGAGCTGCTCCCTGAGCTTGTAGAATTGAAGACCTGTTTGATAGAGGAGTTGTGATACTCTTTGCACATTTGTTTCACTGATGAAATGTTTCAAAAGCATTAAAGGATCTAAAGATGATAAAATGTCTGGATGCTGGCCAGTTCTCTGATAAGTTAATTTTACATTCAAAAGCAATAAAGCATTGGTCAAAGTGACAGGGTTTGGCTTTACCCTGCATAATTCCTTTGCTTTCAGATATTTCAATTGAATCAGTTAAACTCTGACTGTGTTTAGCCATTGAGATGTCAGTGCTAACACACCTTGGTAATTGAAGCAACACTGAGGAGTATTTTGATTTAACTTAGCAAAAGATACATCAGCTTAGCTGTAACCAACAGGCAACACATTCACACTGCAAAAGTGAATTTAAGGGTCATTCTGAAAATTGATGCTAGCTACAAAGAGGCCACAAGTCAAAACAGCCATGGTGGGGGAAAGGAACCAGGAATTTGTGGGGAGAGGAGAGAAAGTGTGTCAGGGAGAGGGTGTCTTTAGGGCTCTGGTAATGCCCTACAGAGGAATCTTGCTGGCCTCAGAGCTGAAGTACTCCAGCCCCACTGGGGTTTTCCAGTATGAGCCCTCTGGAGGTGGGATTTCCCAGGGTGAGTAACCATTCTGATAGTACCTGAGTTACAGAGGGGAATATTTTACATTTAGAGGAGAAAGAGATTGGATACATTTTCCAGACTACTGTGCAGTGAAGATATATCTGCTTTGAGCAGGCACTCGATTGAGAATGAAAATAGAAGTGGAGAGATCCATTTCATGTTTGTCTCCAATCCAGCTGTGTCACTTTACGTACTGGAAATTATTTAAAAAACAAGTAATCTTACTGTTAAGGAAGGTACATGCTGCCCTGTAAAGCTGCTTTGTCTCCATATTGCTACTGCCACATAGAACTGGCAGAGCCACATTAGAACTGTTTGAAAAACTGCCAACGAATTGACAAACAGAACAAAATTAATGTATTTTGTCACCTTGAAAGCTTCATTCTTCTCACTGAGAGGAACTGAGCATATTCCCTTTTCTTTCAGCTCATTCCACAGGATGGCCATGCAAGAAGGAAATTGGGAAGACTGCATCTTCAGACCTTCAACAAAAACTTCCAGAGGTGTTCTTTCCCCCTGACCTTTTCCCTTGAACTTTCCAAAGTGTTTCCAGCATAACCATGCTATGCATTAACCTGGCACAAACCACCCAAGAGCACAGACTGTGGTTTCATGGTGTCATTAGCATCCCTTCCCCAGTCAAACCTGACACCAATTACACAGGCATAAATCTGCTCTGTCCCCTCTTTGTAGCACTTACTCCTGGCCAGATTTGGCACAGATGCAGAAGGCAGCAGCAGAGCAGCTGCAGAGGAACATGAAAACAGCATCAGAAGCTCTCCTTCCCACTCAGCAAGTTATTCACCAGAGAGAGCTTATGGATTGCACTAAAGCAGGTTGATTTTATAAGCATCCTGGTACCAAAAAACTAATTTATTTTTAACTTTCTGAGTTGGATGAAAGGTGACCTGATCCAAACTGCAGCTATGAATTTTCAGTCCATTGAAAGCCCTGGGGCCCGTTGGTGCAGCAATCATTGGCAGAGCTGCCAGCAATCAATGCCTGGCTCTGTGTTTACACAAGGGAGCTGATTGATTACTGACTGCCAACATGATTGCCCATGCTGCAAACATTTTTCTCTGGACAGCTCTCCAAGGCAGCTGGGTTGTGAGGCTAACAAGCACCAAGAGAAGGGTATAGCAGCAGATCAGCCGTTTTTAGGATGTTTAGGTGAACATCCTAACTGCAATGTTCAAGTGGTCTGAGGCTCTGGAAGCCCCCAGAGCTTTTGTGTGCTGTGAGGTTCAACCAAGGTCTCGTGGCCAAGGCACCACACCTTCAGTGGGGAAAACAAACCATCCCTCCCTTCCACATGACATTTTCAAGGACATCTTGCCCATATATTTTGTGAGGAGGGAGAGAGGGTTTGCTGTCTTATTCTCACCCTAGCTGAGGGTACAGGAGGCAATTTCCCCTTCTTTCTTGGTTTAAACCTTCCCATCAAAAGCATTCCACAGAACCTTGCTTATAGTGCAAATGTTACTGGTTCTGCAGAAACCCAGGACCTCTATATTCTCCATCATCTATTACTGAGTAATAGAATGGTTTGAGTTGGAAGAGTCCCTAAAGATCATCTCATTTCACCCCCCTGCTATGGCCAGGGACTCCTTCCACTAGACCACATTGCTCAGGGGCCTGTCCAGCCTGTCCTTGAACACTTCCAGGGATGGGGCAGCCATAGCTTCTCTGTTCCAGTGCCTCACCATCCTAACAGTAAAGAATTTCTTCTTAAATTATTTTTATCATTTTATTTGCTAATAGAAGAAAACACCTCTTTCCTTAATCTCTCTTGTAAAATCTGCACTTACTTACAGAGGGAGACAAGTTCCCCTCCAGGAGCTGTGATGGTTGGTATGAACTGACATCCTTCATGACTATTTCAAGCCTTAAACTGAATGATGCAGAGGGATGGACCACATCTCCCTCTCCAGACAGAGTTGCTTTCAGGCAGAGGTGAAGCCAGGGGCTAGAGCATGCTTGGTATTAAATCAATAAACTGAGCATTTTCTCCCAAAATGCTTTGAGGAACAAAAGGATCATTTTTCCCTAATCCAAGATACCAAATAAATAACAAAACTATTTTGTGCTATTTTAGTGTTTCACACCTGTCATCCTAAACCCTGGCAAACAAATGAAAGAACCCAGTGAATTTCTGGCAAATGGCACAGACAAGACAGTCAAACTACTCTCTGGTGCCCCAAGTTTCCACAAGGACCTTTTGCAGGACATTATTAATTAAGAATGCAGAAAAAAGTGTTGGCAGCTACTGATGACCAGAAAACAAAACCAGCTTGATTTATATGGATTCTTCCACTACCTCAAGACAAAGGCCAGTTTTAAAATTAAATCTCTATTTGCCTCTGCTGCCCTTTCCAGCACCTGACACAGCAATAACAATGCTAAGAACCAAAGCAGTGAGGTATTGAGTGTTAATTAAATGTGCAGGAACAGACAGTGCACAAGTAACAACACCAACTTTTACTCCAGCCACTTTGTTGTGTCAGATATGGGCACAGCAGCTTTAGCAGCTGTTGCCCAAATACATTTAAAAAGGAAACTGCATTATTGCAATCAAACTGTATTTTTCAAGGAATGAACCCAAACACCTTGAAAGAGCCAAATGGATCCAGAAGGCTGGGGATGAGCTCCCAGCACTTCCACTGGCTTTCCTTCACAGTTGGGATGTGTGATGTTGTTATAGCCACACTAACAGTGAAAAGATAAGCCCTTTTGGCTACCTTTTGACTTTGTTCCTTTTATATTGAAAAGAAGGTTTTGCAAACAATAGCCTTCTCTTATTATAAGCATGCAAAAAAAAAAAAAAAAAAGGGGGCCTCTATACGTGACAATGTTTGTAACAGTAAGGTAAAATTGCTACTGGCTTTGATCTGCAACTGATGGCAATGCATCAGGAAAGATGATGGAGGGGTGTGGATATTCCCAACAAGTATCCACAGACACTTCCACTTTTCCCAAGCAGTTGGGCATCACCAGCTTTTTGTTTCTTTCCATCTTTCTTTTTTTCAAGTTTGACCTTTCTTGCTCCTGCTCTCCCAAGAAGAGACCATGTTGACTCCAAGTGACATTTCAATCACAGAGATAGGTTTCAAGCACAATATATTATTAAAACCCCACTAAATCAGAGAATGCCATAAAACTTAAAATGCTGCAGTTGTGATGCCATTGATCAGCAAAATAAAGTCCCTGCTACAGACAGATGCATTGGCTGGGGATATCTTGCTGAAGGATGCATAGGAGAGTAAGAGGCAAAGGGTTTTTCAAAGGTGAAAAGAGTAAGATAGAAAATTTAGCAAGTTGAGGGTTCAGCTGAAATACATTTCATTCCATCAAAAAAGAACAAAAGGGCTTTCCTTCTGAACTGACACCTTCACGGGCCATTTCAAACCCTCCATTTTCACACATAATTCTAGAATCAATGGAAAGGTGCTCATGTCACACCAAGGCATCACAAATGTGACCTTGTTTACCCCTTGGTGACACACTGATGGGGCAGATCTCTTGCAGCTCCTCCTCTTCTGCTGATGAAACTGAAATCTCTCATGTGAGTGGGAATGCACTGCAGTTCATGTCAAGGACAATGGCAATTTTCACCACTGCTTTTGCTATTTTGGATATTCATGCAAAAGCTTCATCATCAGCTTGGCTGTTTAGCAACAACATTCTCAATAACAATTTAAGTTAATGATCAAAAAATTTTTAATGAATACTTTCATTACACTTAGTTGCTGGAGGCCCACCAACATTCTGTTGGTCTGAGTTTTAAAAAAAGCACATGAAAGAGTACTGGATACAAGAGGAGCCTTAGCAACTAAGTGGAATTACTAAAATCACTGATATGGGGTAGTCAGAGAGGCACTGAAGTCCTTACATCAGACTGCAGCAAAGCCCTTAGCACAGCAGAGAAATGCTCTGCAAACTTTGGCATCAAGAAAGATGCAAACCTCTGAAAGAAAATGGTAGCACTGGTGCCCTTATTCTTCTGTATGACATCAGCTTCTCAAATAGTGCCTGTGCCACCTCACAAATACCCTCCACTCCTATGTGCCCTCCCTGAATTTGGGCAGTGTGGCCATGGGTTTTCCCAGCAAGGGGGGATGCTGGAGGAGATCCTGGCACAGGGGTCACAGGGCAGAGGTGGATTTGCCCCAGAGCATCTCCTTGGCAGGCGAGAGGAAAGCAGCACTCTCCTCCACCCTGGCCAGCTCTCTTGGGGCTGAGACAGAACTGGGTTCATGCCAAACATGCAGCTGTGATGGAACTACCCCAGGAAAGCAACTTTGAGTACTCTTCTATGGCAGAGCAACCTTGACCAACTGCAGCTGTGCAGCCAAAGCCCCTGAGCAGTGCTGAGGCAGCAGCGATGCCCAAGAACAGCACCCTCAGCCCTCCCCTCCATCCTGGCATCACTGAGATGGGCCAGGCACAATTCCAAACCCCCACGAATTCAGGGGCACCAGTCCTAATGCCCTGCATAGGACTGGCTTCCATCCTGAGGATGGATTCCAATCCCATCTACATTTCAGTAAAATACTTCTGATTTCAGCAGAGACCATCCCGATAAGCGCCAGCTTATACGGAGGCAGAAGAAAATCTTTCCTGCAATCACCCAGGGCATCTGCAACCAAGAGGCATCTTGGCAGGATGCATGAATGGCCTGATTGTGTCCATTTTCAAGAGGGAATACATATGTATAGCTCTGCATCCAGCTCAGCCTGTGCAGGCTCTGCTCCCTTGATGAGCAATCAGTCTGCTGCGGGAACAAACGCGTAATGACTGCTCTCAGCTGCTAGTGCCACTGCTTTTTCTGGGACAATACCCAGGCCTGAACTGCAAATTCACATCTGGCTTTGTTGGAAATTAACTGTGAATCAAAAGGGGTTAGCAATTAGCCTTTGGAAAAATCTTCACTAATTCACAAGCAGGGAACAGGACACCAGAGCCCTCAGAGATATTTCAGAGGGATTTGATGGTGTGTGTGTTATACGGGGGGTTGTGGGTTTATTTTAGGGAAAGGCTCTCCTCATTTTTGGCTTTGGTCTATGAAAGAATTCAGGAACAGTGATTTTCCAAATGTATTTTCACAGCAAAATGCAATTTGATTACGCTTTCCCACTGTGCATTCAATTTCCATGAATGTTACTGGGATTAAGATTTTTCATGGCTCTTTTATTTTGCCATCTTCAATGAAAACTGGCATTGGTATTTGTACACTTGCTGTTTTCTTGAAGTCTGACAATATTCTATTCTGCTAAAACCCCTAAACCTCCTTAAGGTTTACAAAATTCGTGCCAAAAGATTGGTTTCCAACATTTAACTTGCTTAAAGGCTATCTTTATTTTTAGCTGTTAAAATCACCACTAAAATTAATTATTTTTCACCCAGTTTAACTACACTTTAGTCCAGTCCTCACACATCTAAGAGGAATAGCCAAACCAGCTCTGGTCAAGCAGGAATATAATATGGTATCTCCCTACTTTTCCATCAAGTAAATAAGTCAATTGGAGGAAAGGAGGAAAACAGCCAAACTTTCTAGTATTTTTTTTGGATAGTACCATAATTTGTTGGTTGTAAATATAAGCTGAAAATCACTATTTTTTGATGAAAGAAATAAAATCATGCTTCCTGCTCTTCCAGGGCGTCAGCATGCACCATCCACTGCTCCTGAACTCACTGTCACTGCACAGCTCCCATGGCTCCCAAGAGCCACTGGGAATTATCTCCCTGGCTCACCCAGCTTTCCAAAACTGTATCACTCGAGGGGTTCAGGGGAAGAAGAATGCCAAGAAAAACCCCTCTCATTCATATTTCTCCTAAGTATTTAGGGTGGTTTGCTGATTCACTTCGCAGTTTAGCTTGCAGCAAACTCGAAATTAAGTTACTAGAGAATAATGACCACTAAGTGACTGAGATTGCTTTATTTCTCTGAGCCTTAGCAACAGTCATTTCACTTGCCTGTTGCCATAACAACTCCAGCGTGCACATCAAGGTCACTAAGCCCACTTTGCTTCTTGCCTGTAGCTATGTCTCTGATGGCTTATACGCCTCATTTTTATTGTAGATTCGTACATGGTGACTAGGAGGAAAAGGTACTTTTTCATCTTAGGAGTAAACAAGCACACAAGGATGAGTATTTCTCAAGGTAAGAGAAAATGGACAAAAGACAAAGCATTTGCGGGAAATGTTCATTCTTAGTGTGAGAGCAATTTTTTAGGGGAAAAAAAGTGTAGAAATATATATATGTGAGGTCCAAAATACCCAACCTGCAAGGAATCAAATTGGCAGTAAATTCTAGCCTAGAAAGATTGAGAAAAATTTCCTGAAGAGTGGATATGAGTTCCTTGTTTTCCAAGTGGACCTTCCAGCCTGCCTGAGGATGTGAGCACGGGCACATCAACATCCCTCAAGTGGCATCTCAGATATTGAAGAATTCTGACCTTGGTGCTTAAATAAGTTTAGCTCCAATGGAAACTCCCCATTTAGTGTTAGTCTAAGGATCCACAGTGCACAGCTGTGCACTGAGGCATGCTGGCCTGAAAGAAGCTGGAGCTGGAAAGCAGGAGAGGACCACTGAGCTGATGAACTGCAAAGCCCCAGGTCAGGCGAGAAATCGCTCGCAGCATCATTTTCCTTTGTTATTCCTTTCACAAATGTTAATGGATGCAAGTTTTACTCTGTATTATTTACATGTCACACATCATTTTCATTGTATAGAAAGGTTATGAAACATTTTTTTAATGCGAGTGAACCACATTCATTTGTCTTGTAAGCCAACTAGAGGCACTTTCAAAGGAAAATCTAAGCTTTGACATTACCAAAGCATTTTTTCTGCCACGTGGAAGGAGAAAAAAAATTACTCTCTCTGAACAAAATATAAATAACTTTGCCACCTCGTCTTACAGCTGGTTGATTACAGCAACCAGTAAATGAAATACTTTTCTGTTTATTTGTCAGATTTACGCCAAAAATATCAGGGAAAAAGATGAAATGTCCACAGTTGCAGAGGGATTTATGAGGCACTAAATAGTTCTGAGAATCAGGACTGAAATATAATTTTATATATGCGTGTAGTAGTTGCAGGACAAGATAGATAGAAAGACAGACACATACATGTACATCAATGGATGTACAGGCAGCCATCCATACTGGAGCTGGACCAAAAAATGCCAAATTTCAGTTTTGCTTGATCATTTCTAGTAGGCCCAGCTGACTCTAGCAGAGATTCTGGCCCAGCTCACCCTGAGTCTTTCTAGAAAAGGCAGAGCAGTAATTTAATTTTCCAGCCCCTTCCATGGGTAATGGGAAGGATGGTACCTCATAGACCCAGAGGGATCTCTCTGGTGTCCACAAGGAGGTGGTAGTCAAAGTCCAACATGAGTCTAACCCTCTGTCCTGCTGAGGGTATGTAAGGTTGAGGAGAAATAGGTTTCTGGACCCTTTTACTTATTCATCAGATCTAAATTTATCCTTTTCAAAAGTTGTCTTATTTAGTGCATGTTCTAGACACCCAATGTTAGGCCACTTTAATAATTCAAAGTCCCTTTGATGTCCTTAGTGTAGTCAGTTCACAGGAAAGTCCCAGCACGTCCACCCCAGAGTCCTGGCTGTCTCTAGGTCCCACCAGAGACAAAACACTAAAGAGCTAAAACAGAGCCAAATTCTCAGTATTGGTCTGCCTTGAAATCAGGGGAACTCACCCTGTTCACCTCTGGTGAGCTGCAGCCCATAAAGCTCTGCCTGCCTACAGGTATTAAAAGTGTGGTGTTTGATGCCTTTTGCCAGCAAATAAGTGGAGGTGTATCTCAGGGAAACAGCACATTCAATTGTCACAGATTCTGCTGCTTCCCACCGAGCATCTCTTGTTATTGCTTTAATAACTGAAGAGGAAATCCTGTTAATCATAAGTCTCAAGGTTGGAGGAGCTGACAGCTGTGATATCACAGCTGTTGATAGCTCAACACAGGCACGATGAGATGGCTGATAAGGCACGTCCTGACTGTCAATAGGGAATTGAAGTAGTTGCCCAATTTTTTACCATGCACGCACATTCCCTCCCAAAAATGTCACACATCTTTCTTCTCCTGGTTATTACAGTGAATGCACTGCTCCTACAATCAGATGCCAGCCTACAATTAAAGACATGCAGGTGTCAAACATTGATTACCACTGCATGAGTCAGCAAAAGGTTGAATGGGGGGAAGATGAAGTCAGCCCAGAAAGAAAGTAAAACAAATAATTGAATTAAATCCATCTCTGCTGGTGTAGCCTGGGTTTTGCCTTAAATAAAACCCCAAAACATCCAGCAGCCTGAATTTGCTTGAAACACCAATAAACTTTTCTTTAAATCCTTATTTAAAGCTTATGGTTCACATGCCAGTAGAAGTGCCAGTGTGGCAAAATGAGTCTGTTTTGAGACTCCTTTGTGGAACGAGCTTCCTAAAATGGTGGCTATTAGGAAGATTTTACATCCAAGCACATGCCCATTAACACACATAAAAGTAAAAAAGTCATCCTGTACAAACTGACTGAAGCCTGGCAAATATTTTAAACCTTTTGTGATTTTAAATGACACACAGTGATCTTCTGTTTTCACATCACTTATTGCCTCTGACACACACAATTTGTTAGCATGCCTGGGGTCTCAAGCCAACAGAGCAAGGCTGAATCACAGCAGCCAGGAGGGTTTTCCTCCTCCATCCTCTGCAGCCTTTACACACTGCATGGTCTGTAACTCCTATAGGTGCTATAGAAATAGAGGTGACTGCTGACACAGGAGGATGCTGGATAATGCACATGGATGTGGCCTCATCTTTCTTTCTCTGAGCCCTGAAGGATGCTGCCAAAAGCTCCCACAGAGAATTCAAGGTCTTTGTGGAAGAAAATTCCCATGAGAAAAGGGAAAACCAAAATGTTAGTGAGAAACCCAATCCTGACCAACATGGGAACTTTCTTGGGAAGAAAAGGAAAATATAACCCACAAAAATATGGCTCAAAAGGGCAATGAAATATCTGGTTCTGGGTGAGACAGTGGGGTCAGCAGTCCAAGCCACGACATGGTGGAGATGAGAAAAGCTTCCACTGCTGCAAAGCCAAACATCTCAGCAAAAAAAGTGGCCACTCCTGCAGCTGCTGGACAATTCAGCTTTGATTCTCTGGGCACCCTGGGCACTCACCTTGAACAGCAACTTTAAATTTCACTCTAGAGGGCTGGTGTCAGCACAAAATCATGTGGTTGGTTTAAAGCAGTGCTTTTTACCTTCTATTTCAGCAGAGCCTGCTGGGGCTTTGTGGAGATTTTAGAGGGAGGTCGTTGCCTCCTCCCCCAAAGAGAGACCCAAAGCCCTGCACACACAGGTGAGGTGTGTGAGATGTCTCCTTGGGAAGATCCCATGGGATGGCCCTGTGCTGCCCAGATTGACACAGAGCCTCCAGAGAGAAAAGGTTTCCTTTTAATTAACTCAGACCTGACTTTGCAGAAGTTTTTCACAGCCTCAAACTTTATGTAATACTTCAAGATTAACGGTTAAATAAGAAGAGACTTGACCTGGAAAAAGCTCCAGCTTAGGCAAAATTTATCATTTTTTTCCTCCTCAGTTTTAGCAAATATAAAGATGTTTGGCTATTGTAGGTACAGCTGTGCCCAGAAGCATTAGCTATTAGTCAGCTCACAATAATTAGTCATCTAAGACACCATTTTTTAAAGACCTCAAATAGCTCCATCTGCATGTTACACTGAGATCTTGAAGCTCAGTGCAAGAGAACAGGATCCCAGGCTGGGAACCCAGGAGGAAAGAACAGGACAGATTTGGCAGCTGCACAGCCCTTTTGCCTCCCCACCTCAGTCCCCCATAATGAGGGAGAAAGAGACACTGACACTTTTTGCTGGTGCCTCAAGCCCTAGGCACAGTGCTGGAATATTGTTTTCAGCACTCCTGATGTGCTGCTGCAGACTCCCTCCCTGTGCTGAGTGGAGCCCTGGCAGCATCACTGGAGGCTGTGCTGGTCCCTCACCTCAGCTCTGCTTTAGGAGGGAGTTCTGCACAGGGCATGGGCTGAGGAGCCCCACAGGGCTGGCAGTGTTCCCCTGTCCACGAGTCATGTGGATCCAGACCTTCCCTGATACACTCTCCTCTACAAGGAGGAAAGAAGGAAAGCAGGGTTAGAGATTTTTGTCCCACTCCTCCTCAAATCAACCTTTTATAATTAATTCAAAGGGGGAAAATGAGTCTCTTGGGAAGGAAAGATATGAATCTTATCAATTATTTGAATAGGGTGGAATGCAGTGACATCAGCAGCCAATGAAGTAAATCTAAATTAAGCCACTCTTTTTTTTTTTTTTTTTTTTACAAAAGCCAGAACATCTGGTGTTTGACAGTGAGACCAATCGAGTCACCAATTAATCTCACAAAGTGCCATTGCTCCTCATTTTTCTGTGTGAAACCATTTCTTCAGTCCTTACCACCGGTATAGAAAATAAAAAATAGCTTGTTGAATGAGCCACTGCAGAAATCTTCTTGTCATGAAGAACTCATTAGGTCAGCATTGAAGTGATTTATCAGGGACTTGGTTTTGAGATCAGCCTTGCTTGTACAACTGACTTGGTGGCAATGCTTCAAGCAAAGGCTTACAAATTACCATCAAAGCAAGCATGGCTCACATACAGCATCCAGCTCCTGACCAGTGGAGTGGAGACAGAGAAATCCTTCCTGTCCTCTGTTATATCCTGCCAGCCACCCAGATGTGATGCAAGAGTGAAGCAGGTATTAATACTACTGAATGGTGCTGAGAGGGAGCTCATATGCTGGAAGAGATGCTGAAAGCAATATGAGATTAATTTATGTCATCTTAACTTCTCCTAAGCCCCCTCTGCTGCTCTCCCCAGCCCCTTGTGGGAGTGGATGGTCCCTCAGCACGTGGCAGTGATCAGTGCAGTCTTACACAGCACCTGACCTTATATAATCCAACGTGTGTCTGATGATATTTTTCAGTTCCCTTGAGGTGAAAACTGCCTTTTCCATGTCAGTCAGAATTGTGTGGCTGTGCTAATCCTGTTCTTCCATATGCCTGAGCTGAGAGAGCAGAGTGGGAAAGGTGGGGAGGGAGGACATGATTTCTTTAAAAAGTCAAACCCCTAAGTTTCCATGGTCTGAAACACAAGATCAAGTTCATAATCTTTTTCAGCCCATCACATGTACAACAGATATTTTTCCTTGCAAGACAGATTTCATTTTCTTAACTAAGTTAATTTTCAGACAAGAAGAAAATCCACTGCTAAGTACAGCTTCAGGAATAAGCCAAATACGTGCCTCCCTCCCATCCCCATCTGTACTACATTTTCTATTCCCAGCTCTGCCTCTGATTCTTTCCCACCAGCTGGGTCTTGATGTCTCTCCTCACCACCTTTCTCTCCCTTCCAACTGTTTTTCCCATTGGAATTCCTTCCCCTTCTGCCAGCATCCTCCTCTCCCTCAGCACGTGAGCTCGGTCACATCAGCACTGAACTCTCAAACACCTAATGTTCAAGTGGATTCAAAACCAGTCAAAACAAGCTCATCCATCAATAGCTTTTAATGTCAAGAGCTCTGAGGGCAGGGGTGGAGGTGGAAGGCAGGGCCACTGTGAATATTCAGGCAACAATGGAAGTGTTGTTATGGAGCAATTAAGAGTGCTCCTGTAACAGGTTGGCTCTGCACTTTTGCTGAGGTGAGAGAAGTCACAAAACATTTACATTACCCAGAACAAGCAGCATCAAGTGCCTTTTATGTCCAGCCTGCCTCTCCTCAGCAGTCATAGGAGATCCAAACTTGCCTTGGGCCAAATAGTAATTGCATTTTTAAATAACAATAATAACTTTTTACCATGACTTTTTGGTTTGCTGAGTCAAATGTCATATTCCCTTTTGCTGGGCATCCCTAGGTGCTGCCCTGTGGGCAGTAATTAAATGGATAGATGGAATTGGTTATCCTGTACTTGAGCCACAAAGCATAAACATAAATGAACTTATTTACAAATATTAATCTAAAAATAATTTGTTTATCCAAAAATTCATTACCAAAGTATAGTAACACTATCTTTAAGAGCTTGATCAGAGTCAAAACTCCATCCCATGCAGAAGAATCTGTACTTCCTTCATATTCAGGGCTATTAAATTATTTCCACATACATGGGATACGGAATTTTAACATGTGAATCTGGCAGGATTTGGCAGCTGCAATCCTACCTGGTATGAAAGTCAGGGGCTGAATTCTAAGCAGAGATGAATTGAAAGAAAGCAGCTGGAGAGGCTGCTTGACAAACAGCATGTATCTCCTCTAAGACCTGAACACACGGGTAGGATTTCCATAAGGTGAAAAATATGGCTGTAAGCCAGATATAAAAATGGAAAGCATAAACAGGGTAAAGAACTGAGTGTCTGAAGATTAACAAGAGAGCTGATGCTCCCTGCATGGCTGAAGGGCTGAGTATGCTATTGACTGAGATGACAGAGTTTTTGGACAATATGGGAAATCAAAGAATGCCAGAGAGCTGGAGATCCAGCATTGTTCTCCATCCCCTCCTTTCCAAATGAGGGGAGTGAAGCAGAAACTGAATAATAGGGGAAAAAAGGCTTGTGCCTTCAGTGCTGGGAAAAATCCTTGTGCAGAAAGAAAGGGCCATGGACAAAACACACCCAGTGAAGGACCTAGAGCCCATTTCTTACTGCAGTGCCTTACCTGCATGGAGACAGCTCCTCTAATTGCTCTGCTGAGTTACCCCACAGAGGAGGGACCAGGTACTGCTCCTCACCAGCCTTCCTGCCTGGAGGCACAGGGCAGGAACACAGCAGCTCAGCTTTATGTCAAACCATGCAGGGCAGACCAAGCAAAAGGTATCCTTCTCCATTAGTGGAAGAGGACATCAAAGTCCAAGCTTGCAGAGCACTTGATTTGGTCCTTAGTCAGCCCGGGAGATGTCAACAGGGAGTTTGGCAGCATCCAACACTCACAGGTGCTCAAAGAACATTTCTTATCAATGCTTTTCCAGAGCAGGAGGAAAGGGAGTAATTTTGGCCTCACTTGTGGTGACACAAGAGTCACTTGGCTTCAGAAACAACCATCTCTGGCAGAGTGAGGACTGGGAGTCACAATTCCTGGGTCTTGCATCAGCAGCACAGCAGAAGTGCTGGCCCCAGGCTGAGTCCAAGCCCTGAACTTTTGTCAAAGCACAAAGTGAGGGACAAGCCATCCCATTTTAGCTCCCATCTTCATCTCCTCTCTAGCAATTCTGCAAATATTGATTAAGACTGTGCTGTTGGCTCATGGTTGATAAGTCCTTCCAACAGCTCACTGTGGGAGATTTCAAATTGCTTTATTAGACCATCTCCTATATATTTACCTACCAGCAACCCAATAATAGTATGAAATTAAAACCACATTAGCTTTAACTGCAATTATCCCATTATAGAAGCAGGTGAGTGCTGCAGAGGCAGTCATCACATTTTTACAGCATAACTACTTTGGATAAAAATTACAGGGAGGCAGGACTATTACCTGTGAGGAGATAAAGTGGATCATTTCAGAGCCTTGGTTGGTTTGTGACAGGAGGTCAAATGAAGATATTCTAAGGTTAAAGTCAGGGTTTCCAGGTGACCTGCATTTTGCTTTGAGAAAGCTCCTCTTTTCCCTTATCATTGCAACCTTTCTCACCTGCAGAATATTATTCAATAGGTGTTCTGTGTTTTTTTCTCTCAGCCAAGATCCATTTTCTCCAGAACCAGCAGAAAACCACAGAAAATGAAATGGCACCTGCTGGTCTCACCTTTTTTATGGAGAATTTTATCCACCTTTACTCTCCTCTCCAAATGGCAGAATTAAAAAGGAGGTTTTATCCTGTAATAGAGATGAGAAATTTATCCACATCATATTTCTTGTGTCAAGCTGACAGATCAAATTGGGAATGGGGGAGACACATGTAGGGGATGTGGACTGAATAGAAGAGCATTAGCTGGACAGATGAGTACAGGAAGAATTCAAGTAAGAGCTTGCCAGTCCACTCCCAAGAGTCCTGGGCAAACATGAAACCATCCAGTCCAAAAATCACTTTTAAATTTTTGTTGTGTGCCCACTGCAAGCTGTCCATTCCTCACACAACAAAGGGTGCTTCTAGGCATGAAGCTAAAGGGAAAAGAGACTTGAAAATTTGCCTTTTCTGAGGACTTTGGAGCTTCCTCACTGTTTTGCAGAGCTCAGAGTGGCATTTTCAACTGCTCCAATGTTTTTACTAATTTTCACCAAGGGAGGATCCCAGATCCTTTGGAGGATCCAGAGCAAGAATATTTTCCTCTTGCTTGGCCTTTCAGGTTCATTTTTGTTCCAGATATTCAGAGCATTTGGATTGTTTGCACTGAACATTGCAAAGTTATTGCCTCTTCCCACCCATATAAACTGGACTTTAATTTTGCAAAAACAGGTTTATTCCAACCTGTCTCAAGGAAACCAAGTCCCACTTCTGATCATCTCTTCCAACAGAGCCTCTGTACAGAGGGAAGACGTCCTTAAATACCCTTTTTTCCTTGATGAGCTCTCCCCATCTGCTCTGGAGCAGAGACATGAGCCCAAGCCTTGTGTCAACACATCCCAGCCTCCTTCCGAAATGTGGAAATGACAGCGGCCGCTGCTTGTGAAGATGAAATCAGATGAATAAATGAATGTCAACAGACTGTGGGTAGAGAACCAGAGGTTGCATAACAGAGACACTACAAGTGCACAGATGCTGTGAAGCCAAAGTGGGTGCTGAGTGGATTGTCAGGGCTTGTTTTGGAGGGGTGCACCTACTCATGTCACCAGCACAGCTGTCAGCCGATGAATTATTCCCAGTGAATTAAGAAACAAAAAATAACACTCTCTACCCATCTAGTGCTCATGCAGGCCATTTAGAGGGAATATTATGTGACATCTCTAGGTAAATCAGATGGTGAATTGTTACAGCATGGTTCCTCTTCCCCGCAGGAACAAAATCTGGAGATATCCTACAAAATCCTTGCTATGTCAATGTCAAACTCAATAATGCTCCCCCAAAAAATTATTACCAGCTGCACATGTGGCAATAATGTCACACTAAGGGCATGGCTGTATGGATGAGGACTGACAGACTTATGCTCCATGTCCCAGCTCTGAGCTGGCCAGATGCAAAGCAATTCTGCTCTAGAAGCAGAGAGCCCCATTAGCAGGGTGACAGCTTATGCAAGAAGAAAGGACAAAATTTTTGCCACTATGTTTCTCTGCATGCCACTGTTTGGACCTATTTGTCTCCTTTTCAGGTGCCTGTCTTGGCCATTAGTCCTTTAACCTGAAATGGAATGCTTTCTTTTTATTCTCCCCTCTTGCAGTAGGAGAACTATACAAACCAAGGCTGATTTCACAAGCCTTGGCAACAGCTTCTTAAATAAACAGCACACTTTTGGGTTTTGTTCCTCTCAAACAGAAATGCTGCTTCATCTTCTTTGTGCCACTTCCCCTCCAAATCTGCAGCAGCAGCAAAGCAATTAAGAGAGCATGAGGTAATATCCCATACAGAAAACCTGCTTCATTCCACACAACCACACAAATAACCTCCAGCTTGAGGAGGAGGAATGCACAAACACTTAGAAGCTAATTCCCAAACCCAGCAAGACAAAGGCAGAGTTAAAAGACTCAAAACACCTGAGAAAGCAAAACAGCCTCTTATCCCTCGCTAAAGCAAACACAAAGAATAATCACATTCATTTTCCAAGCTGGCAAGCCAGCCATAATATATTGCCTGCCACAGCAATCATTGTTCTTGTGCTCTCCACCCCAGCCTGATACGCACTCAGCAGATTCATAACTCTTTCAAGTTCTCCAAGATAAACATGTGGGTGCTTGATAAAGTGTTTCAGTTATAATATTCCTGGAGCATCCAGCGTGCTGCCCCCACCCCAACACAACGGGAGATTTGCCCCCCACTGCCCCAGGGACATGGTCTGCAGGTCAGCTCCAGAAGGACCAGAAGTTTCTTGTGCTTCTGGAAGTCTGTCTCCCGTGCAGGTGGGTCTCTGACTTGGCCCTGGCATCCTCCAGTGTCCCCATCCCCAGTGGGATCACAGAGGGTTGTGCTGTGTTGGCCACCAGTGCCCGTGACAAGAACACCCAAAGGCCTCGCTGCACACTGAACTCACTGTGGCTTTTGGCAGCCCATGTCTTCCCCTCTTCTATGCCCAGTGCCTAAAGAGCTCCTGCTCAACTTGACTCCTACATCCCACGGCCAAATCCCAGCCTGAAAAACCCTCTTCAAATGCTGTACTGCCACAAATGGTGTGGGAAAGCCACCCTCAGCCAAAGGAGCCCAGAGTTTGGAAAAAACATCTCCCCCTTCACCCCAAAGCCACAGTGGATTTATCTGACAAGCAGCCTTTATCAGAAGGGGCTGCTGGGGTGAGAAGGGCACCCCAGGGTTGAGCTGCTGCCAGGAGAACACAACAGACTGCATTTAGATAAGGGCAGGTTATCTGGTGCAATCAAATCTAGATTCAAGGAACCCATTAGAGTCACTTGTTTGGTGGTGGAAAAAACCCTGACAGTCTTTAGCCATGTTTAGCATGCAGGAAATCCTGGAGGTAAACTGGGGACCACCTACATGTGTGCATGCACACAAAACGAACTGCAGGTGTCTGTTTCCTGAGACAGCAACCAGCACAGTCAAAGTGAGAACCTGCCCAGGACTGTCACATCTACTGCTGCCAGATACATCTGCTCTGGTAGAAAATCCTCTCCTCCAAATCTCGTTAGTCCTGAGCTGCACCACACACTGCAGCTGGCTGGGAGGGCACTGAGATTTGCATCCTCAGTTTTTGGAAGCTATTGCTCAGCTTCCAGCTGGAATGTCTCTGAAAGCTCCTGCTCAGCTTGACCCTGCTTCACCACCAGTTCTCCCAGTGGGTGCCTGCCCCAAGTGCCCCAGGGAACATAGGTGCTGCAGGGCTGGGGCCACTGAATTCCTCCCAGCATGGGATGTGTCACCCAGGGAGACTCTGCAGAGCCAGCCCCTGCTGCACCTGGGGGATGACTGGATACCAAGCCTAAGAGCCCATTTCTACAACAAAACCAGGGTGGTTTCAATACTCCGAGGGAAGTATTCTGCCTCTCCTAGGATAATAGGATCATAGCAGCACAAGAGATGAGGACTGCTCCCAGCCAGGCTGGTCCTGTCTCCTTCTGCCTTCAGAACCTCCACTGGGACCCTCTCTGGTCCACAGGTTCCACTGGAACTGGGCTGCCTCCATCAAGAGCCCTTCCCTGACTGCTGGAGCCCAACTTTTTTGAGGCACTGTTGCCTCTAGCACAACCCATTTCATCCCCTCTGATGCTGACACTTGGCTCAGGGCTCAGTCCCTTGCTCAAGCAAAAAGGGCACCAAATGATGGCAAGCAGCTGTGTGCTGATGTGCTCTCTGCATCATATGGGGAAGAAATCTGTCCTGCTTTCCCTTCAGCAAGGGTAGATGAGGTGCTTGACAGGCAGAGCTGCATTTAACCCAGCTCAAGCATCCCTGCCCACACATCTTGTCCCCCATCCTGTCCATGTCAGTGACAAAGCCTTTGGCTGCATGAAAGCCTCCCTTTTCCACAGCCATGAGCCCTGCTGCCATCCATGCCTCGTGCCCTGAGGGTGCACATTGTTCCTCCAACAGAGCCCTCTGCTCCTTCCTGGCCACGGCTCCACCATCAGTGCTCTGCTGGTTCTTGAAGCATCTCCAAGTACTTGGCCCAGGATTTCTCCATCCCTCCCCACGTCCTTCCTGCTGCCTCTGCAGACTGCCTGTGATTTATGCCATGGTCTGTAAGGGGAAGATCAGGCTCTCTGGCCCCACCAGCCCTGCACACTGACAGCAGCCAGAGGCAGCTCCAGGCTAATGTCACAGCCACGGCTTCAGCACATGGCAGGGCGACTCTGACCCAGTTTTAACCCTGCTAAATATGCAAAGAAAGAACATGACAGCGTGGAGGGGAAAGCAATCCAAGGCTTTCCCTGTTTCCTCAGTATTGTCTGCTACTTTAATACTCACATTACATTGGAACACATCCAATGCCAGATCTTCTTACGGGTGAACCAAGGGAGGAAAAACATGGTTACATTTGAAGGGTGGGATGTTAGGGGTGTTTTTTTTTTTTTTTCTTACATACTTATAGGAAGATGTGATTTTTCAAAGATTAACATTTTGACAAAATTTAAAAAAGAAATTGAAAACCTTTTTGAGTGGAAATATCTATTAAGTTGCTTACCTTTTCTTTTTGCTTGTTTTTTTTCAGTCTTTTTGCTCTTAACTTAGTCATCAAGAGCTAAATGCTAGCCTGACTATCATTCTGACAGGCCTTTTTTGTTGTTGTGTTGGGTTTTTTTTAAGAAAATGGATTTTTGTGCACTTGGCTTTATCTTTGTTTCAACATCTGCCTTTCCCTTACCATTGCTGGTTCACTTCTACCATAGAAAATACCTAAACTTCAGCTTCTCTTGATTCTTTATTAACTCCAGACCATTATGTAGCACCTAACTACTTTGCTATGGAAACATTATTTTATTTGAATCGCCCACACAGTTCTGGGCATTTCTGTTTTTCAGCATTTCAATTTCAATATAAAACTGTGTTCATTGCCAGTGCAGAAGGCTTTACTGAGGGTAAGGGCAGCACAGCATGCTGGCCTATGTCCTTCAGGTGGTGCTGAAGCCCCTCAGCCAGGATCTGGTGATACCCAAGATGTGAATGTGTCCAGTGAGTCTGAGAACACACCTGAGGCTGAGCTGTGAAATTCCACCATGGCAGGAAGGGGAGCATTGCCTGCCACAGGGACCGTAAGAACCTGTGGCAAAACAGAAATCCTCTCTTGTACTTGCTACCAGTGATCATGAGAGGAAAGAGATGCTCTTCTTATCCAACACAGCCAGATCCTCAGTGCAGTGCCATTTTCTGCTCTGGAGAACACGAGCACCACAAAGCAGAGAAAGAAAAGAAATATGAGGAAAGTTTCCTGGAGAGGAATTTCCTGTGGAGCAAGAGGACAGCAATGGGACACAAAGCCACAACCACGTTTTGAATGTGCTCCTGAGGGGCACTGCCACTTGATAGCACATGTGAGACAAGTCCCAGACATGGAGATCCTTGTCAGAGTGCTCAAGAAAAAAAGGCAAGGACAGGAAGCCACGAAAACCATTAATCAGTAGACCGCAAGTGGTGTTGTTTCTGGCAAAGGTTGAGAGAATGCTGATCATTAACTCCTATGAACATTCCTGACCTTGCTCAGGAAGGCTCTTAATTAAATGATTATGTCCCTTCTGCAAGTCTCAGGCGTCTGCCTCTCTGCTTTCCTCGGCAAGGCATTTTTGGGAATCAGGATCTCCATGATTACACTCAACTAATTATTTGAAAAGCATTTTCATCTGGACTCCAAGCAATCAAATTAAATACAGTTAATGTGGGTTTGGCAGGACTACACACAAACAAAAGTTGCTCTGCTTTTGTGCAAAATTGGAAAATCAGTTTTTGCTAATAGCCTGGTGTATGAAATCTGCTGCTTCAGCTTTTCACTGTTTACCCATCTTCTCCATTTTGCTGCAAAACTGTTGATGCAATTCTGCTGTGATAAATGAAGCCCAAAACCTCACAACGTCCTGCCTTTAGCAAAAGACCTTGTAGGAACCAGAGACTGAGAAAGAATGAATTGTTCTGCTTTGCAGTAAAAGTTGATAAAGACAAAGAGCATGCTGGAAATAAAGGAGCATGCTGGAAGTAAAGGAATCAACTTTATGCCACTTTATCAAGAGATACAACAAGACAGTGATATAAATCATCAGGCTTTAGCAGCTATAGGAGATTTCAGGTAGGAAGACAAACTGAGTAACACAAAGTAGAAAAAGCATATGTATAAAAAATACTGCAAACCAAATCTCATTTTGGAGAGAACTGCAAACAAGCAGATGGACACTTTCTAATAAGCTCACAAGTCTATTTGTCTAATTACTTAACACTTTGAAATTAATTTGATTTTTCTTTCTGGACAGCTATCCTTATGGATCATTTTCCACAATGAACAGGGATTAAAGTACACCTAAACCTGAAGACAGCACGTGTCTATTTTTGGCTCAATGAATTAGAGTGCATCCTTTTAAAAAAGAAATTCTGATGCAAAAAAAGATCATGAGACTTTGTTGCTGTGAAACATGTCAGTCATAGAAAGGATTAATAATCTGTAACTGCCATGAAGTTGTGTTAGAAGGCTCTCTCTTTATTAATTCATAATTGGAATAAGAAGAGTCAGGCAGATGAATGAAATCCTCAGTAAGCAGAGGGATATGGATTTTCACAATATTGCTGAAGCAATGCAATAACAGAAGCTACAATCATTAATATTACTTACAAACCAAGATTAATCTCTAGAATAGCTTTGAGGGCAGCTGGAAGGCACCAGGCAGGGATGCACCCAGCAGGTACAGGGTCCCTCACACAGACTTGTGCCATGCTCCCAACATCAAAACTGTGTGTGTTGTCACTTGAAGCACTTCAGAGCCATTTATAGTTTGCATATTTGCATAATTTTGCATTGTTATTGCACAATTAAGCTGAAGACTTCTGACCAAGCTGTCCCAAGAGCACAAGGAAATCCAGTGGCAGTCAACTTTCAAACTGGGTAATCAGTCAGAGGTTTAAAAAACAAACTGGGCCCATGTGAGTCAGGCATGCTAAGAAGACAGAGTCAGTAGTTTCTTTTATAAAGAATTAAACCTTTTTCAAGTTAGCAAGTGTATATTAAATGACATGAAGTACCACTTTTATAAAACAATACTTTTCAAGGACCAAAGGTTTAGACTTTTTCTCTGAGGTTCCAGCAAAATGATTTCATGTTGACATCCCCAGCATTTTGTCTAAAAACACCTGTCTCATCAGGTTATCATTTCAACTAGAGAAGGGACTGGAGAAGGAAAACAGATGTCTGATGCATCCTTAACAAGAAACAAGAAAACATATGCCATGAATATTTTTATGGTCTTTTCTTTTTCTCTTACTGTTGTTACCATGCAAATAATGTGCACAGGAATCTTTAAACATCTTCTAACCATTCAGTAAATCATTTCACAGAATAATGAATTCAAGTACTGTGAATCAGCCCCCAAAATTTAATGACTTCTTTTAGTTTTTATGTCACATCTGGAAACCAGTAGGACATGGTACTTGGGTGCACCTTCAGAGGGTGATTCTTGGCTTTTCCTCAGCTCTCCATGCCTGTGGTCAGGACCTCTGTTTCCACAGAAGAGGAGGATCAGGACGTGCTGACCATGTCTGCTGTAGTGTACAGCAGAGAAACTGCCTCGTGTTCTTGGGAGTCAGCCCTGTGTTACACAACTGCAGTTCAGAGGTTACAAAGGCAAAGGCTTTGCCAGCAGACTCCACACTTCAAAGCCGTGGCAACAATTGTTGGATCAAACAGAGAGGAAAGAAGTTGCCTGTGGGTCCCTGAAGCAAACTGGAATCTCAGAAGAAAAAACAGGATCCAGAAGAATTTTACTGAGAAACAATGGGAAAAAACCCCTGCTCATTTATATGGAACAAAAGCCTGAGTCCTCAAGAAGCTCTCCAAGTTGCTTCCACATCCAATCAATATTTTCTTTAGCACATATGGAATGAGCCTCAGCCAACTTCCTCCTCCAGACATTCCTATTTCTGACTATCCTTAGAAAAAAACAAGGCAGCTAATTCAAAATCTCATTCATATGAACAGGAGCCACCAGGCTTGCAGGGACAGTCTCACCATCCCGTTTTCCTGACTCAACAAATTGATGCAGATAAGCTCAGCCATACATCCAGATATGTGCACACATATGCCCTTAGCTCCCAGCAGATGTGAGGTGATGCCACATGAGCCTGAACAGCCAGTGACAGACAGGAAACCTGAACACTGAAATTTCTTACAAATGCAAATGAAAGAAAGGAAATTTAAGACTGGTCATAGATGACACTGGGGCAGAGATGAAGCCTGGTCTACAAAATCTACATAACCAAGGTGGAATTCACATTCTATATAAGTCTGACTCTTTCTTATAATCAGCACCAAAGTCACACCACCTTAGGAATGGACCAAAAGAACCTTGGCTGAGGCACAATGCCAGCAATTTGGATTTGCTTGAGTATGACCTCTCCCTCCTGCTGCAGCAAAACCTTCTCAGAAGTTCTCTTTTAAGAAACTCTTTGCTGCAAAAATTAAAGCTAATGAGACTTCTCAAGGAGATGAAACCGCCCCCGTTCCAACTTCAGCATCTTGAGGCTCAGACTGTTCCTTGAAAGGAGGATTTGCAATGCACATGCTGCCAAAGAAGATTTGCTGAGGGTTGGAGCCTCCTCATCTGTCCAGTCAGCACCATGGATGGTGGGTGTTCATCTCTGCTCTTCCAGTGAACAGCACATCACTGCAGCTCACATTGTCACCAAAATGGGGCTATGCAGAGATGTGTGACATGAATGCAGAAAGGCCAGGGCATGCATTATTTTCTGCTGACTTGCCAGAGCTCATCTCCTGGTGCCTCTAGACCCAGATATGCAAGTCTAAACTCTGCCAAAATACGGGGGAAAACACTGCCTGAGTCTGAATTCATGCATAAACCTCACTGCATTTTAATGGCATTTGCACCCTATTTTGTATGATATGCTGGGGTATTTATAGAATTCAGACACAGGAATACAGGAACAGTATGCCTTAAATTCTGGGTAAAAATAAAAAAAAAATCTCAGAATTGAAGCTCGTTTGTGTGTCAGACTGTCCAATCATGGTCAGTCCCAACCACTGAATTCCTACATTCATTGAGCAGCAGTCCTTGAGGCACCACGTATTTTATACTCCTCTCTGTCCTGAAACTCCAACATTTCCATTTGGGTGACATTTTACTGCCTCTTCATTATATACCAGGAAGGAATGCTGATTGATTAGCATCACATCCAAAACAGAAACTGGCATCATCTCAGACTCACGAGATTTACAGCAACTACTAAGTAAATTAGGATACTTTTTTTAGTTCCCACTCTTCCTTTTTTAGAAATAAATCTTAAGAAAATACAATCCCAAAGGCCTAACAGGCACACATTTACAGATGGCAGCAGTGAGTCATAAATGACATCTTTTCCTGGTACTATTTATGAGAGCCAAAAAACTGAACATATTATGAGCCATTTATAATGTTCTTCAGCAGAACAGTCAGCCAAGAGACAGAGCTGAAAGCCTGTTGTAACAAAAGGCATCAAAGTGAGGAGGAGAACAGTATCTATAATTACTACTCTAGTGATAAAACAAGCATATTACAGCAGATGGTTTAACACAAGATCACTATTAAATAAAACACTGGCTCCAATGCCAAGGGATGAATATTCAAGGAGTGAACTGAGTAAAAGTGTATTAAGGCAGCAAACACAGCTCAGTTAATCCAGAAGTTACGTGCAAGGCTAACCAAAGAGATCAAACCCCACATAATTCTCCATGTTGGCTGAACAATCCCTCTGCAGTCAAAACTTTCACAATTAGGAATTAATCAATGCAAATGGCAGGACTGAGCATAGTGATGGCACAGGAACTTGATCATGTCTGACTGATAAAAAAAGGTGTGGAACTCAACCCCAAAACAAACCCAAACCCTAACAAAATCAATTTGCAGAGCTTTTTCACGTACCACTTTAGAAACTTCACAGCTCTTCATAAGAAACAGACTCTAATTCATCTTCTTGGCAGCTTCACAGTTGTAGGATGTTGTTTGACAAAACAGGAGCCAAGTTACAATCTAAAAAGGGGTTCTTTTCGTTTTTAGAAGTTTTGAAAAATATTTTATGGTCAAAAGTAAGGCTGGAATTAATTAAAGTGACTAAGGCTGCACCACAGAGCATGGAGCTGCAATGCTCATGCTGCACAGCAGGGCTGCAGCTCTCAGGGGGTTTGGAAGCACTAGAAAGGATGCCACCACTGAAAAGGCATTTTGATTTTCTTTTTTTTTTTGCAACTTGCAGTGGTTTTTTAAATTAAATGTTTCTGTAATTTTGGTATTATCTATGTAATATCTTTAGCTGAGACTCAACACTTCCAAAGCTTGAGACTCCCCTACTCAGCTCTATAAGATCATTTAAATTAAAATATAAACAAGGAGAAGAAAAGCAGTAGCAACAGCAGAAGGTACAAATGCATAATCAGTGTATACCACTACAAAATGATTTCAGAATAAAAAGGCATCGATCATCATAAAAGATTAAAATTTAAAATATCCAAACACTTTCTCAGTGACCTTTCCATACCCCTAAGGACTCAGGCTGCACCAGACAAATCCCTTGATTGGAAATACAAATCCTTCACCATCGACTCTCTCTAGCTGCCAGGACTCCCAGCAGGTTGCCTGAAGTTTCAGGTAAACAGATGAGTGGAGCCTGTTAAACTATGCAAGATTTAAAAGTTGTTTTAAAAATCTATATAATATAAACATTTTTCAACCTTAAAAGTCTTTCTACATTTTAAGAACTAAGAGATGGGAGACATACAGCCTTGGTGATGTATATATATATATATATATGCATATATATATGTGTTTCTGTGTATATGTATATACACATACACATCATACACACATATATATATGGCACCAACAACCTCCACAACAGCAACTGAACAGTTGCTGCCTTGATTTTCTCTGGTCACATGTGCTTATGTGTTATGAAGAATCAGTGACACAAACCTCAGACAAAATTACAGACCCTGCTTCACCTAAACCTTCCCTTTCTGACTATTTTAGGGGAAGAAAGTTTATCCTGGAAGACTGGGAAACTTTACTTTAAGGCTTGTCAAATGATAATACATATTTAATGGATGATTAATACATATTTAATAGATGGCCCTTGGTGACCGTAACCTATGGTTTTATTAATTTAGGCAGGGATGAATAAGTAAAATTAAGGTGTGGTTCTTCCTTTATCTTATCACTACACTCGCATGCATGCTTTGTATGGAAAACTTTATTTGATAATAAAAATAGCATTCACAGACTTTCTCCTTCTTTGTTGCTACATCATATACATAGTGTCTGTTCCAAGGAAAGAAGCTCTTACTGGGTAAGTCCACATCTACTCATCCTAGTGTTATGTATAAACCCAATTAAGTCAAATAAAGCTATGAACAATGTAGTATTTATATATGCATAGTGTTTTATAAAAAAGATTGGCCCACATACTGCTTTTCATCAACACAGAAAAGAGCATTTTGCCTATAGCATGTTGCAAGAAATGATGATTGGAGAATATAGACTGCATACAAGTGCTTAATAATACATAAGCAGGCCCACCATGAAGAAAGAAATGATATTTTCAAACCAACAAAAGCTTTAGAATTACTGATACAGTCTCCCATTTTAAAACAGCTTTACATACCTGATTCAGTTTACATTAAAATATATCCCCTGAATCAAATTTTTTCCATTTTTAGAAATATAAACACTTAATCACATTCCTCACACCTAAATTTTGTCATAAATCCTCTTTTATACAAGAAAAAGGCAACAGTTTTGTGGTTTTTTTCCAACAGGCTCTATTAATTACAATTTCAACTGTACACACAATGATTGGCCATCTTCTTTCTTGGTTTTGTTTTTACAGTACCATGGCAACAACAGTGATAGACTTGCAATGGTTTTGTGTTCATATGGAGGATGTGAATCAGTATACATGTACACACCAATGCACTGGAAAAAGCAGCAGTTTACTTTAGTGGTCCAACAGTAACGGCAAACATTTTGGCTCAGCTAGGCAGTAATCCATTAAATCTTAGACCAATGCTACAGCAGACTTACCACACAGCTTGCAAATTTAAAAATACAACTTAGAAACTTGCAGGTTTCTCTTTTGCTGCTGTTCTTAGACTCAAATTTACAGCACATAATCAGGTATGGATAGGCTTCCACAACCAGGTTGTCCCACTGATTGCCTCTTTTAGCCTGTGATTTTCTTTTGATACTTTTTCTTTTTTTCCCTTTTTTTTTTTTCTGTTTTCCCTCCCCAGCAAGCGCACTCCTTTTGCCTCAGTAAGGATGAACCAGTAAAACAAAACCCAACCCTTTAAATACAGAGCAAGAAGAATTGAGAGCTTTTGGAATTTGGCAAAATAAAAGCCCACTGGTTTTGCCTGAGCAGAAGGAATACACCTACTCCGAGCAGGGGGACTGTGCTCCCACCGCACTGTGCCTTGTCCCAGGATCCCAATCCCTCCCCTTGCTTCCAAGCAGATACACAATACCATGCATGCTGGGGTTGCTGTCCATATACAGCTGGGAGATGAGCAGGGCTGCTGCCTTAATGACATATCATCGTTACATGTTGCTAATGAGAGCTCAACAGTCCACGTTAGCGTGTGACACAGGCATGGTGCTGACCAGTCCTTCTGCCTCTGCGCATCCTGTCCAGGGGGCCTCAAAGTATAAACTGTTCATGGAACAAACTACAAATTACTTATTGTAAATCGTCTTGTGCTGTGTGGGTTTGGTTGCTTTTTTTTTTTTCTTTTAATTATTTATTATTATTATAAATATCCTTCATTGAAACAGTAGTCTCTTCAAACAGTTCTTGCAATTTTAGGAACATTTGTCTCTTTCCTTTTTAATTCCTTCAGCAGGAGCGCTCCATTCCTACTGAGATGAACAATTTTCTTCCTTCCCCACCCCCAACCCTTAAAAAATTTTCTACATACAGTGTAGCAGTGAGTCACTAGAGAACAGTCTGGATCAAATTATTCAAACTTGGTCATAAAATCCTTTGCCTATATTATATTACTGGCTACCCCCACTTACTATATTGGGGAGGGGGGAAAGTAGCCCAATAAAGGGATTATTTTTAAGAAATCTACAAAGAATGTAGAAACAAAATTTTATAATCCTTTAGGACCAACATTTGGCAAGTAATTAAAAAAAAAAGAATACACTGAAAAATACTTTCTTTAATATTATACATCAGGCACAACGCTTTTTTTTGTTTTAAGATTTCATCTGCATAAACGGTTTGTAGGATCAGCAGGTGGCGGACGTCTCGTCGCCTGCGAAAGCCAGGTTGGTTTCACTCTCTCCTCTGCTCCCTTGGTGTGGGGAAGGTGACAGGGACCCCAGGGAGCCCCTCAGATGCTGAGGTCGGTGCTGCACTCCTTGTAGGGCCGCCTGCGCTGCTCGGGCGGGTGCCTGCGGCTCGGCTCGTGCTTCCAGCCGGGCTCTTCCCTCTCCCGGTGGCCAACTCGTTCCTCCCTGAGCCGTCGCTCGGGCGACCTCTCCCTCCGCCGGTCGGACGACTTGGCCCGTCGGTCGAGGGAGCTCTCTCTTCTCCGCTCAGGAGACCTCCTGGGCTCTGTGAGTCTCTCCAGCGACCGCCGCCGGCGGCCGGGCGACCGCTCTCTGCGCCTCTCGGGAGAGAGGTCTCTCCTCCTCTCCAGTCGCTCCCGCCTCTCCAAAGTGTTGTCAGCACTCCTTGTCCCTTCCCTGCGCTTTTCAGGAGACCTCCTCTTCTGCCCGTTCACCACCACCCTCTCTGGCTGCCTTTCGTGCCTCCTCTCCGGCGACCTCTCCGTCTTCCTGCCTGGCACGTGGTCGTTGGTTTTAGAAGTCCCATTCCAAGTGTGGTGTTCATTGGGATGTCTGCTAAACTCTCTGCTGCCTTTTAGGTCTCTAACGTAAGTCCGCTTGTCCCCATGTTGTGATGATTTGTGAAGGTCTGGTGGATAACTGGACTCCGATGATGGGTGCTGCCGTCGGTCGGATGGCGCGGGTTTCATTTCCGATACATTTTGTGAACCTGTGGCGGGACTGTTCCTGTCACTGCTGGGGTCTGAAAGAAAATAACAGCAAAGGGTTTGGTATTGATGCCTTCCGTGGTGCTGTGACACCACTTAGCACTCTTCAGACTTCATTAGTGACAAAAACAAACAACTGTTAAAGCAGTCAGCGAAGGCTAACCGAAGCTTTTGTTAATTTAACTGTGAACAACGAGAGTTACAGGTTAGTACTGGTGCTGCTCTGATCGTCAGCCATGTTTTGGTCCAAGTTGATCTCATCTTTATGCTCTTCTGGGCATGGGGCACTTTACATTTCTCCCCAAGACCAATTCATAATGTTTCAGTTATACTACATTCTTTCCAGTGGAAAAAACCCCATTGTAGTTCAGGTTGTTGGCTGCTTTTTTTTAATAGCTTCCAATAAAGAGGGCCTTTAGGAAACAATTTTTGTCTTTTAAGACATTATAAAGAACTGCCTTCCAGGTGTGGGAGGCCTCGGTTCAAATAGCAGAAAATGTACAGAAAATAGAATTGATTATTAAGTTTTCACCTTGTAAAATAACATTTTGAAGGTGTGAGAATTAGACTGTAATCATGCCATTTCCATTTCATTTAAGGCATAGCTTAATCTCACTTAATTCTACCATGTTATGTAAAGTCCTAGGGTAGATTTTGGTTTTGCCACAATGATTCAAACAACGATGACAGTAGTTATGATTTTTTCATATCAAAGCAATGGAAAGATATTGTAATATGTAGGATGGCTTTGATTCAAATCTAATCTCCAGTTCATTATTTTTCATGTACTATTTGAGGTAAAATACAGCTGAGCTGCCTCTGCAAGACAAACTGCAAAGCAGAAGCAGAAAAAGAACATCCAAACTAAACCCCAGCCCTGCGCTGCAGCTAAGCTACAATTACCACCGTCATTTGTAACGGATGTTTATGAATGATTCATTACAAATATGAAAAACATTAAAGTAGCTGCGCTGCCTTAATGCAAGTGCTGCTTTTATTTGCTTATTGTTTTCTTCCTTAAAGCAACTCCTTTGTAGCAGCTTGCCTGGCATTGGCCACTTCCTTACATTTGCACCCCAACACCCACCATGAGGTGGAATGCCCTGATGGCAATGACTGAAAACCCTGACAAACACTTGTGGGGACAGATTTTTCTTCCCCCCCTCTTTTTCTCCTTTTTGCCTTCCCTCCCACCAAGCCAAACACTCTACATTCCTCCTGCCATCATGCCAAGTGTCTCCCATTTGATGGCACTTCCACTCCTGAGCTTTCAGAGGGTCAGTGTGTGCATGGGCGGAGATTTTTGTGAATTCCAAGTGAAACCCATGTTGCAACTCACGTATGGGCAGTTTTGCTCTATGAGCACTTTCAGGCCACAGCTGGTGATGGGACCACACTGCATTTCTGTGGCTGTAAGCACGTGGCTTGTGGCAACCTGCCTATCACACAAGGTACAAGCGAGGTTCAAACATATCCTGTGGTGTGTGTACTTACAATTTGGGGGACGCAGGGTGTTCGGGATGAATTGCTGTACATATAGAATATAGCGAAGCAGAAAAGCAATGTGAGGGAATTAGGCCACAGCACAAAAACACCTAATATTGATTTTAGCTACAAACCGTAGTTTGATTATGGCCCATAAGGTAGAAGCAAGACTCCCCGAGCTTGTCATTTCTCATACATGCAGCGATATTAGGAGGTATCATCGCTGAGGAAGGAAGAGCCCAGCACCAAGAAAAGTAAGAGAAAGAGAAAGAGAAAAGTAGAAAATTTAGATTCCCTATAATAAAGATGAAAGAAAGAAAAATCTTCATATTTTATCTTAGAATAAAGAAAGTTTATTTTTCCAGTCAGATTGTCTAGGCTTCACCCAAATATAAGGCTGCAAAGACAGCAGTTGTTATTATTGTGACATAAAGAGACATCTAAGAGGTGATTCAATAACCCAGACAACGAGAGCATCCATTCTAAAAGACAGCTGGAACAGCGACACAGAATGTCATAGAAAAAACAGTAACAATCAAACAACAACGAAAAATAAAGTCCACCAGAGACCACAACATTAAAAATAAGTACAAAACTCATTACAAAAATATACAGCCTCATAGAGAAGCACGTTCCAATCAAGTCAGAAAAATATTGGAACTTAACATTATTAGAGGAACCATTTGCGACTGCAGCGAACAGAACGAAGAGAGAAAGGAGTCCCAAATGTTACAAGGATATTCTTTACAGTAGTGCAACCCCTGTATATTAAATCCTTGCTTGGAGAACGAACGTTTAGTGGTTAGCATTAGCCAAAAGAAAATTGGTGATGGATTTCCATCCTCAGTGCAACAGACATATGCTTTGAGAAGTGAAGCACTTAATTTACAGGGTATTTATGCAGTCTAGCATATGATACAGTACTGTACATCCAAAGGAGTATAGGAAAAGACAAAAGTAGAAAGAACATTACAGAATTTCAGTGCCATCATTGAACCTTCTGGTGTGCTATTTATATTACAGAAGTGTAAACCCACAACTTCCCTTCCATATCGTTAAACACTTCAATTGTTTGTTGGTTATACTCTGAATTGGTCATTTTAAGTTAAATAATGAGCAGACTGAGCAGAAAGTCTCAAACGCAGTACAGTAAATGAAAAGAAAATCTAGTTCATAAATTGTGCAGAAGGGTTTTGTTTCTGGTGTTAGGGCATGGAGAGAATGATAAACACAGAACTTACTGACACAGAAATAACCCAAATACGGGGAGGAAAGTATAAAGGACATCCCTTCAATCATCAGTTTCTATAGAAACCTCAAAGACCTTTGGTTGGGAGTAGCCCTCCATCGAGGGCACAATATTTGACAATTATCTCAAATAAATAAGACATAATTATAATATTAAATAGTGTGCTAAGTTAAGCCACCCAGCAATCCAACCTCCAGGGGAAGAAAAGGAAATCTAATGCAATTCTTAGTAAGAAACGAGGACTGACTGTTTCCCCCAAGACAAACATGAGAGCACCTTTTCATAACCTCCTCACCTTTTCAGACCTTACAAATGAACTGGCTGAAACCAGCAGACTGTTTAAGGGGGGAGAAAAGGGCTCAGGAGGCCAAATCAATATATTTTTGCAGTAAAGCTTTTTTTTTTTTTCCCTTCTTTTTCTCAAATAACTTTATAAATATTTACATAAATATTAAGGAAAGGCAAAAATCTCATAAGCCATCTCGGCAGTCATGTCTATGGATACAGACAGGAACTAAGAGAAAAACCTAACCAAAAAAAATAAATCACTGCTTCAGGATAGCAACTCGGGATCCCAGTTTTTGCATTGATTAGAAGAAGAGACCTATGTGAAACAACAATTCAGCCGCTGAGAAACAGTTTGGCACAGTTCAATGACATTCCTTTTTTGGCTGGACAAGACAATAAGGTTTGTTTTGTTTTGTTTTGCTTTCCTCTCTGATCACCAAAAAATACTGCTATGATGATCTTGCCTTACACTGCGCCCCAAGTCCATGGAAGCAAGCAAAGGATGAAATGTGTAGAAAATTCAGCACAAGCGAGGCAATTATATGTTGCAAAGGTTGGTAAGACACTGGTGAGAAAGGAAAATAAAAAAGAATTCCCGCTTCAGATCTTGAGACAAATATTCATGGAGTGATGCCAGGGAAGAAAGGAATGTTTTCATAGTTTGACCCACCATATTCTGGGACAGAGCCATCTCCACGTTTCAGAAACAGGCGGACCTTGCGGCCACCATTTTTAATCAGTTCGATGGCCCGAGCGTGCTTCATGTTCTTGGTAGTTTCTCCATTGATCTCTAAGATTTCATCACCGATCTGCCAACGTAATAAAGAGACTATGATTAGAAACAAGTCCCCATGAGGGTCCCTACCAGCACACCACAAGACAGTGGCCATAGCAAAGCTGGAAGAACTATGCATCAGGTGAAATTAAACATGCCCAACTCCTTCCAGTGAGTGCCTGGGAGTGCAGGAGCCTGGGAGACATGAAGATGATGGAGAAAACTTGAGGTATCAAACTATTTCACTGCTGTTCTGAAAAAATCACATTAGAATTACTGTATTGCTCAATACTAAGTGCAGTGTTAGAACTGGTGCTATTTTACTTAATTTTGATTATTTCTAAAGTCTTCAGTCAAAGTGGTTGCTTGTTTCACAGTCTGCTCCAACTGGAATGGTTGGTTTCTAACTTGGATATAGTTTGATATAGATATATAACTTGGATATAGATACCTACTGTGAATCAGCAAAGCTGATTCTGTAAATATAATTTATCAGGAGAAGAAAACAGGGCATGGAAGAGCTTGTTATAGCATTGACTGCCACAGGACAGCACTGATTTTGCATGGTATTTTCATCAGCAAAAATTTTGGACTCCTAGAATTAACCCTAGCACAAGAATTTTGAAAATGCCCTTCACATGACATATCTGGAGACAATGACATATGTGGAAAAGTTATAATACATTCTCTAACAGAGGTCCAAGGAGTACATAAAACCTGTCAAATTATTTTTTCAGTAGGCGTTTTGTAACATATGCCCTTGTTATAAGGTTTGTGATTTAGCTGATACGTGAAGTTAACAATTACTGTTAATCAGAACCTACATTATAATTTTGTAACCCATGGGCCACAGACATGTTCTGTCCTCTCTCTGCCCACTAGCAGGCAAAGACTGTGGCTGTTCCATTTTCAGTGCTACATGTATGCCCCTTTGGCTTTAAACAACAGATCATATACTAGAGTTTGGAAAGCAGTGCTGGAAGAAGGGGGTGAAGTCTTCCCCTGAACACACACTGCTATGGACTGCAGACCAAGAGTGACAGATGCCATCAGCAGAAGTAAACATTGAGTTGACATTGAATTTCCCTTTTAGCTGGAACAGCAGAAGGGAGAGGCAGGGAAGTCAGCTTATTCCCAAGCAAGGTGGTTTCAGAGGCAGTTTGTGCATACCCTCATTTTCCCACATCTCTCAGCGGGCCCGTCCTCCGCCAGCCGCAGCACGTACAGGTCCATGTTGTACTCCCGGCCACCTCGCAGGCTGAAGCCAAACCCTTTGGCTCCTCTTTCTAGCTCAACAGTGTAAAAGTCTTGGTCCTGCTGGAGAGAAGACAGCAAACACCCAGTTGGACAGAATGTCAAATACTGCTCTGCTCTCATGTTGGAATTATTCAAGCAGTGTTTTGTTAGTAATAATTAAAAATGGAAAATCAGTTGAATTTTCACGTGCAGACCAGGATTTGCTGCTTCCTCACACCTCACTCTGCAATTTGAAGTTCTGGTGGTTGGTGAAGGGCTGTTGCAATGAGTGGGCTTGGCCATATCCTGTGGTGCATTTTTGGGCATACCTGTTACAGAGCACCTCTCGTGCCCAGGGCAGGAGGGGATATTTTGGGAAGGTGGTTAAATGTTCTATCAACCTTTACAGGCAAGGACAACCTCCCTTCCTGTGCCAGCTTTAGTGCAGTCTCTGATGGCACCTGGGCTGAATCTGTGCCATGGTGCTGGCTCTTTGTGTTCTTACCACATAATTTATTCCTTTGCAACAAGCTCAGAAGTCTTTGCATTGTTTTTCTCAAATGCTATTATGGGGACGTTTTGAAGTCCCTAATGGAAGATTGCTACTTCTGGGATGGCCAGTGGCAAGGAAAGTTAACAGAGAGATAGATAATCTCTCTAACAAGATGCCGTTTGTGCAAGCTGGAACACTCCAGCTATTGCCCCTTATTAAGTTTTCCTCTTTTTTATTCTCTGAATTTGTCATTTGCATACAACAATACTTTCTGGAGAGGCCCCTCAAAACAAACAATTCAATAAACAAACACAAAAATTATTACTGCCCTAAAAATGTCAGCTCTTTTTTTCTTTATTTTTACTCCCTCAAAGTCTCTATGAGAATGTGTTGGAAATGTTTCTCAGCTGAAACAACAGCAACACATAGTAAGAAACTAATCAGCAAATTCCTCTTTCTTTTCAGCAGACTGAGGGAGAGCAGCTTCTCAGTGGGAATTTTCAAGGGAAATATTTAAACACAGCCCTCGGGCAGATTGGAAACAACAGTCTGTGGTAAGCAAAACAATTAGAGAGGTACTCCTTACCTGTGCTGCTTGGGGTGGTTTGAAATCAAACTGGGATTCCTGCTTTGGTTTGGTGTTGTTCCTGCTGTAATGAATGAGAGGGAGAGAGGAAAAACACAGCTCATGGGACGTGAAAGTGATGAAGAAGTAACTGAAGAGAGAGCATGTCAAGATGCCCTCCTCAAGGAAAACAATCTGACCTGGTCTCCTGTGGTATTTGCTGAGGAGTATGTGTGGTTGTGATTGTAGCAATTTTTTCTGCATTGGTCAATAAAGTAGCATTGGAGGATTCTGCAAAATAGATTTTGTTTTTATTATGAGGGAAGACCATGGGCTATTCACTGAAAGAAAAAAAGAGTTTTGCAAAAGCATTTAACTCAAAAGCATCATTACATTGTTTTTATAGAACTAGAGATGGGATCAAATTTCTTAATTCCCCAAATTAATACAATAAGTATGCATATGAAACTGTATACTCAACTGAAAAAAAAAATAAATTAGGAAAGCTGGATTGGAAACCCCCCTGACCATTAGACAAAATCATGACGACTCACTTGTAGATGAAGGATTGAACAATGTTTTGTCTGTTGTCTAAAGACATGAATTCCAATCAAGTCTCTAAATATTGTAGGTTGGATGGATTAATTTTATAGTAGCTATAACAATTCCAGGGATTATAAATTTATCAATCCCTCCTCCATCAGAAACTGCAGTCTCCACTAGAATTGAGATGTGGCTCTTATCCAATACCTCACAAGATGATACTGAATGTGGCTAAAACCCAAACTTACTGAAATCCTTCTCTGAAATACAACCCACTGCTGCCTCAGCACTGAAAGCAGGAATGTGGAGCCACCTGTACCAAATGCATCAATAACTCTGGGTAGCACTTACAAAAGGGTGCACAGAGAGAATACAGGGAGCAGGAGTAACTTCTAAGCTTAATTTCTGCCATGGTAAAGGGCTCTCAGCCCAGCATCAGCCTGTGCAAATTGCAGATTTCTTTAGGCATGGAAGGAGGGGCTCCAAGGAGAGGTCCTGTCTCCTGCTTCCCATAACTGAGATGGGACCAACTGAAAAGTGGCCATGTAGCTGTCCCTCACAGTATGGCAGGGCAGAATATTCCCCTTGTCATTCTGGAGCTGCATCACAGACTTCAGTAGGACTAGAGTGAACCCCAAACTCACTTAAAATTCTGCCAAAAATTAAGGTCATGTCAATGCCATTAGCTGAATATTAGCAACACAGACCTGGAACTCTTCCGTATTGAACTCAACAGATTTTCCAGAACTATATATTGTACCAATCCTGAACTGATATTAGTACTGAAGAGCTTCAAATGCTGAACTGCTCCAGAAGCCAGCAGTTTCTGAAAACACCCTTCCTCTCCCATGGGAGTTTGACTTCAGAGGAAGTCTCAGTGGTACTCCATGTACCTTGATGGTGCTTAACCACACCAAATGTTCAACAGTTATGCTGGTTGCACTTGGAGAATGATGGGCAGAGTCAGCAGAAACAGCCACTCACCAGACATGGCATTCCCAGCTAAAGCCACTGCAGTGGCAGGCAGCTGCTCCTTTGCAGAACAGCTCTGTACACAGGAGACCCCCTCTCTGTGTCTGTACCCACTGTACCCAGGAGAGAACCACAAATTGCAAGTAACTACAAAATACTGACCATGATCCACCTTTCAAGACCAAAATCTAAACTGAATACACAGCCACTAAGACAACAGTGACAAAAACTGGGTGGAAACATCTGGGTCTTCAGCATAAAACACAAGGCATTCTACCCTGCCCTTGTTTGTCTGTGAAGCTACAGGCATCCACTAATTCCTTTTACTGGCTATGGAGAAATCTGCCATTATTAAACAGAGCCCAGCTGTAATACAAAATTGCAGCAATTGAAGGGTTTTTGCCTGAATTAAGATGTGGTGGATCCTGGGAGTTTAATTTACTTCATGGATTGATATTAATTCTGGAGAAGTCTAGATAAGGGGAAGCTTTTTCCTTTCTGTAGCTCTTTGCATGTCAAGGGAAATTCAGGAAAAGGGACAGAGAAAACGAAGAACCACTTAAACAGATGGGTGCAACAAGAACACAGCTCCTTTGCCTGCAGTGCTGTGCCCAAGTTAACATGCCCAAACCCTCAGCATATGGAGCTGAAACATCTTCCAGACCAGAGCTGGCTTGTGTCCAGCAGCTCAGAGAGCAAGAGAGGCTCCTGGGTCTGTCTGCACCTCTCAGTGGAGGCATGACCAAACCACACCCTAGTGATGATGTGCCACTGACAGCTGGCTTGTGTCAGAAGATGTCCTTACGTGTAGCTACACTGTTGAGGTTTAAGAAATAATTCTGTTTATTTTGTAAAGATGCCTTGATGTCAAAATCTGTCTCCTACATAAGAAAGCCCTAAAACATGGTTAAGTATTCTGTATTCATCCAGAACAAAAGCCTCTGAAATCCTCCACAAATATTTGGAGATCAGATGAAGATGGGCTTCAAAGAGAATGCAAGATTCCTACTCTTTAGTAGGTCACACTAATAATACCAAGCAGAGCACAACAACACATCTTTGGTACAGATGTATCTTCACACCACTGTACTGCATCTATCTTTAGCCCACCCTCTCCCATGAGTCAGGAGTTGTGCATAATTTTGCCAGTGTTTTAGACACTGCTTCAGGATGCATGCCAGCCACCATGCAACACTGGAACAAAATATAGCAAAAATTATCTTTAGTACAATTATAATTGCATGTTCTAAACTCTACATATTTCATTGATTCCTTGCCCTGCTCTGCCCTGAAACTCTCAGTCACCAATTACATGCCTAATCTAAGCTTGTCCTGTTCCAGCATTCTGTATCCCTGAATCTGCTGGAAGTGTGGTAAAGCATCATCATTCCATTGCAGATACAATCCTGCAGTCATCTGTGGCAATTAACTTGTGAAAGACTTATTACAAAGCAGAAACTCTTGGTGTTTTTAATAATGTTAGAAGAGATTAGCAGTGTGAGTTTATTGTGAGTCTTGTGATGCACCTCAGTTTCATGTTTATCTGATGAGTGGCTTCTGATTTATGCTCCCCCCTCCTTGAAGCACACAGACCATTTATATTTGCCAAAAAAGCACTCAAAAAGAAACAAAAGGAAGCAACAAATCAAGAAAAGCATACAAAGACATCAAAAAGAAAACAACACTGAGATGGATTTCTTGTATCTCATGGGGTTTTAGAGCAAACCCCTCAGAGATTTTGAGAGTGTTGGGTCTTACTGTCTTTTGGAAAATAAATGCAGGTAGTACTATGCAAAGTTGGCAATCTGACTTGAAATTTCAAAGCGACAGTAAATAAAAGGACTTAAAGCCTGAATTGCTATGAAAGCAGAGTTGATTCCTCCCCTAAAGAACAGCTTTCCATCTCCTCCAGGAATAGGTGATGTCAATCACAGGTACATGTTTCCCTAACCTAAGCAATTTACATGATATTTGGGACACATAATTGCATGAGCAAGACTGGCTCAGCATTTATTTCAGGAGGTTGTATTCTTAAAAAATTCTTAAATCATTCAGCAGTTGCTTAGTTCTCAGGTGGTTTTGCTTTTTTAGAAATTAAGCCCTTTATTTACTTAAAGATTCACCTTCCTTTTTATCAGAGACTAAAATACAGGTAATGATCAACTGTTCTCTCAGTTTATCTTCCAAAATAGGCATGCACAGACCAGCTCAGATGTTAGCTTGATTCACAGCCATTTTATTATTCATGAACACCCTTCTTGCTCTAAGCAGCAGAGGATTATATACCATTTGACCTGGTACCCACTGGACAGTAGGAAAATAAAGCTTTTGTGCAAAATATATCACCCTAAACAGAAATAATTTATAACCAGATCATTTCTCATCCTGGTCTGTGGGGAGCAATGTGGAAAGGTTTCTGCCCAACAAGCTCTCACTTTGAATCCATCCATGGCAGAGAAGCAAAATAAACAAAGAAAATACTCAGAATTTAGAACCACAGCAATTTTAGTTCTGCTGCAGATACTTTACCAGGTTTCTGATCAGTTCCTATCTGGGGATCAAGCCAGGGATTAATTTAATGGAACTGATACATAACACAGATCCTTAATTTATTAAATACTTCAGTGACCTGAAATCAGCACCAAGTGTCAATTTATTATTAGGGAACCTGCACACATTCCCTCTCCTCTGAAATAGTGAGATCCTGTCTAGGGTAACTCTTAAAATGCAACTTCAGAACCATCACCATTTAAGCAGTCATTAAAAAAAGTACTGAGCTTGCTCCCAAAGCAACTTACCCAGAATAAAAGCAAATCTGCCTTTGAAACAGCTTAAAACATGTCAAAGTGTTTATCTCTTTCTGTGATCTTTTTACTCTATAGTCTGCTTGTGTCTGTACAAAGCTTCAGGAATCCCACATACTAACAAGTAATTCCCAAATATTCTAAAGCTGCATTATTAAGCTAAGAATCAAACCAAAGCGTATCGAGAGATCCATCAAATTTATGGAAGATCATTTTAAGCAGATACATGGAAAGCAATATTCTTTCTTTTAATGTTGAACTAGCACCTGCCTGTTAAAAACCAACCACCTCTACGAAAAGAAACAAAAAATAAATCCACGGGAGACTCACAACCTCCCTCACTGCTAACTCCCAAAGCGGCAGCGGAAACCGACTCCTCCACGGCTTTGCAGCTCCGAGTGACAGAAAAAGCCCGGGGAACAGAACCAAGAGGAGGGGTGAGGGAAGACAGCAGGAAACAGATACTTTACCATCTCCTGGAATGATGCGCAGGGTGACGGTGTTTCCCGCTTCCTTAATGAGGTTGACGATGTCTGAATGCGACTTGTTGGTGATGGAGCACCCATTGACGGCCAAGATCCGGTCCCCTACTTTCAGCTTCCCACAGCGGTCGGCGGGGCTCCCTTCAATTATCCGACCTATTTTGTGAGGCATGGCCACACATGCATTGCCCGCTTTTGTATTGGTTTGGGGGTTGTTTTTTTGTTTTGTTTTGGTTTTTGTTTTGGTGTTTTTTTTTTATTGTTTACGTATGTGGGAATATGGTGAAGGGGAAAAGGAAAAAAAGGGTTGAAAAGGGAAAGAGAAGGTTAAGGGTTAATTAATTAATGCATCAAGCAAAAGTTATTATAGGATAGCTTTGCTGCCAGTGTTCAAAACATTGGCAATCAACTAGTTGAGTGCACAACACTTTACTTCTTCCACAAAAAGGTGTTTTGTTAATCCCTCAAGACTCCCCCCCAAGCGGATTTCTGTTAATAAATGGTGCAATTTTTATTGACTACAACTGCACTTAGCAGCTCCATCATAACCCAAATCTGATTTTGTTTTTGAAGAAAAAAATTGAAACTGTTTGTAGAAAACTCAACTTTCCTCCTCCAAGATTACATCAGTGTCAGCCTCTCTAGTCCTTCTCTAAGCCAACTGCTGTTCAAGATTCTGCCAATGTTTTGTTCTTTCTCAGTTTAGAAAGATAAAATCATTCTAGGCCTAGGAGGGAATGTGGCTCCCTATCTACCACACAGACCCAATCTACCAGAGCTGCATGGGGAAACATGAAATGTTTTTCTTCCATTGTGAGTAAAGGTGCTACCAGGGAAGGCACAGGACCACTACAGATGGGCCAAGACTGACAAAGGTAACCTGTTTGGTGCTGGCACCCACCTCAGCCTCTACTAACCCTTCCTCTTTTATGATCTTAGATGGCACCGGGTGGGAACAAAGAAGGAATAAGGTTCTCCTCATTAAAATACCTCTAAAACCACACACAAAAACATTGAGATGTCTGACACACAGAGCGAGAGCACTTTAGGATGAATGTGTTCTGGAGGCAAAATTCTCCTCCTGTTCCATGCAGTTGTTTTGTTTCAGAAACACAGGGTTTTCCATAACATGCAGAATTGGGACACAGGGGATGCACAACATCACTCAGATAAATCCAGTGAGCTTTTTTACAGTTCCTTTATGTGGGCAAGAGGCCTTGGGGCACACGGGACATGTTCATCTCACACTTTGCATCCACAATACATTCACCCTCAAGATGCACTTTCCCATCTCTGCTGTAGTCTTTATTTGATTAGTAGTTTTAGAGATACACACACACGACAACACTAGAAAGACCATAAAGAAGAAAAGGCTAAGACAAGGATATGTGAGGTTGAAAAGATGCGATGAAAACTGGCAGAAAGTGTTAATATTAGTTACAAACATTAGGGAGATTTATTTTTTTTTTAAATTTTATTTTACCATGATGTTAGAAAGTTTCTCTTTCTGGTCATACAAAGCCCCATCCAGTTTGCAGTTTATCCTGTTTTGAGGATGTGAGTTTCTACTCTATCCAATCCACTAAACACAGATGACAGAGCCCACACCAAAGTGACCAAGGTGGGTTTTAGAACCAGTTTGGCCCATCTCTAAATACTACCCATGAAAGAAAAAAACTACAAAGCAGGTCCAGAGCAAGCACCAGACAGCAGAGGGGAACACATCTCATGCGGAGTGTTAGGAAAAAACTGAATATACTTGAAAAAATTAAAGGAAAAACAGTCACAGATCAACAGATCTCCTTGGGAGCCCCTGCACAGAAAACTTCCAGTTAGCAAGAATTTTGGGCTAAAGCAAACACAAATTTTTACAACCTCAGGTCAAGGTTTCTCTGCAGAGAAGAGTTACAGCAAAATCTTCATACAGTAAAAGTTATTTACACATGTTTGCAAATCTGTTCAGAAGATAAAAGCACACCCTCTGTTCTAGACTGCATTTGGTTTGATCTTTTTTTCATTACACCATTGTGTTCTGGCACCAAAACACCTATCTTGGAAGAGCAGTTTCCAGCAGCAAGGACAGTGTGAAAGAGCCTAGAACCTGAGAACTGACAGAACTCAATGCACTAGGTTTTGTACTACATAATTCCCCCTTGAAATCTTTGCTGCCAGACTTCCCAGAACAGTGCTAGAAATGGCCTGTTCTACACCAACACCAGCAAAGGTGGTGGTGCTCCCTTGATGTATTACTAAGGGTGTCACTGATGGGCAGTGGCAAGAAATGTCAGAAAATAAAGCCTAGGAGAATGAGGGAAAGGCCACTTGCTCCTGCGTGCCCCAGGAGCACTCAAGCTGCACAGGGAGCCTGCAATGCATTTTCTCTGCAAACCACAGCACTGCTGTGGGAGGTGCTGTGAAGATGGACAGTGCTCTGTCCTTCCTTCCCCTCCACCCCATCATGTGCCACAGACTAAGGGAACACCTTCCTTTATGAAGTACAAGTGGATGCTGCCTTTTGCCTCCTTTTGGAGGAGATGGAAAGGGAAGAAAATAGCATCTCTGACTGGTTTCCTCCTTGCAATGACACTTCTGCTTGAGAACAGACTGTTCTGAGCATGTTTGCAAAACCAGCTTATGTACATCTACTCTGCAGCAACCCCAGGTGCTCTGCAGCACCCTGGAAATGGGTGTCTACCTAGCAGAAAGACTGTCTTGAGACAGAAACCATGACCACCTCTATTAGGTCAGGATATTACGTGTGACAAGCTTAAACTTAATTTCTTCCTACTCTGAAGAAATGCATTTGGGAAGAGCTCAAATGCGTAAAAGAAACATCCTGTTCTTTTAACAGTATTCCCCATTTTATGTCTCACCAGCAAGCAGTATTAATTAAAACTTTCCAGCTACCAGCATGCTCACAACATAATGATGATCAGAATAACCCTGATTGCCAAAGAGAAGTTAATCAGTTTAAGCATTACTGCTTTTAAATCAACTGGCTTGATTCCACCATCACGAGACATATTTCATTCCACCTGCTACATTTCTGCACTGGCAAACAGCATCACTGGGAGGATCCCCAGCTGCTCCTCTGAGAGCAAACCCCAGAGAAGCTCTCCCAGAAGGTGAGCACCAGGAATTGCCATTGGTGGCATTTTAGCTCTTCAGGTCGGGACGTCTTATTTCACTTTTCTCAACTCAGTGCCGAACAACACCCAGAAGGCAAACACCCACCAACTCTTTACCTCTGATTTTGCTGTTAATTACATAAATCGGGGCACGCTCATGACTTTTAATTAAACCCATCCCCACCCGCCTCCTTGGGCCGCAAACCTCGCGTCTCGCTGGAGGAGCAACCAAAAAACCCGCGGGACTCACCGAACGTCGTCCCTGCCTCGGGCCTGCTCACCGACGAGACGATGACGAAGCCGAAGCCCTCGTTCTCCCCGCGGCGGATCTCCACGTCGTAGGGCTGCACCACGGCGCTGACCACGCCGCTGCCGCCGCCGCCGCCGCTGCCGATGCCGCTGGTGCTGCCGCTGCCCGAGCTGACCGTGTTGAGGGAGTTCTGGCTGCCCTGCGGCGTTCGCTTCTCCTCCGTCAGCGAGGCCGGCTGGTTGCTGCTGTGGTGGGAGGAGGCCGGGGATGGGACTTCATTCTCTGCCTTGGGAACTGGGGAGGGGACAAGAAAGAGTGTTCGAGCAGGCTGCGCCATTTAGTGCTTGGAGGCAGGTGTCTACTGAGAAAAGGGTAAAAGAAAATCACCTGCTTTAGGCTATCCATCTATGGCCATGCTTTCAATAGCTCTGCTCGGTGGTGGCACTGCCCACACTGCCCTCCCTCTCCTGTGTGTGCTCATTCAGCCAAAGCTGCCCACTGCCAAACTGCAGCCTGGTTAAACCAGTGCAGTGCTGTGTGCTTGGATGCTCTGTGACATTTTAAACCTGGGTTACATTAGTTCAAAGGTGCCTCCTCTAGCTATTGCATCCCCACTTCAGTTAGATATGTACAACCATATGTACGTTGTACATATATATGCACAAGCCACAAGGAGAGGCAGTAATAGCTCACACCACCTTCTGCGTAGTTTTAAACTGAAAGCTATCAATTAGTGCACTGATTGCCTTTGATAAACGGGATCTTTAGTAATAACAGTCTCTCAATATGAGCAAAACAACTTGTGAACCAAACGTTTCTGGATAGAAGAACCAGCAACTATCATCTTTACAGTCTGGTACAGACATTAAACATTGTTAACATTAATATTAAACAAGTGTTTAACAGTAACTGAAGTTGGAAGGGGTTTAAAATCTAATCAGCTACCACAAAGAAGAAATCTCAAAAAAATGGCTTAGTCCAGACTCTGCTCAAGTGAGGGCCAACTATACCTAATATCAGTCCTGACAGATGTTTGTCTAATCAGCTGTTAAATATCTCCCCAGGCAATCTATTGGTTGCAATATCTGACTTAAATCTTCCCTGCTGCTACATAAGGCTATTATTTCTAGTGCTATCTAACAGGCATATGGAGAACATATTCCCTTCCTCTTTGCAGCAGCCTCTTATAGTCTTGCAGAGTTTAATACCTCCTCTGCTTTAAGCTAAAGAATCCAAATTTGCTCAATATTTCCTTTCAGACCATGTTTTCTAGAGCTCTCCTTATTTTCCCTGGTCTTCTGGACTCCCTCCAGTTGGGCTCTCTCCAGCTCAAATATGTCTTTCTTGAAGTGCTGGACCATATTGCACTAAGCCATCATCTGCTGGGAAATCAGGAGAGTTTCCCCCTGCCTACATCCCTACAGTCTTTTTCTTCACCTGAGCCAACCTCTGCATAAAGCTCGTGGCCCACAATAGCTTCCACTTCTTGTTCCTCAGCCTGTTCTCCACAGCCCATTTGTGCAGCTGAGAGCAGCATATTGCACTTGTCCTTGCTGAATGGCTGCCTCTGCTAATCAGGTCACTTCTCCAATTTGGTGAATCAAAATTAAGTTGAAGATCTTAAAAGCATCAGCATGAAAATGGATGGTAAATAAAATCTAAACCTGGAAAATCATGATGAAAAAAAAAAAAAGGGCTTTAAAATATCCTTGGATAGAAGTCCTGTCTGCACTTATATACTCAAAAATATGTATTAAATAGATAGAATTCTTCATATTAAGATTACAGGAGCATAAAATTCCCCCTACATGAATCTCAGGACAGAGAGTACTCATTTAGGTGAACAATCTTTTTCTACTGTCATACAGATGACAGGAGGAACAAGGGACCAAAATTCAGGAACAGCCTTCTCTACAAAGTTATGCTGAAATTTAAAAGCCTGCAAATATAAGGTGAAAGAAGGGATTCTGAATAATTTATCCTAGAGTAAGTGTCCACATTTGCAGTGATTCAGAAATAGCTCGATCTGCAGTAACATGCCTCTGAAAGAAATATCAAGAGAGATCTCATGCATCTAAATCTTTCATGGTAATTTCCATCCTTGAGGCTGTAAAACTGCATAGAAAGTCTACACACAAAAACAATACCAAAATTCAGCTGCCCTTCCCCTTCCTCCCAATGCTCTTCTAAAGCTTCTCTCACACCAGACCTTGGTCAGGAATTCAAGAGAGGCTGTCAGAGGAGAGACATAACCTGGAGTTTAATCCACAATGGGAAGAAGGCAAAAAATGAGAAGTGAACATTTATTTACTGTTGTGCAGAAGGAACTCAGGCCTGGATAAGAACACAGAGCTAATTCAGAGGTACTCTTCTAGTCCTAACTTCCACTGAGGACCTAATTTCCAACCTGAATGTTATTTTGATTCTCTCTAAGATCAAAGTACATCACTGCCTGTTTATCTGATGATGCCTAAACTTGAAAAGCTACATAATATCTTTTTCTTTGAGAGAGTTAAAGCAAATCCCACAACTGAGTTCCTAAAGGGACAGGCAGCACTCAAAAGTTACTCTCCAACATTAAACATATGACCACATGTTATTTAGAAAGCTCATGCTCATGTCTTCATTTTCTCTGCTATCACAACATTTTTCAATCACTTATCTGGGTGCCAAAATGGTACCAGGCAGTGACACTTCTCTTTGCATCTTTGTGTTTCTGCCAGCTTCTTTTTTGTTCATTTAGATCCTACACATGTGCAGTGTGTGCACAATGCCCAGCATAACTCAGCATACAGAAACTCTCTAGACCTGTGCAACCTGGTCTAGTGGAAGGTGTCTCTGCCCATGGCAGAAGGGTTGGAAATGGATGATCTTTAAGGCCTCTTTCAGCCCAAACCATTCCATGATTCTGTGACAACAAACACGCACACCCTGGCCCACCAGAACCAACAATTTATAACAGGAATCAACAGTTTCCCATCCTGAGGTCACTTGACTACATGTTGAAGCTTCCCCTGAGCCTGGGACAGCAGCCACCACACACCAGACCCCTCACTCACACTCTGCCCTTGCCTCCCCCTTCTGTGGACTCTTCATCATCTTTTCCCTCACTCCCAGTTTAAGGGTGACTATCTGGCTGCACATTCATTTTGGGAAGTATACAGAAAACACAAGCAGTTGGCCACAGTGTCTGCTGCATAAGTCAAATTAAAAATTGTATGTTGCAACTGAACAGTTCCCCATTTTATCAGAAACCTTATGAAGACTGGGAAAGCCAACTAAGAGAGTCTTGACTGGAAAAAATCTACTTGAAACGTATTTGATCAGGAACAAAAAAGACTAAAAACAGGCAAAAGAGGAAAAATAACAGTACATCCCTTGAGTTTTCCAGCACTATAAGAAGTTTTTTTTTTTTCCCTTAGACCATTTGCTGAACAGATGGGATCCTGGCAAGACAATCCACCCTTGCGGGGTGATACTGCAGCCTACCTGTGTAAACCACTTTGCGCCTGACGGTCAGATTGACATGACCCTGCTTGGCTGCCTGTTGCATAAGCTGGACCACAAGCTGGTGTGACTTCCCCACCACGGGCGTCCCATCCACGCAGATCAGCTCATCGCCCGACCGCAGGCGGCCGTCGGCGTCAGCAGCACCCAGCGGTACAATGTGACCGATGTAAATCTGAGGAATTGGCACAGGAGGAGAGAGATCAGTGAGAACCAGCTCAACAGCCAGCTGCAAGCAAGGGGCACTCCTAGTTAGACCTGATTTAGTAGGGATATGAAATTGTTGACAGATGTCTGCTGGTCAGGGAAGTTGTTCCTGTGAAAGTGGTTCTGTGTGAATACAGCACATCGTGATGCTGTAATAAATTGACATCTTGTTTCTTTAGGCAGTCCATTCACTCTAAGGACAGGCAGCCTTGGGAAACTTGTTCAACCAGACAGTGACCAGACAGGAAGATGGTTAAAAGCTCTGAGGGTCTTGTCAGGGAAGCTGAGACTGAGTTACCCTTTCAGTTGCCTGCAGGGTTTACAAGCTCTGCACCACACCAACTCAGTCTTGGTTTCTCTTCAGTGAGTTCTGTGGAGTTACTCTAACAAGAGATGAATTCGTGGTCTCTCTTCCCACAAATGAGCAAAATAATTTTGGCTGGGGAAAGCATGGAAAGTCAGGCTGTCTCTATCTAGCTGTGACCTGTGCAGCACAGGAAGGGACGACACCTCCCACAGGCACTGGATTTATGGTAAATAAATTAACTGAATTCAAGGAGAGAACTGAGCATTCTAAGATCTGAGAACCTGGCATTCTAAGATCAAAATACTTGCAAACATGACCAGGACATCCTGTCCTCCATGTCCAAGGACCTATGTGTTTTCATTTGGTTTACCATTAAAGTAGAAGGAGAAGCCAAACCCATTTCAGTTATGCAGTTCTAGGGTTATTCTGGAGGGAGGGTGGGGAGATTCAGGATATTTATATAGTCCACTAACTATTTAGCAGTGATGCTACAGCATGGTTCTGCACATCTGTGCATTCTACTGCTGTGTTTCTGAAAGATGTCACAAACTAAAACATGATACTCACAGGTTCTCCAGGCTCATTTCCACCTAGAATCCTAAATCCAAACCCGGTTTCCTTTCTCCATAGAAAGATATCTTGCTCTTGATAATCTGGAACTGAAGGGAAAGAAGAAAAACTGTCATTTTTAATCAAAAAAACACACCTTTTTACCCAAATCAGGACTACTCAGATGTACATAAAAGGATGTGCCATGCAATGTTAACCCTTAAATGAGGTGGGCTTGGAGACCACCTCATTTTTACATTAAAAAAAGAAACAGAACTATCAACATTTATAGTTTTATATACTAATGGATTATTACTTATATTACTATTAAAAGTTATGCAGTGGTTTCTACTTTCTAGGTACCTAATTGTGACTTGCCCTTTATTTATCACTATAATATTTCCTCCTGTCAATATTAGCATCATTACCCAGTGCAAGAGTCTCTTCCAAACCATCAATAAATAAATGTGTACAGCAGAGAATTACTCTGCCAGAAACAATACAGCTGCCTCCTCTTTCATGGGAGACAGAAGAGCCACTTGTTATGACTTCTACTGTTTAATTAACTTTCCCAAGCACAGTTTCCTGTATCTACCAACTCTGCTTTAAATAACTGTGGGACAGATCCCCAGTTGGTGTAAATCAGAAGGGCTCCACTCAAAGCAATGCAGCTCTCCTGACTCACTTGCTCATGTGCAGGCTCTGCAAAAGCACTGAAGAGATAAAAACAGCTGGAAACAAAAAAAAGCCCAACCTCACCTACTCATTAGTATGGAACACCAGCAAGGTTTTTACAATGAATATTACATACAGTGAAGTACTAACCTTGAAGCGCTGTTGAACAGCAATGTTTTATACTAACTTGCTCATGCTTGCTTTCATCCCTTTTTTAAAAATGCATAACTAATTGCTAACATTATATCATATCAGAAGACAACTTCAGGTTCATTTAATATTTATTGGATAGTATCTGTAACATTGACTAATTTTGTAATTATCCCCTCCCAAAATTTATAATTAATGATAATAAAAAGCTGTTGCTTTACCAGTCAGCTGCCTATAACTTCAGCAAAGAAACCAAAGTAAATTGTTCAGGAATCCAATTTAAATAAGTGCCTACTCAGACACAGGATGCAGCATGTTTGGTGACGCTTCATCTAGGTTTCTGTATCTATGAACAGGTTGTTTTCCATTGGCATCAGTGAATGTCAGATTGGGCCCTAACTGGATTTTACACTGTCTGTGCTTATTCTGCAAAAATTTGGGTCTGCTCTGGTGCTTGTCAAACTTTTGGTTACCTCTGAAGGTGTCTCTTCAATGAGTTAAAATATAACATGAATTGAAGAACTGGGAATACTAAAACTAAAAATACTAAAAGAATAGGTGAACGGTAAGGTACAGATGTCTGCTTCGACATTTTCATTTCAGCTGGCTTTACAGATAATATTTTTACATTTTAATTACCTGCAATTATAAGCCAAGCTTAACACCCGTGCCCTCACTGAATTAGAGGCTGATTTTTGTCCAGACACAATTACAGATCACTTGGGTGATGAACACGCCGGGTGCCTGTGTGGCTCATCTCCTCTGGCTGGAGGCAGCTCGCCACGCACAGACGTGCAGCACAACTGAATTCAGACAATGAATTAATTGCTGTTTGTCACTGCCTTCAGCAAGGGGAGCATGACAAGCAGACACAGTCAGGAGCGTCTCTCAGCCCTTCGCAGGCTATTTTGGCAAAGGCTGGCCCCAAACAATTAATAGTGTGTGCTGGATCTGTCAGAGGTAAAGTGGCTTCTGCAGAGAGCACCGGCGTGGGCCCGTGTCCTCGGCATCTCTCAACACCTTCCCATTTGTCACCCCTCCAGTCTCACTGAGCGATGCCGTATGGCCCTGGTTTGGGTCCCAGCTACACAATTAACACTGCTGGAGGGAACAGCAGGCCAGGCTGCACCAGCCGTGTCAGACCAAAGCAACAAAAAAGGACAAGTCTGCCCCCAAAGAAACCGGTTCTTTCACACAGCGCTCCTCCCACCAGAAGGATTTCAGTGAGGTGGAACACAGATACAACAGACATACAGACAATACACCTTTTCACAGAATGAGTAAAAGCTCCTTTTACCACTTTTTGCACTGCAGTGATTCACTGGCACTGCCCAGAACACCCATCCTTCACCACACCCCAAGCTTCAGAAGTGAGACCCTCTGAGGTTCCATACTGGAGAATATTTTAGGTTGTCCCATTATTCAGTTGCACTTCAGAAGAGCCACTTTCCTTACTCAAAGGGAACATTGTGCTGCTGAAACTTTGTTGAAAATAAATGAAAAATGGCCTTTAGGAGTCATTCATTGCAACCCTGCACCTTGACTGATCTCAAGCATGTCTGACTGATGAAACATGAACGTAGCCCAAATGAGTAAAATTTAACACCAGTCTGCTTGTCCCACATTAAACCAGACCATTTGGAGAACAGTGCAAAAGTGGTAAGAAGAGTTCTGTGAATGGCAGGAAAGGTGGGTGATGCAGCACTGTTGATGAGCCACGTGGGCAAACAGGAACACGAAGGAAACAGGAACACGATACACCCACCCCCAACCACCTAAACCATCCAGCCAGGACAGCAAAGCCAGACTTTGCCCCTTGGTGGCTAAACCTGGCATATGGCCCTGCCAGACTCCCTTGGTGATGAAGAGCCCCCCACCACAGAGCAGCAATGACACCAGAACAAGACATCACAGGACACAGATACATTCTCAGCACAGTCTTACATTCTCCAAAACTCGTGGAATTGATTTCTCTCTCTCTCTCACCCTTGCTCAGTCCAGTTGCAGGTGAAGGTGACATAGCTGTAATATTAATTTTACAGTTTTGCAAAGCTTAATGTATCTGCTTTCTTGTTAGTTCATTTAATTAATTGTGACTTTATGGGTCATGTTAGGCTTGCATGCACAATTTCTTAAGGTTATAGCTACTATGGATTATGACATACTAAGTTTCACATCTCTGTGCACATGTAGATATAAAATACACACACATATGAATTTACTTATGTATGCAGGTATATTTGAAAAACCTTTTTTCTCCTTAGAGGAAAAATTTCTGTGAGAACACCTTAAATATACTTTTCTACAAAAAACCTTTCAACTTCATGACATGAGTTAGTTTTCTGAATAGAAATATCTTTGCCTAATGTTAAAAGAAATTCTAAATATGTGGTGATGAACAATGAACACAGTGCTTAATTACATATCATTTTAATCAAACTTGACTATGCAAACTTTAACATGTTATATAAAATAAAAATCTGCCTAGTGTGACATCAGTTTCAACATAAGATGGATTCAAGAATGATCAGTGTGAGTTTGCTTTAGTCACTGGCTCATTTGAGGCAGCAGCACTTTCAGTGACTCATAGCTTGGCAAAGCACAAAATCTTTAAGGCCCAGATTCAGCAAAGTATATGAGGACAAGTCTGAAATTAGGAGTGGACAGTCTCACTGAAGCTGATGGAGAGTTTCAGAATTGAAAAGTCCTGCAATTTACCCACAGATCTCATAAGGCTCCATATATACAAGAAATCCTTTTTCTAAACTATCCCACTGCAGGAGAAGTAAAATTTTTTTGTCTTTTCCCTTTAAGCAACCCTTTAGGTTGGCATGGAAAGCTTTTGAAAGATGGCTTCAGCAGGAGCTCTTGACAAGATGAACAAGCTCACACAATGTGCTGGGAATACCAGGGTCCCTTTTAGCAACACATTCTCCAAGGGCACGGATACATCTGTGTGCCCAAGAGTATCACTGCAACTGCTTGTCTGCTGTTAATACAATAAAAGGACACAACCCCACCAAAGGGCTTTTACTACACATCATCTTTCAACTCAGTCTGATCAGAAGGTGGCTGCAATTTCAGGAGAGTATTCTTCTTTTCTATTTTAAGGAGAAATTATCTAATGTTTGTGTTATTCTGCAAATATTTTTAGTTCTATGTAACTGCCGATGAGTGAACACGCCTGGGTCAAGACTTGTTTGTATTATTGTAATTAGATTTGGGGAGAGAAAAATCCTCCCAAACAAACTGTGTGCCTGAAAATAAAATTCAAATATTAATGATAACTTCGAATATTTTAAAAGCTTTAAAAATTCTCTATCGTGTTCTGCTTTACTTTTAATTAAATGCTTAAGCCCTTCAAAGGGATTCATTAACACATCTGCAATTCAGATTAATTCATTTTGTCACTGCTGTTTTGACAGATGGCCATATGTAGGATACGGTATTTTGCAAAGCAATCAGGCCACATGAGAAAAATTTGACAACAGATTGTGTTAATCTTTAAGGAAGTTTAATAATACATTGAAAAGTAAAAAGCATATTATAAAAATATATTTCAATAAAACAGTGTGAGGTTTCTGAATTGTGGTTCTCTGCTAAGCCATTCAATTGCTGTTTCTCTCTCTGAGTGCTCTTCAAGTGTGTCATTCCTGCATCTTGGAACTGCTTCAGCTTTCAAACCTTAAGGGTTTGTCCTTCCCTCTGATTCATGTACACAACTCCCACGAGCAGCAGTGAGTTACCCATAACGAGGAGCTCAGGCAGCTAAAGCTCAGCACCAGCAAAGAGTGCATTTGTTACCACCACCAAATGCTCTGTTTTCACAAAGCTGGCTATTCTCAAACATCTTAATCCAGCAAAGACTGGTCACTCTGGGCCAGACTGCAGCTCAGCATCTGAGCTCAGCCTTAGCCTTAAAGCATACCTTTGGGTTTACAGCTTGAAAATAATCTCCCTTGGACCCAAGCCCAAACACTCAGCACCTTGCAGGGCTGATCCCCTCACATTTGTGGAATAAAGTTGCAGTTCTAATCTGCTTCCCCTCAGCCAGAGTCCAGAAACAGTGATGGAGCCTTTGCTTAGCTTTGTATTATTAATTCTAGCTTAATTTTTGTTCTCTTTTTTCTTCCCCTAAACAAGCAACATCTGTGGCTCTCCCCCGCAGAACTGGAGCACTTTCTGATATTAAGATGCATTGAGTAAATCATAAAAACACATGCTTTTGCACAATTATGGGTTAGCTGGTGCTTTTCAACCTAATTGTGCTCTACCAATGACTTCAGTGAGACAGGTCACATAAGGCAAATACAGTCTTTTTGAATGAAATACTGATCCAAATACAATTCAAGTAGAGAAGGAATGAATTTTAGAAATTCTGAAATATTAAAATGTTGCCATTGTTTTCTGTGTCTATGTTCTTATTATAAATGTAAGTAACAGTGGGATGCATTCCCAGAGAAAAAAGGCAGCAGGTATTCATTACAGATTCAGTACTTAGAAATATCTTGGAGAAGAGGAATTCATATACTGAATAAAACCTCTTTACAATATTATTTTTAGATGAAAAAAATCTGTCTGGGCTGGAGCTAATGAATTCATCTTCTTGTGTCAACTGCACTTGAAAAATTGCACTATGCTCTTTTTATGCTCAACAGTTTCAAAAATGGGACAAAATAAAACACTTAAGATGATCTAACACTCTAAAATTCTGTCCTTTTAAAATTCATCATATACTTCAACACAAAGGCTTGTTCCTGTTTTTCAGTCCACTTGTTGAGGATTCAAAACCCTGAAGACCATTCTATAGAAAAACATTCTATAACCCTTTTCAGGCTTTTTAAAATTTAAGTCCAGCAATTACCAGAGGGCAAGCCCTGGCCTGAGTGGCAGAAGAGCTGTGCTGGGGCTCCTCAAGTGGTGGAGCCTTCCAGAACTCACCAAATTCCCTGGTGACTGGATGTGTCACCCGCCCTCAGTCCTGGCACTAGGGTGACATCCTCCTGCTGTGCATAAGATACTCACTTAGTTCTGCTCACACCTCCATCAGAAAGCTGCAGAGAGAGTCACACCCAGCACCCAAAGCTGTCATTGGAGATGACAGCCCCAAAGCCTGAGGGAATGGGTGCCCAAGTAAAGGAGAAAGAGAAGACAAGACGGTTTCCCCACCAGCCAAACAGGGCACTGGAGTTAAACCCAACTGCAGGTGGGCAAGAACATGAAGAACAGCACAGGTGGAGCTGACAGGCAGGGAAACTGGAGTCCCCAGGGAATGGTTCCTCCCATCACACACTCTGATGCTCAGTGTCAGCAGAGCTCCCCACAGATAACCCGAGAGCCACGCTTGGGAAACACTGGGAATGAGTCTCAAAGGGATGATCCAGGTTGATAAGAAAGGCAAAGAAACACAGGGCTTCACCATAAGCCCCCAGGGCAGCAGAGCCAGGTTTCAGCTGTGAACCACAGACTCTACTTATGAGACTGGTGACAAACAAGGGCTTGAAGAGGGAAGGAGGAGCTGACCATTGACCTCAAAGCAAAACCACCGGTCATGCTTTGGGATCAGACCACAAAAGTAGACAGAGCACATCCAACTTCATTTTTCACTTATCTTTCCTGCTTTTCTTCACATTTCATTACCCACAGCAAAGCCATGTCACTAGCTAAGAGTGCAGGTTAATCCCCAGGGAATGTGTTTCACTCCAGCTTAGGGTTGGAATTTCACAGGCTCTTGGACACCTCTAATTGTTTAAAAGAAGATATGACCATATCACACTTACACCATTCTCCAAAAAAACCCTATCTATGAAACCAAGAAAACTCAGAAAAACACCTTCCTGGAAGGGAACAGCAATGGCATGAAAGGTCATAGAAAAGCACCTATGTTCAAACAGGTTTTATCTGGTAGAAGAGGCAGGAGACAGGGACTGAAGCAGTAGAAGAGGATCAGCCCCACTACAGAGATGCTGGACTATGGAAAGGTGAGACAGGGAAGCTGAAGCAGATCCCAGTCTAGCCCAAGTCTAGGCCCAAGCATTGAGGATTGTGGCACAGGAAAAGATGGGGTGTGGGAAACCAGCAGGTCAAGAGACTGTGAAAAGGCCTCTGGAAGGGCTCTAGTCCCAGCTAAGGACAAAAGCTCTACAGGATAACTGCAGCCATCAAGGAAAGAGGGAGGATTTAGCACATGGTGTTGGAGGTGACACAGACGGGTGACTGCCTGCTGGTGCACTTCAGGGTTTCTCCAGCTCAGTCTTGGGTTTTATCAGGAAAGACAGACAGGAGTTAAGGCTGCTAAGCTGATACTAATGACTAATTAGTATGAGTTAAACAGTTAATTAGAAATTAGCTAAGTAGCTGCAGGGGGTAAGAGGCAATGGCAGCACAGTGCCAGCGGGAACCACGCGGGCTGGGCAGCAGGAAGGACAGTGCCAGGGGACACTTGTCCACTCAAGCAGGAGAAGGAGGAGCTCTGCCCACAGCTCTGCAGGGCTCAGGAGCTGCTGTCCCTCAGCTCTCAGCCCTTCTTCCTATTTCAGTGAGCTGCATTACAAGTTCTGTCACAGCACTCTGCAGATCAGTGTAACCTGGCCCAAGAGCCCACAGGGTCAGTACACCCCAATCCTAAGAAAGGATGGGAAGGGATTCAGTGCACAAAAGCAGAGACACCTACAAACTGCATTGCTGAGACATTCAGTCCAAAGAGATGCATCTTCAGCCAAGGAACTGTGACTCATGATTTAATTTTCCCAGGATATAAGACTTCAAAGTGATTCATTTCGTCAGTAAAAAAAGTCCTACCATTTTTCTTTCTGAGGTAAAGGTTAATTTCTTACTGGTTTTACCAATTTCCAGTTAGCACAACAAAATCAAACTGCAGGTGATACTCTCAGAGCACTAAGACTTTGAAACTCCCTTTTCTCTAACTAAAGTAACTATTGCCTTTCAAAATGAACCTAACTCTTTAAGAAGCTTTAACAGATTTGATCATCTTCAGCAGTGCAATTAAAGCAAAGGCAATGTGTTTATTTTGTTTCCTGAGAAGAAACTGATTGAAACCACATTTATAGTCTTGGAACAGAGTCAAAACCCTGCTGAATTATTAGCCAAGTGCACAGATTATTAATTGCCATAAAAGCCACTTACAATATGCATTTAATATCTGTATTGTTAAAGTGTCCACTCTGGTCAAAGTAAAATGGCTCAGCTGGATTTTGTCCTCCCCAGAGTGAGGCTGAAAAAGCATCTGATATGAATTTCAGCAAACTAAATACTTCCCCTCCTTACTGAAATTCCTATGCATACCAGATCATGAGTCTTAACCTCAAAAAAGAGGTGAGAATCTGGATAAGAAACTTGAAAATTCTCCTCCAGCAATAACAATATAGGGGAAAATACGGTCTTTAATTTTAAAGGGATTTTTCATATTAAGCTTTGGTCTAAGCGCCCTTTCCTAGAGATGATCTAAACCCAACCCTCTTGAGACAGCAAACTGCAGCTCTACCAAGTGGATCTCACTGACAGACACCAAACCAACCAGCGGAAGCCCCACATTTCCAGCAGAAACCTAAAAGATCCATTTCTTTGCAAAGAAAACACACAGGGAGCAGCTGCCGGAGCCGTAGCCTTAGCAACTACACCTGCTTCGTACTCACGTCGGCTTTCATACATACTCCTGGACTGGGCCCAGATTTTGAAGGGATCTGGCTTTTTCTGCCCAGAGGTGTCTGGCTGGTCGGCGGGCGGCGCCTCCGGGGCGGCGTAGTCTGGCAGCACCTGGGTGCTGTGCGCGGGGGACGCGGTGTGCCCGCTGCGGTGGCTCGAGACGCTCTGCTGGGAACTGTTTTGGCTGTCTTTCCTTTCAAGTGGTTGCTGTAAGGAAGAGAGCGAGTGGAAAGGGAGAGAACAGACGGTTATTGGTCGCTGAGTGGGTGTTTTCCATCAGTTTTTCCTCCCTTCTTTGATCAGGCTTTTCTGCATGCACATAAGTAAATATATAAGTCACAGTTTTGCTGCTACCCAGTTAATGCTGGGTACAGTTGAATTCCCCGGTGACAGATTCTGATGGGCAGACTGACAGAAAGAGATATACAAAACAAAGTAATTCATCATTTAAAAAAAAAAGCATTTTTCCAGCTCACACATAAGACAGATCTAAATCTCATTATAGGTTACTAGTTTCTGCACTTATTTTTTCCCGAATTAAGGCAGAAAATCTCAACAACCCTCTATTCAGATAACATTTGGGTCTAACTTGAGCCTGAAAGAAAATGGAAGAACTACCAGATTTCACTGTGAAAACTCATACTGTCCCTCTGAAACAGATTCAAGCACAGCCCTTACTATGCAAGATCACTTCTTCTCTGCAGCTCTTGCAACTCCCCATGTTACAAGTCTGTGGACAACAGAGTACCTTTAATGGTTCTGCTCCCCAGAGTATCCAAGGGACTTCTGCAGACCTTAACAAATGTGAAAATGTCTACTTGAAGTTGAATTTGTTTTAATTAAGTATATTAAAACAGGAAAAAATGCATCCATCTAAACTCAGGGCTTATTTCAAAGTAGCCTGTCAAGAGCTCTGATTGCTTACTTTTTAGCTAAACAAGGTATATTAGTTCTCAACTCAAATTCACTGTGTGCTCAAATGAAGCACAAGTCACATTTACATTCACAGGATTTGTACTACTCAATATGCAGCAAAATCCTCAACAAGACCTCCCCACACTGTGCAGCAAATGCTTTTTAATGCTCTTTTGAGATGAACCTTGGATTGCCACCAAGGCTGAGTGCAATCTCCCACCTGCTCTGGAACAGGGAGCTGTGCTCCCAGGGCTGCTGTGACACAGAGGGTGGCCGGAAAAACAGCATCTCACAAGTTTTTTATCCAACATCCACCATTTCCCAGCTAAAAGGGGTCAGCTACAAACACCAATAAACCTCAGGTGGAAATTTAAGGCTCCTGCTGGCAGAGGGTATCTGAAAACACTGCAACAGAAATCTGTGCTTTCAGGCACTTCTCTCTAGGAACCCAAGCTGGGGCAGGGAGAGGAGCCAGCAGCAGACACAGATTGGCTCATCATGAGGGGATCACTGGCCACAGGTCTGGGCACTCCTTGGCTCATTCTGAACACAAGACCCCAACGCTCCATCACAGAACACCTGAATTAAGTACAGAGAAGAAAGTAACCATAAAAAGTGCCCTCTTTTAAAGTCTTAAAAAAACCCAAAACCCCAGGTAAAATTATTGTGAGGTTGCACATTCTTCAGGTTTATGCTGAGAAAAAATCCCAGCTTCAGCAGCCCAAATAATGTTGACCTCTCAGCCCTGTATCGAGTTGTTGATCCACCACCAGCATCTTTTTAAAGGGTATCTGGATTGACTAGAATGTGAAATTGCCTTTGTCCTTTAAAGCAATTTACAACAAAGCTTACCTGTTGTGATTACTCATCTGCAGACTTTCAAATACAAATATCTGAACCAATTTCCAACATTTTTAGCTTTTTAAGTGGTAAATGAAGCTAATTCACACTCAGCCCTTCAATTTTTAATGAAGCCATTTTAAAACAGCTATGCTGGGGATAATCAACTTTAAAAAAAAAAAAAATACATCTCTCAGTCCAGCCATCTGGATTGGTTTGTTTGGCCAAACTACTAAAATAACTACAAGAATCCTGTGAAACTTCAGGCCAATCTCACTGGAAATAGCTGGTTATAGAATGTGGAGAACAGGGACTAAAATGTGAAGCTTTATTCAGCCCTTAGGGAAATAATGAGAACTCTCTGAAAGCTTTCTGATTTAAAAAGAAACAAAGTTTCTTCAAAAAGTGTTCTCACTTTCTGATAGAAAAGGTTTACATTTTGAACAAACTGTGAATTCTGTTTTGTATTTGGATTGCAAATGGAATTGTCAGCATATCTCAAGCAAAACCACCTCTAATTAAACTGGAGTAGCAATTGCAAAAATAGGTATTTTTCAAGAAATAGGTGATAACCGTTTTAGTGGGACTGGTGGTTTTCCAAAAAATAACTCCTTCAAAAAGCCTGAAGCATCTCTGTTTAGGAGGCTGAGAGGGGACCAGAGCAAGGGCAACACAACCATGGTAAAAAGGAATGTGTGTAATTAAATTAATTCAAGACAATATTTATTGACTTTCATATCACCAGAGGAGGCCAAAAAGCTTTGGGGCCAAACTTTTTAGCACATGTTGCAGCAGCTTCAGCAGGTCATAGCCATGAGGAATTGCAGGGGTCTGACCATCCTGGTCCCTGCCATGGGCACTGCTCAGATGAACTTTGTGTCTTGGTACACGTAGAGCTTTCCCAAGAGGAATGAGCTGAACAAATGCCAACAAAAGGATGGCTTGTCCATCTCCTGCCTTGTTCCCAGCTTTAGGACCAATCCTCCTGGGTCTGAATCTTTCTGCCCAGCTTGCTCAGTTCACACACACGGGCAGGAAAGCAGCAGATAGCACAGGTCTGGCTGGTGGCAGAGCAGGAGGTTGGTTCTGAGCTCACCCTGAGGTGCTGATTGTGGTTTTCAGCTCAGCTGAACTGTATTGACATCTGCCAGGAGCTATGAAGAGCATGGGACACTGGACTACCCGAGCCAGGAGGAGCACCCCTGATTCTTGAGAAATCCTATCCAGAGCTGCTGACAAGCATCAGTGGCTCACCAGAAGGACCTTTTCCAAAAGTGGCTGGAAATCAAGGCTATGGTGACCACCTCAAACTCATTTAGCCAGACTGCACACTTAAATACAGGTGATGGGATAAAATATTGATTCTGTTTTATAGCCATGACAAAATAAATACAAGGGAAGCTGGAGCTTCTCATGTCCTACCCAAACCCCTGGGCTCTGAATGAAGAGAGATGTCTTGTACAGACTTGCTGTGGAACCAATTTCTCTTCCTGACAAAATCAGGGCATTGGCAGAGCCCCTGGTGCTGCTTATCCACCCAAAAAATGTGGCAAATCTCTTGTCCGGGACTAGCTGTGCATAGAAATTGCATTTTTGGTCACAAGTCAGCTATGCTGACAATGCACTTATTCAAATCAAAAAGAAAAAAAACATGTTTTTGGAAGAGTTTAGCCTTTTATCCCCCCTGCAGTGATCCCATCTTCTGATGATCTAACTGCAGATTTTGTGCTGTAGAGCTTTTTGGAGGAGCTGGTCCTGGCAGTGACAGCAAACTGAGTTTGAACTGGGAATCTTTGCCCCCTTGTGGAGTATTTTGATGCAAGCAACAAGGAGAAAAAAAAAGAAAAAAAAAGTTTGTTTTCATCCATGTTATACCAGGATAATTGCAGGGGAAAATGCTATACTAAAGAATTTTTGCACTTAAAATGTATATATCTAGATGTTCAATACAAAATATTATCCATTTTTATCTAAAAAATAATCAATGGGAAATTAAAAAAAAAAAGGAGCAGCACAGAGAACGGCTGGGAGCATGTCCATGGTGAGGGGAATAGGAATAAAGAACTTGGACATGTCCAGTCCCATGTACGGCTGGAAAGGGGTTTTTTACTAATTTAGGTCTTTCATCAAGGCTGAGAAACTCTCCTTAAAATCCAAGAAGAGCAAAGTTTGTCAGAAGATACACACAGACTGACAAATACAGCCCAACAAAACTGAACTGAAGGCAAGAAAACTTCCCAGGCTGTGTCACAGCCCCAGCACCAACAAATCTCTCCCAGCTTTAACACCTCACCACAGCCAGGAGGTACCACCAGCTTGAAGCTGGCCTTTGTGGAATGCAGGACTGGGGCTGGGAACAGAAAACAGGACTTGTTTAAGGAAGAGCAGCCACTGGCAGTAAGTGAGGAATGTGAACTTTGGGAAAGGATTTGAGGGAACAAGAGAGGGTTCATCTCCTGAGCAAAGCAGAAGATGGACACCTGAGTCGTGACTTCCCTGATGCAGCAGAAGAACAAAAGCACAAGCTAAGATCAAAGCCAACTGCTCCCAGCTTGATGTGTGCTGTCCTCTAACTGCAGCTTGTTTGTTGTACAAGGGATGCTGGAAAAGGGAAATGCTGAGAAAAGGGCACAGGGGCAATGGGCAGCACATCCCCCCAAGCTCCACAGCTGTGCTGGGCTGGGGACAGCCCCTGGCACAGGGCACTGATGGCAGCTCCCATGTTCACCCCATCACTGCCAGTGGAGCAGCAAACTGGGAATCCCTGGGATTGAGGGCTTCTCTGGGAAACACACGGGCACAGTTCAGAGATGGGATCCCAGACAGGGACCGTGCCAGCGGGGCAGGACTGGCTCCTGCCTGTCATGAGTGGGAATCCTCACGGCCAGGAAGGTCAGGCTGGACTCCCCACTCCCTGCAGTGGAACAGCAGCCCTTCAACAAGCCAAGGGAGGACAGTGTTAGACACCACCCTTCTTCTGACTGTCACCTTGGCCACACGAGCTCTGGGGTCGGTGTAAATCCACCCTGGAGATGCCCCGAGGCACTTTGCTCCAGGTTTCCACGCTCAGTCCCCAGATGTCAGCGATGCCTGGGGAGGAAGGAGTGGCTGCAGTGGCTGTGCCATGCTGGCTGTGCCCTCCAAGGAGTGGCTGCAGTGGCTGTGCCACGCTGGCTGTGCCCTCCAAGGAGTGGCTGCAGTGGCTGCAGTGGCTGTGCCCTCCGAGGAGTGGCCGCTCATTAAAGCTGCTGCACGATGCTGCAGTGAGAACAACATCACTGCTAATTGCGCTGCCGAGGACCCCGTGTGCAGCCAGGGGAACAGGAGGCTCTGCTTTTTGGGAACCCTGCGCTTTAGAGACAACAGCACCACCTAGGACCGTAGGAAAAATCACTGAAGGAACCCTGAAAAGGCTTGGGAGAGGCACGCGAAGGAATGTCAGCTTTCCCCAGGCTGACAGGCTCTCCAGAGCAAACAGTAGCGAGAAATCTGCTGTTGCACAGCTACACCTGTTTGTAAGCAGCCTCTTTGTTCACCAAGGCTGGATCATCCTGACACGGATTTACATGCTGCTCAGATTTTCACTGTGCATAGCTCAGTGCCAACCAGAGAGGTGCCTGACACAGCAGGATCCCGCTGCGTGTGTGGCAAAGTGGGAGCATCCACGCTCGGGGAAGACCGAGGCTGATGGATTAGGGCTGGAATAATGACAGAAGTCATAGCCGAGATCGCGTGCAGCCAATCCTGCTCCGAGCGGGGGAGGAAGTGGAGGCAGAGAACAGAAACGTGCCAGACACGTCTGTGTTTTACACACTCGCCTCTGGCTCAGCGAGGGCTGGAGCAGCCCCCGCGTGTGACAGCGGCGAGCGGGCAGGGGCTGACAGCGCCGCGATCTGCGCGGAGCACGCCCCGCACTTCTGCCTCCCAACATTAATGTGAGCTGACAATGGTAGAGGCCTGGGCTCACATGACTTTAATCAGCGCTGCCCTAAGCCATCAGAATCACATTAATTATTTCAGGGCTTTCTTTTTGGATGAGCAGAGAGCTCGTATTAAAAGCAAGAGCCTTCTGCTCAGCCGCTTCCTAAACCTCTTGCCCAGGTTTGTGGTGAGGTGGGCTGTGCCCAGCTGCAGGTTTTGGCACCACCAGGGACTGTTGGTGAAGTTTCACACCATCTTACAGCACGGCAAATACTTGCTTTGCTTCCCCAAAGCTCCTGGCAGAGAATTTTGTCTCTCCCCCGCTCTCAACAGATAACTGCAAACTTTCAGGCTTTAGGTATTTCATTACCTTTAAAAATAAAACATTGCTTTTTGTTGCATACAAATAGCACATTAATTTCTTCCATAATATCATTCATGGAGCTTTAACGATACTTTAGATCACGGCTTCCGTGCTGCTAGCTGAGATGCTAAGATGTTTCCAGGTAACAGCTTTACATGGAAATACATTCGGGGGGACAAGAAAATATTGTTCTGTTGTTGCTTTTTTAAAAAATGAGGAATCTTACACCTTAATCCTGCTCAGTATGGAAATGCCTCCAGAGCAGGCACTCGGACAGCTGGCTGTATTCCCTGGGAACTGTAACCATGCTCTGTTCATGCTTTGTCTTTCCCGACAAGGTGCATGCTTTCCTATTCTGTTAATAATTCAGCCCAAGGTTCTCAAGAAAACTCATTGAGTTAAGGGAAAAGGTTGGTGCCTATGAGCACCCGACAGGAATTGGTATCTGGCAAGAAGGTGGAGCCTCCCATCTTTCCAAAAGGAAACAATAGCTTTTTTTTTTTTTTTTTTTGGTAAGTTAAACGACAGAGAAGCTCATCTGTCAGGGAAGCAGATTTGTAAACCTGAGGCTTTATTTGCAAACAAGTCCCCCTTCCATTCTGCATCCCCCTCTCATCTCCCCATGCAGCAGGAGCCGTGCAAGGTAATCATGGTTGCAACAGAAAGATAACTTAAAACAATCGAGACCCAGAAAGCAAACAAGCCCAACTCATGCTTTTTCCTTCAAAGCAGACAAACAGACAGAAATAGTAGCTGAAAAGTGCTTACCGACTTTGGGCTCTTCTTTGGGACTGGCAGTCCTGAAAAATGGCAACAAGGGAAAAATAAACATTAGCATTAAGCGTTACCTTCCCTCAAAGAAAAAAAATCCCTAGGTGTATGATCCGAAGGTAGCCATCTGCAGAGTTATGTCAGCTCTCGCTCTGGCACCGGAGTTAGCAGTCTGTTCATATCGAATCAAAGCCCGGCGAGAGGCAGAGCGAGCGAGAGCCGGGGAAGAGGCAGCGGGGGGAGAGCTCTGTCTGCATTAGCTATGCTGACTTGTGCTGCAGAGCCGGGAGGCTGCGAGAGAAACCCACAGCCCTCAGCGGCTGCCCAAACCCAGCGCCTGCCTGGGCAGAATCTCAAATGTTCCCCTGGATTACAGGAGGCTTAGCTCACAATTAAGCCGGGGCTCTTTCCTCTTGACGCGATCGGCTCGGCGATTCCGATCGGACCAATCGCGGCGGCGCAGGGGAAACAGGTTGATTTTTTAAAAAGTATTTCTCTAGAAATGGATTTTTTTTTTTTTTTTTGGAACGGAAAATCTGCGTTGGGCTTGAGCCGAGAGGTGTGGGCTGGGCAAAGGAAAACAAAAGCAGGAGGAATAATAAGCTTTTCTCCCCTAAAATTATGAATGTTACTGAAAAAACACAGGTTTTCCTTCCTGTCCATCTTAAGTGTAAATCTTTGAGATTTTATCTGTTCGGTACTATTTTAGAGAGCTGTGGCTTGAGAACAGCACTACCGGTGCCCTGACCCCTGGGGGGGATGCTAGGGAGCCTGGAGAAGCGGGGCTTACACAGATTGCAGGTGATGTAAAGGAACAAACAACTGGGAGGGCACCAGGGAAGGTTTTTTCAAGGATAATTTTGCATTTTGAAGCAGCCTCTTACTCAGTCTGTGATGAGCAAGAGAACTCAAGTGATATTTCAATCAGCTACTTGTGCATAGAGCCTAGTTGCCAGCAGCAAAGGAGACACTTGTCTGGGGATTTACCTACAATGCAGGTAAAGCTCTTTCTTGGGGTCAAGACCTCCCTTTTCCCCCCTGCTGTTGGAAGAGAGAGGAAGCACCCCGTATTTTTTTTTCTCTGTGTGACACTCCAGAAACAAACATAAACCAAAACACAGATTACACTCCACATTAAGTGCTCAGTAATTCAGATGTTTGAAATCTGCTTTTGTCTTTAGGATGTGATTTATGTGGCATTTATGCCGCATTACGTTTTCTACTTTATGCATTTTGTTTATTCTAAACACCATGCCCTCATATAACTTTTACACAGAGAATAAAATAAGCAATGCAAGTGAATTACAAATCTGTCTAGGAAGATGCTTATTTTAAGGTAATTTGGGAGATGTTAGTACTGAATAGGGAAGATCCACAATTAAAAATGATAATCAGAGCTCACTTTGCTGCTACTCTCAGACTGGGATGCATACACTAACAAGTATTTTAAATGAAATATTTTCAAGCTTTTGAGGAATATCTGTGCTCTGCATGTCACTCTGATGCATTCCCAGCCAATAGCTGACACCCCTCCAGGCACTGATTGATTGAGGGACAATGAAACATCAAACTGTTTGAACTAAACAATCGAGACTGCAGCTTCATTTCTGCTGATGGGGACTGTGTTTGTATAATGCCCTTAAAGAGGAAAACACTTCCTAACGTTCATGGCAAGTCACATTTTCAACAGGCATCATTTATCACAGAGATAAACACACAGATAGAGTTTCTCCTCTCACTCTCCCTCATTCCACATGCATACACTCACATTTATTCTCCTTTTCCATGAGATGATCTTTCCTGTTAAATCAATACATAGAACACATCCCCATGCACTCACACACTCTCAACAGATCAGCATGAGACAGAAAAGATTTAACAACATTTTAAACGTTCCAAAAAATAAAGTGGAAATGCAGGTGAGCTGCTGGGTCAGATTGTACCAGAATTCAGTCTATTGCATCACAAGCATTAAATGTTAAAATTTAGTAAGTATGAACTACTGAACAAACCTTCCCTTCAAAATTTGTCATTAATGTTGGCTGTTCCAACCCCAAAGAGATGGAAAACAGTTGAAAAATAAAGGAAAATACATCAAGGCTATTGTTTGGTTGGTCTTTCAGAGGCCAATGAATCTTAGTGTCACTGCTCTGTGCCAGACTTTGCTGCAGAACAAGCAATCATTTACCTCTTACCAAAATAAGTGACTGCAGAACACGTTAACAAATGTTGGTAGTTTTTCACGGGACAAGCTTATAGTCAGGGGAATAACCTGCCTGTACATTTTCCTGTGAAAATATTATTTATTAATCTAATTAGGGTCTCATTTTAGAATTCCAGTTCCTGGCACAGCAGGCCAAATGAGCAAATGATAGGAGTAATGGGGAGCGTTCACGCTCAGATGATGGAATGGATACAGTATTTAACAGCCATGAACACACAAAGTGCTTGAATAACCCCCCAAATCCTGAGAGCTTCACTAGCAAGGAAATGCTGAGCTTTTCCAAAAAGCTTCTGGTGAAAACATTTCCCAAGCCCGTGAATTTGGGATGGCGACAACTGCGAATCACAGCACTGGCCTTAGGATTCCATAAACATGGAATTCCATCACTGCTCACACCATGCCTTGCTTGGAAACTCATCCTCCCAGCTGCCTTGCTTTCTCCTGCAGCCTCACTGCCACTTTTTCAGAGGTAAATGGGCCAAGCATAGACTAAACACCCAGTCTTCATATTTTTTGGCATTATTTTTGGTGGCTGTATAAATGGCTTCACACGCCTGGCTAGGAAAAGCCAGAAGGCTTGTCCCTTCTATGCCCTCAAACCCAATAATAGGATAGTAATAGTTTATACTGACATTGCAATATCATTTCCCTGTGATTTGATACCTATGGGCATCTCTCACTAGTACCTGAAATGCATCTTCTAATTTTGGGGGGTTTTGGAGATACGGATTAGAGAAGATGGAAGAGTCAAGCAATCATACAGGGCTGTTGTCAACACAGAGTTAACAATGTTTTAAAACAAATGAGCACATCTGGTAAACAATGTCAATATGACCTAAAACCCTTTGAATGGGCTCATTGTAGCTACTTACTAAATGTGCCTAGAATTAAATTAATTAGAAAACACAAATTACTTCCCTCTAAATAACAATGTAATAAAGCAACTGCTTAATGAAAAATATCAGTGATCAGTGAGCAATCCACAAGAACAAAAAAAGGGATTGTAATCAAACTAAATGCACAGACCCATGAGCAAAGCAAGAAAGACTTCATATAAGGTTAGTCAAAAATGAGTCAGATGCAGGGATCTAAATTAAACTAATTATCACAGAGATTATTACATTTATCTTAACAAAACCCTCGTTCTTTTCTCCCCAGTACTCCCTAAAGCTCTGTGTACAGCTGGCTGCATCCATCTGCTCAACTACATTTTGTAACATAGGGGAAAAAACACAAATCATTAAGCAAGTTTTGTAGCATGACTTCAGCACTCTTAATGCCATTACCCATGAGGAGCTGTACTTCTGTTGCATGACACTGTGTTATGTTGTGAGTGATGTGACCCATGAATTAAATCCATAATTCAGCTTATTTCATATTATTTGTGTTAACTGTGCAGTCTGGAGTGGTAAAGCTTTTGGGAAGCTGTAAGGTTGCTAACCCTATTTATGATGAGTTCACGGAAGAACGCATGGGACAAAACTTGACCTCAAGGTTTGCTGTTTCTAACAATCAGTTTTTGAAGGAACATTTTTTTCCTCAACTCCTTTGTCTTTATGCAACCTAAGTAACATAGGAAGACCACGAAATAGGGCAAACTGCTTTGCTGAGCATACACAGAGTGCAATGTGTGACTACAAACCCACACCACAGCCTGGCCCTGCTTCTGGTGAGAGCTCAGAAGGCCACAAATGCTCTAAATTACCTAAATGGACACCAGACACAACATGCCCTGTTCCACAGCCCAATCTTTTAGAAATGGTGGGTCAAAATTACCTGAAGTTGAATCCTAAGGAAGACTTATCTCTGGGCACTACAGGAGTCATGCAGTCAGCCCGTCCAACAGCTCGGACACGTGGAGGCCAGCTGTGAGTACTTCACTTTTCACCACACACACACACACACAAATTATATATTTCAATGGGATTTCAACTGAAGTTGGAACAATTCAGTAGTTTGCACAAGCCACCCACAGGACACAGGCTCCTGGAATTGCTAAGAGCCATTCTGGAGGCCTGAATATCATCTTATGTATGTATGGCTCACAATGTCTGCATACTGCTCAACATTTTTCAGCTTTGGGGTGGTTTTGCACATGAAGGAGAAGAATAGCTTCTCAGAGTTCTTTAACTCATCCAACACCTTGGATGGTCATTGTGGACCATCTATATCCAAGAGCAAAACAAGCCATAGGTGAGTCTAACAGGAAAGGCCACCCATTAGGTTTTGCCCTTATGTCACCTGCAGCCCAGAATGCACCAGTGCTGAAAATTAAGTGGAGATGAAGGAAAACACAAGAAAATAAAGATTTCGGACTGTGTCCCAAAGTTAACATTTACAGAGAAAATGTTCCTGCCTGGAAAAAAAATAAAACCTTCAAGCTTTCTAAATAGCACTTACACTGCTGAATAAAAACCAAAGGCTGTATCAAAGAAAACAGACACTTTGAAAGATGAGGTTTAGGTAAAGTACTGGAGTCAGGGGGTGCACAACCATATACCTGGCATTGAACATTGATCTGTGTGCAAAACAAGGAACTTTAAATAATTAATACTAATGGACATTAGTGCTGCTGGGGGGGGGGCAGGGGACAGGAGATTGGTGGTGACAAAGCAATCCCCTTGATTCCCTATGATCCATTGCCAAAGAATTTCTAATAAAGGACAAATACTATTTAAAAGAGTAGGTGGAAGTTCATCTTTTCCAGGCCAGAACAATCTGCAGCAAGAAAAGCAAGTCTGTGCAAGCACAAGGAGAAGAAAGAAAATATCATGAAGAAATCCCCTACCTGTCCCTGCCAAACTTTTCTGCTCGTCATCGTGATTTGCATAACAAGAGTGTCACTGCACTAGCAAAAAAAATTAGCTATGCAATACAAGCTTTAAGCAAGAGAATAATTTACACTGCAGTAATACAGCCCTGCCATAAATCAAGTTTGGTAACTACCAAATGCAATGAAAAATGCCACATTTTTAAAGCTAATGTTCAATGCTAATGCCAAGAAAGCAATGTTTTGAAGAGATCATCTCGGGCATTATTAACCCACTATCACTGATGAAAAGCATAATGAGGCATAGAGCATTATTGCCATTAAGAAGAATTTCAGTTTTAGATGCTCTAAAGATGCTAAATTTTATTAGCCTCAAATACTCATTTTTGGTCAGGATGTTGAACAATTCCTCGCCATTAAAGTCTCAGTCATATTTTCAGCATCTCAAATGAGAATTGATTTTAGAAGCGATAAAAAAAAGATACAGGCTAATAAAATGCTATTTAATTACTATGAAAATATAAATTTAACTACGCAGTAATATATATATATATATATAAGATAATTCCAAGACAGTAAGATAATAAAGAGATTGAGAATTAGTGTGACAATTACCCATCTAGCCTATGGTTGAAAGCATGTCAGCAGTTCTTGTATTTTTGTTTTGAAGCTCATTAAAGGAAGTGCTTATCATAAAGCTCAAGCTGTTGGAGTCATATGCTTAGATGAAAACCTTTGTTGATATTTAAACAAACATGTACATAGACATTAAATTTCTGAAATCTCACAAATTTCAGAAGCTATACACTAGAACTGAAAAGTAATTACAGACCCCCACATTCTTCTTACACAGATAAGGGGGTGTGCACACACAGTATTATGTATCTATTTTTCATATACATAACCATACATGTGTGGCTATCCATGAGGATAATTTTCCTTTTCCAGAAGCCCACAGAATCCATGATTTACAAGCTTTATTTCTGGAAACTCTCACACAATTTTGGGGGCATGCTGCAGTTTCGAAGCTGCCCAGTCCCACGGCTCCTGTCCCCAGCTGCCATCTCCATGGAGGTGCCAAAGGGCAGCAGCACCTCCAAGCCAACCCCACTGGCACTCCAACCTCAGGACAGAGGACACTGGGGAGGAAAAAGCATATTTTGCTACAGTCACATCTCTGTTTATCCTGCTCAATGAGAGTGTTTGTCTTCAGACTTAGCACTGCTACAAGGTGTAAATCCATGTGCTCAAACTGGGTGGCTTAGGGCAGATTCTTGTTTTTCATATCTGGAGAGCAGCCTGTACAGAGGTTCTAGGCATGAGCTGGATGCTGCTATTAATATATAACATCCCTTAATAATAAGCTAGCATTTATTTACAGAATGCTCAGGCAGATTCAGACCTGGGGAGTGCACACATGGAACACTAAAAAGCTCCATGAGAGGACAATGGTTTTACGGATGTTTTCACAAAACATAACTTTATTAGCTTGAAAATAGTTTTCTCTTAAAATAGATCAGTGACTTGATATACTTTCAAGGACGTAACCTGTACATCTTAGAAACTAATGCTGAAGGATGGGAAGAAAACTTCTGAGGACTGATATTTACCTGCACATCCCTACCAACATCACCTTCATGTGCTCCCAGCCGCTGGGTCCTGATCTGTCCCAGCATCCTCAGCCAGATGTGTCACCTCCCTGGAGCTCAGCCTTCTCCACCAAGCCAACCTGGCCTGCAAGCCCTGCCAAATTCTTAAGCCAAACTTATGATACACTGCAGGTCTTCTGGCACAAAAGGCACAGGTTAACTGACTCTTAGAGCTGGTATAACCTAATTACTATCACCATCACAAAAATAAATCTATCTGACCGAGACAAAAATAAACATTAAAACGAATAAACATAAAATCCCAATGCAGAATGGGAAAAACATTTAATTTCAGAATGGAGAGACTTATAGACATGCAAACAGATATTTAAAAGCAATAAATTTCAGACCAAAACCATTGACTAGTCCATTACAAAGTCATCCTTCTTCCTCAGTTTTGCCCACCTGCTATTGCTTTTAATGACTCTCCAAATGTATTTAATTACAGTGATAAACAAAGACCTTTCCTGGATTTCTGACACCTCATTACTTCTGTTATGGTTGGTTATTATAATGCCAAATCAAGGCTGCAGCTACTGCACCTACCTGCAGTGTGGCTGATAAAAACTCATTATTTACTTGCACACCAAAATGTCACCCAGGCAGTATGTAAGGGTAGGAGGAAAAGCTGAGTGGAATGAAACCCTCCTTGCTGCACAGCTCCAAGTCTGCTCCATTTCCTGCCATGCAAATCCTGAAGATGTGGGAGGCACATCTCCAGCTAAATCTGCCTTATCTAATGCACAGTATTAGGTTCTGCTGTGCCACCTTGTGTTACATCACATCACATTTGATATAAAACAACACCGTGTGGGTTTGAGTTGCTCCACTTACAGCACTTCAGCATTTAATACCAAAACCCAATCAACATAAGGCAAAAAAAAAAAAAAAAGGGTGAACTTTCAAAACCTCAAGCTAAGGAGGAGAAAAAAAGCCTTTAGAAAGAGTTTCAGAGCTCTCATCTTTCATTTGATAAGCAGCCTCCTGTTTTATTCTCATCTCAGAGCCTACTGCTTTCTGCAAGGTAGGATGGTTCTGGCAATAAAACATCCTGATGAGGGGATTTCAGCCATGTTTTCTTCCTCCAGCATTCAGCAAATGCTTGGGTTTTCTTACTGATGCTAAAGCAGATCCAGATTCCCTGCCACAGAAAGGCAGCCATGCATGTAACGTGCACACCACCACTATTGTGCTGTCAGCATGCAGGACTACACAAAACTGACATTATTTCCCTATTCCAAACATGTTAATTGTTCATCTCCTTACTAATTAAAGCACAGGTTTCCTCCTGGCCTTAAAGCATGCTTCATGAAATAGCAAAAAACTATAGAAGATTATATCAACCCTTCAAATAAATGCAAAATGTGTAACAAAATGCCAAATAATGAATCAGCAACTGTTCTATTTTACACTTCCAAGCAACTCTGGAGCTCAGATGACACATATATCTGGGGGACACAAGCTATAGCATAGATAGGCCATGCTGCCACAAAAATGCAGGGTAGCTCATGTAAAGCTGATGCTGACCCAAAAAGCAGATTTCACAGGCATCTCCTCATTTGCTTACTCATTTCTAGGAGAGAATCAGTGCAAATGGAGTTAATGAAGGGTAGCTGAGGGGAAAACACTTGGGCCTCGAATGCCTAACAGATCAGTGTCAGCAATTCACATGTATCACACCAGCAATAGCTGGAAATTCTGCAGGCAACTAAAATGTTCATACCCCAGCAATGCTGAGTCTCCTTCATTATCAGAACTGTAATATTATAAAGCTGCTTGTTTTGGGATCAAGTGTTCGTAGGACAATGTGATTTGTTTGGAGTTCCTTGGCCTCCCATGATTTAGGAAAGGCAGTTGAAAATGAATACTAAAGCCTGGAAAAAACCCCAAACCAAACCAAACCAAAACAAAACAAAAAACAAAAACAACAAAAAAACCCAAACCAAACCAAACACAAAAACAACAACAAAAAAACCCACCAAAAAAAAACCAAAAAAAAACAAAAACACCAAACCAAAAAAAAAAATACCAAACTAAACCAAAACAAACCCAAAAAACAAACAAACAAAAAAACTAAAAAAACTCCACCAACAAAAACAAACAAACAAACAAACAAACAAACAAACAAACCCCCACCAACAAAAACAAACAAAAAAACCCAGAAAAACCCCACCACTTTAATGTGGTATTTTTATATTTGGAATTTTGGGAGCTTAAGGTAGGATTTTTGCACACATGGGCTTTTTGATATTTGAGTTTGTCAATTACTATTTTAACTGGATGCCTTGTACTGAAAATGGCCATGTTAATTCATTAGTTCCTGCAAATGCATTATTTATATGAACATTAGGAACACATATTAAACTATTTGGTGTCTGAGGAAGCTACCAACAATTACCCTTAGTGGCTGTAGCATCTGTAGGCATGAAAAACCTGGGTGAAACCCTGCTGCCTCCTGGAGTCTAATGGGAGCTTTGCCATGGACTCCAGCACCACCAAAAACCTCCCCCTTTTGTGTTTTTGGTAAGCAAAGTCATCCCAAACCTCACAAATTCAGATCATCAAGAATAAACTACTAATGTCACTAAGATTAACACCTGTAAAGCACTTTGAAGGAGAAAAAACACCACGTAATCCCAACATTTTACATTATTTATCAGACGACCTGATTTTAAATGTTAAGTTCGGCTTATTTTTATCACAAAGAGAAAACAAGTTTCTGCTTGCTTGCTTTACAAAACCAATTACAGTGATCAGTGTATGGTGCTGCATAACAATACACAGCATTGTCCCAAAAAGGCATATCTAACACTCTGGAGCTGCTGCAGGAAAATTAACTCACACACTGGATTGAAACACGTGCACATAAGCAATTCTAATGAGGGGTAGGAACTTCAAATTTCTTATTAAAAATACCTAAACTTATAACATTTCCTTTATTTCATCTTTTTCTGACTTCAACTGATTTTCCTATCTGCTCCTTGATACACTAGTGCCTAATCAGAATAAGGCTGTGAGAGAATAGTAAATGCTATATATCAAACTTACTTTAAACTTTCTTTAAAATCTCAACAACTTCTTTTGGCCTTAGATTATAATTCCAGTCAACAGAGAGAAGAGAAGAGAATAACAAAGAGTGACTTGGTAGTTTGGAAAAAAAAAATATTCAGCTACTCCCAACTAAAGGTTCCCCCAGTCCTGCTCCTTCCCTGCACCTAAATTTTAACAATGCCTTTTACTAGGATTGTCTGTTTTCAGAAAATGGCAAAAAGGCACGATGCAAAACTTTAAAAAATATCTAATTTCTAACACAGTTTGTAAACCAGCTTCTAATCTGATTCCCATCTTGCCAGGCAAAGCTTTAAAAGAAAGAGTAACAAAAATAAACAAGAGGAAACAATTGAAGACAGATTTTAAAATGCCAAATGATATTTCAAGTTTAACCAGGAAATCCATAACTCTGGAATTAGGAAGTAATGACTCTGGAATACAAAGTAATGAACTTGAAAAATAAATCTTGGCCTTACACATGAACGTATATTTCTTTAGGCATACTGCAATTCTGATTTCCTAAATAAATCCTAAATAAACCCCAGTGAGGGGTGCCTATGAGTCTGGATGGTATTATTTGTACTACAATATCAGGTATTTTTCAGCATACAGCTCAAAACAACCTCTGTACTGAGTGACAAATTGAAAGATTCCACAAACAGCTTTGGTGGAAGATACCTGAGTAGAAGGTACTGGGAGCTGGTGGTGATGGACAGAAGGAAAGAAAAGGAAAAAAAGAGGTGATATGAAAAGGGATTTAAAATAGTTTAGAAGTCAACTGAGCACACCAGAGGGCAGAAAGGAATTTGATCTGCCCCTGTTCTGGGGGTCCAGGGAAGGAGCTGCCACAAGAAAACCAACCATAATGGTGGCAATGAACAATGCCTGGCAGCAGCAGCTCTGTGCTCAGCCAGATGGGATCCAGGGAGCTCCTAGAATCAAGCACAGCACAAAGACCTCAGTATAAAGCTCTGCTCCCTCTATACTTGAGCTGAAAACACTGCTGGAAATGGTGAACTTTCCTTCCCATTCCACAAGCTTTGGCACTGGCAAACGTGCTCTGTGGTAACCATCAGATGACTCCTAGGTTGTGATTTTTGTCCCAAATGCAGTTTGGACTCACTTTCTCTCTAATTCAGCAGCTGCTAAGACAGTTTGAAACTTTCTGGCAGCTCGATGCTGAAGTGGCATGACTTTCAACTCACTCTTCACTGCAAGCCTAAAGGGTAAACAGAAGTGAGTGGCTTGTTCAAAAGAGTTCAAGTCTGCACTGAATAGCTGATTGCAGCTCTAATTATACCATGGTTTTACATCATTAGGGATAGCAAATGAAAAGGAGCTCTAATTCCACCCTTTTTTTTTTCTCTTACCACTCAATGATCCAGTTCCAGCTAAAGAAAGGAAGAGAAAACTTCATTTCCAGGTGGGAATTCCAGCAAGGGAAGGTCCATGTAGCTAAGGAAACTCCATAGTTTATTGCTTTAGAGCTTTGTAATTTTCTTCCATTGTTGCAAATTTTTGTTGCAGTTACATGTGTCACAAGGAACTTCTTAAACCTACCGACTTGAGGACCAAGTGAGCAGGACTATTGAAACACACCTCTCCCCATTTCCAGCAACTTCACTGCTCCCCACAAGCACCTTTCATTCTGTTGAACCATAAATAGGGAATTTACCATGGACTTTTACATGGGGGTAACTCAGGTACCCACTGAGGGGCATTTAGACAAGCAGATGTTGCATTGATTCTTCCTCCCACAAAACACATTTCATTTTGACACTTTGTGTATATCTATATAACTATCTAGCATATATATTTTTTAATATTTAATATATATATTTTTTAAGAAGATGCATTTCCATTCCCCATTTAACAAGAGTTTGGCACTAGGGAGAGCAATTAGAAATGGCACAGATTTGCACATGACATGTGAGTGACATTTCACCTGCGTGCCTTTACTTTGATCTGGACCAAAGTGGGAACACATCTTCCAGGGGATTACATAGATCAGGCTCAAGGTTTATGCTATTTTTGACCATCCAGTGAATAAAGATGCAACTAAGCACTAACTGTGAGAGCTCTGAAGGTAAACTGTCTGTTCAAACCTGCACGAACACTGCTCAGTGGAATTCTTGGAACTGAATGCACACTAAACATATATTTTGGTTAACCTGAAGACTGACCTAAAAAAGAGGAAAAAAAGGAAAAAAAATCCTCTTTAATCAGAGGCAATTCACAAAATATAAAATATATGAAAGTTTTCACTAAAACAAATATTAGATCTCAGTGGTTCCAAAAAATACAGCACAGTAGTTTTGCAGAATAACTTGTTCTGACACAGCCCCCCACCTGTCCCGACACAGGCACAACTTCCAGAATAAAAGTCCCTTGGGAAGCAGAGAAATTATTCTGACAAAATGTTTCTTTTATTATTAATAGAGTCTGTGCAGAATGGAGAGGTATTTGAGAATTGCTTATTTCAGTTGATTACAGTGCACAGGCAAGGCTTCAATGACTAATGGATTTCAAGTGGCAAATAATATTACTTTGTTTCTTTCCTTTTTCAATTTTTTTTTTAGAAAGTACTTTATGTACTTGGTAGGTACAAGGTCAAAAGAACCTTTTCAGCTACAAAAATTCAAAATGAAGTTGTACCTCTTGCGGCCGCCTTAACAATAATTCTTTAAAATAACCAAAGCATGTAACCACAATTTCCAGTGCAGGGACAAAAACACATGCTTAATTCTACATCTTGTAGCAGCAGCACTGGTTTACTCTCAGGTGCAGAGCTCTCAAATGGTCCTGCTGGGTTATCAAGCATCTCCTCTGCTGCTGCAGGCACCATCTCCTGTCCCCTTCAAACGTGCTCAGCTTCACCTTCAGGCAGTAAAGCCTTCATGACTCCTCCAGTTTGACTTACAAGCTCTAATGGCTTGACACCCAGGTCTCATTTCCAGTTTAAATTACTCACAGCCAAACAACACACAGTTGTTCAGCCAATTCCTTCATTTAAGTACCTTCTATCTCTCCTGCCTAATAGAGACAATAATTATTTTGTCCCCCCTGTCCCTTAATTTTGCTAAGCAAAAGCAGCTTTGCCAGTCAGCCCAATCAACCCTCCGCACTCTGGGGGGGCTGAACTCTTTCTGAACCCCTCATATCAGTGAGTTTTATCCTGTTTTATCCACATATGGGTGAAACAGGAAAACAACAGCAATATGATTGATCCTACAGAGGAGAGGAAGGAGAAGAAAATTTTAAAACATTAAACCAGAACACAGACAAGGTAAATTTTCTATGAGGCCTCTGGAAAGCAAATTCTCAGTGATCTGACTTCATATTGAAGTATTTATCCCTCTGCCCCAATCATGCAAACAATTTTAGATGACACATGAGCACACAGGGGGCATTTCAGCTTCATCCCTCCTGAAATCATCAGGATTCATCATCCTTGCATTCCTCACTCAGAGGCAGCAGCAGGATTTGCCTCTCCCATAAGCCAGTGCATCAGCTGAACACACTTCACAGTAAATATTTTACAGGCTGCTCTCAGCAACTCTGCGTTTGCATTTTAACAATTAGACCTCCTTGTTGAGAGTGCACCAGCAGCTTGGAGCAGGCAGAGCTTTTCCTGTATATTGCACATCTCTTTCTGATATTTTTCTGCTTGATTAGTAATCACTTCTGAAAATCCTTTCGACAGCTCTTGAATACAAGCCTGAGCATTGCAGGGATGCTTCCTGCACAGCGGGACTGAATGTGAGCATTGGGCTGAAGGAAGAATGCTGACAGCATCTGAGCACTTTCCTCACTGGACACCAGAGGGAGGAGGAGGAAAGGACAAGTGACAGAGAAGCTGAAGAGCTTCAAAAAGCCCTGAAGGGGCTTATCAGACACCCGAGCCAAATACATTTCTGCAATCGCACCAAAATAAACAGCGGCGCCTTGTCTGGGGATGGTGCTGCTGAGGAGAGCCTTGGCAGGGGTAACACGAGGTGAAGTTACAGGGGAAAGGACCTGAGTGCAGCAGCACCGAGTGCCAGGTGGATTTTAGCCAGTTCCACCTTTTGTTTTTTTAAATAGTTTGGGTTGTAAAGGACCTTAAAGATGATCTAGCTCCGATCGGCCTGCTGGGCACAGGACACCTTCCACTGTGCCAGGGTGCTCCAAACCCCACCCAGCCTGGCCTTGGACACTTCCAGGGATGGGACAGCCACAGCTGCTCTGGGCACCCTGTGCCAGGGCCTCAGCACCCTCACAGGGAACAAATTCTTCCCAATATCCAATCTAAACCTACCTACTTTCACTTTAAAACTATTCTCCCCGGCCTGCCTCTACATGCTCCTGTGGAAGGTCATTCTCCAGCAATCTTGTAGGCCCCTTAATGTCCTGGGAGGTGCTCTAAGGTGTCCCTGAAGCTTTCTCTTTCCATGTTGAGCAACCCCAACCCTCAGCCTGTACTCACAGCAGAGCTACTCACATCCTCATCCCTCTGATCATTTTGGTGGCTGGCTCTGGACTCGCTCCCACAGGTCCCCGTGGTTCCAGTGCTGGTTCCCCCAGCTGGAAGAAGTGCTCCAGGAAGGGTCTCACAAGGGTGGAGCAGAGGGGCAGAGTCCCCCTCTCACCTGCAGCCCAGGTGATGGATTTCTGGGCTGTGAGTGCACATGGCTGGGGCACGTCCAGCCTCTCATCCCCCAACATCAGAAGCCTTAAACAAACCTGACAGGTTTGGGTTGTGAGGCTACTACTGTGCATATTCTGCTTGGCTTCTCTGCCATATCTTCAGCACCTTTTGGTCCAGCTTTCCTCTGGATGTGAGGAGAACCTTGTTTCAATAAATATCTGTGGACCAGGGGCACCAGGATCTCCAAGTTCTGTACCACAAGAGTGTGAAATTCAAAACTGCAAGTGCTCTGTGCTGAGATGGAAATGTGAGGACCTTGAAGGAGGGAGGGAGGCAGTTCAAGGAGACTGACATGGTACCTTATCTAGGAAGGTGATACAAGTGGTTATTATCTTGATTAAATTTAAAAAAAAAAAGATTCAACATGATTACCAGGGAGCTATTTACTATTTTATTAAAAGTAGTCTTTTATTTCCTCATCAAAACTTTTCATTATGCCTTCAAGGCTTTAGGAGGATTATTAAATGTCAGGCACAATCCAAATAATTAATATATGGTATTACCAGATATATATGCACTCTCCAGGAGGATTAATAATAGCTGCTATTTTTCTTCCAACCATATTTTCTCCATAATACATATATTAATCATGAGAATGAAGTGCATTTTTAAAATCTCTCTAGTACTGAAAGTCTTCAAGGAACTCATACTTTGAAAATTGGAGAATTCTTAATATATTCTGTTCTCTACCTTCTAATTTACTATCAAAATACAAAAACACAGTAAGCACTTGGAAAGAAAGGAGTATAGGAAAGGCAGTTCTTTCTCCAGAGCTGCTATTAATTGCAGAATCAATTTATTCAATGCCTTGAAATAAGTCTTGGAAAACAACAAGCCAGATTTGTGAATTCAGGAAACAACTTGTCCTTTGTTAAAATGGACTGGCTTTTGGTGTTTACTACAATCAAAACACTGTAGAAAAGTCAGCAGGAAAGTACTTTTATAGCACACACTCCCCTCAGGGCTGGCTGGGGACTGTGCTCAGCACACACTTGTCCCTTTAACTCTGCCTCTGCAGCGAGGTCATTGCTGTCACCCACTGGGCACCCATGTGTGTGCTGTCCATAAAAACCTGCATGGGACAGGGAGCACAGTGGGGAGAGGCCTTTGTCCCTCTGAGAGCCCCAATGCCAGGGAGGGAGGGAGAGCTGACCCCTCTGCCATGGATTTTGCATTCAACAGGCAACCTGGACTTTGCCCGTGAGTTTGAGGCTACCCCAGTAATCTAAACCCACAGGTTAAAGGAGTGCTACCTCAGAGTACTTTACACTGACAATATGTGCAGGGAAAGAGTTCCTGTGGATGGACTGATCACTCACAGGTTACTTGCCAGCCATGCTCCATGTGGGCTGCTTGTGGGATGGGTTTTGTGCTTGCTGGTGGCCTCAGCAGTGCTACCAAAAAATGAGCTCAGCTCCCAATGGCACAGCAAACAAATGTGCAGAAGTCACACTGCAATTGCTTACAACTTGGAGAAATTTAAATTCTCTTCTGTGCTCCCAAATGTATCCCAGGTATAATCCTTCCCCAGTGAAGAGTCATTAAGTATCTGATTTTGAGCACTGCAAATTACAGAACATATTACCAGCCTTTTCCATACCTCAGAATAGCTCAAGGAATGTCTATGTTCTATTTAAAACACTCAAGTTTCCTGAGCATGAGACCAGGGTTTGTTATGTAAGCAAAGGTGTAAGCACACCACCCTCCTGCCCCTTACCAGCTTCGTGTGCACGTGGGAACCTGAGCATCCTCCACAGTGCAGCACAACACACAACAAATAATTTTAACCACCTATGTGACCTGACAACTGCCAACTCAGGGCAGTTCCTACACCTCAGGAAAAAAAACATTTCTACAGAGAAGCTTAGGAGAGCAGATCTCTCGTGACATGCATTTTTTTTCCTTTTTTTTTAATTTCAGGAAGAGGTGTTTTAAAGCAGTTTTAAAGACTTACCTCCTCGCTGCACCAGCAACGTGACTTCACTTCCCTTAGGACATTCAATCAGCATATCCACCACCTGGTTGTGAGTGAGGCTCTGCACATTCTTCTTGTTGACTTCGACTATGAGGTCGCCCTCCTTCAGGCCGCGGCACCGTGGGCTGTCCACAATCTGCTTCACTCTTTGGCCGCCCCCACCGGGACTGTCTGCTATAGTAAACCCAAAGCCCATGGGCCCTTTCACTATGTGCACAGTTATGAGTTCAGGCTGTGTTGCTATGGAGGATGCCAAAGACACCGTGTCGTTGGGGTAGCCGTGGGGTCCATTGGAGGAGACCTCGGCCGGGCTGCTGGGCCTCGCCTCCTTTGTGCCATTGACTTTCCCTGTTTTGCTGCTGTGGCTGGCTGGGGAGTCGTAGTTCTCCTGCCCGTTCACAATGATGGGCTCTTTGTCCAAAATGGCCACGGACGTGACCAGGCTCGTGTTGGGGTCGTCGGGGTCGAAGGGCAGGGGGTAGCCCCGGCACAGTTCGAGGTCCACGCTGGCACCGATGGGGATGGACTGGAAGATTTTCACCACCTGGGCGTGAGTGTGCCCCAGCACACAGGTGTCATTCACGCTGACTATGACGTCCCCTGCAGCAGACACAGGCAGACAGACCAAGGAAATACGTTTTGTGCCCTGCAGGAAGGTGAGGGCTAGAGCCTGAGAGCAGATCTGCAGCATCCACAGGTACCACTCACAGGCAACAGCAGCATTTCAGCACAAGATAAAGGAGTGGTGACACCTGGGTGATCAAAAACTCTGTGGATTCATGGCATAAAGCCTTTGTGTGCATGAATGTTTATGGAAGTGAAAATGGAATTGGCTCATGCAAAAAATTAATGAATTTAAATGATGGTATATGGCCCGTTTCACAGCTATTTTGAAGTCCAGCTCTCACTGTTACACGTTGACATACGATGGAAACAAAACTGAGAGCACATGGGAGCTGTAACAGAAGGCTCTCAAATACCAACTGCTCAAACACAGTGAGTGCCACATGTCATGTCTCATACTTCAGCCTGAAATTCAGATATCGATTAAGTTATGAGTCATTTTATTAGCACTGGGGCTGCAAAATAGGGATGTTAAGTGCTGTAATGCTCCAACTGAAAGTGAGGAGTTGTGACCTCAGATGAAGTCTAAGAGGATTTCATAGAATTAAGGTGGAAAAATGCCTCCAAGATCATTGAATCAAACCATTAACCCAGCACCACTGTGTTCACCACTGAACCATATTTCATATTTTGCAACTAAATTGGGTGGACTCAATCTCTGGCAAAATGAATTTGCCTTTGGTGCCTCCACACAGGGAAATGCAGATTAGCTCACTGCTCTGCCCATTCCTTGGGAGTAGCTTTGGAAAATGGCAAGCAGGATGGCAGAGACACAAACACATGGTGGTGCAGCCCTACAAGAATCCATCATCCATTGCCATTAGCCTGATGTGGAACCCCACAACTGCTGGCTCCTCTCCTCAGATCAGTGTGGGAAGAGCAAGAGCTGGCAGTGTCCCAGCTGGGCATTCTGACACTGAGGTGGAATTCCAACACATGAAGTGTCCTTTTCCAATATTCTGGATATATTCCTCAATGCATCACTTCCTTACTTGCTGATAGGAAAGCTGAATGCCTTTCCCCAAGAAAGGGATGAAGACTACAGTCCTTTATGAATGGCACTACAAACCAGCTGCAAAAGCACAAACCAAAGGGTGGTGATGATTTTGATATAAAGCATCAATACCTGTTTCCATTTTGCCATCCAACGCTGCAGGACCGTCAAGCACCAAACTTTTGATTTGGAGGAATTCATCTGGCTCATCTCCTCCAACGACAGTGAAGCCAAACCCCCTGCTGCTTTTCCTTAGCTTGGTGTGGATGAACTTCCCTTTCAACTCAGAAGGGTTTCGTGTAAAAAAAGGTTTTCCTGTGTAGGAAGTTTGGAAAAAAAAATCTATAAGCAAGCAGGCAGGAGTGTTTGATCTCTTTTTCCTCTGCCCCTCCCCATTGTAACGAGTCCGTGGACAAACACAGCAGTGTGCAGGGACAGGACTGCACTTCACTCCTGCACCCTCTCATCTCATCCCATCACACTCAGCCTGTCTCCCTGGATCCAGGCATGCAGTAAAAGGCACGAACAAAACCCCAATACCTGGCACTTTGTTAGCTGTGGTCGTGCACACCAAAGCCCCAAAGGTTCAAAGGGGAAAACATGCTGCTTTAAAGAATGGAATATATTAAAGCTAGGAATGCTGGGCTGGATGTGTGTCTCATCTCTGTCCTGGGAAGGATGGGGCAGGGTTAGAGGGCCTCCTACAGGAGTCTGCAGTGAGAGTTTCTGCAGAAAGAAGCATCATTATGTTTTTCACCACTTTACTTTCTCCCAACCCACTGAGCAGAAAGCAAGTTCTGAGCTCTGACAAGACACCAATACCCTTCAGCATAACCCCCAGCCCCACCACTGCTACTGCCCTGTGACCTCCGCTGGAGAAAAAGGGGAGGACGCTGATGTTTTTCTTCAGACACTGTTTGAAGTCTTTTCCCTTTCTGCTCCTTGCCTGTTGTGGATGAAACACTTCTGGTGTGAAGTACGAATCAAAGAGCAGCCCAGGACCAGAGCAGTTGTGCTGGAGGGCTGGGAATGCTCTCTGGGAGCACAGTTAAGAGGGACAGAGGTGCTCCACAGACAAAAGCACATCTTTGCAAGGCATGTTGCACAGGCTCAGAAAAGGGATCATGGTTGCTGCACTTCACAGTGCCAACACTAAACACCTTTGCACTTTTAATTGTTTTTAATGCTTAGCCTGTGCCACTAAGCCCTCTGGTGACAGCTCAGGGATCAGCAGTGGGTATCACAGCCAGCAGAGCTGGCGCACTTTCAAACACCTCAGCAGGACTGCTGTGGGCCTCTGCTCAGAAAGGAGACCTCGGGGGAGACAGAGGGGATTTGAGACTCGGAAGCCTTTGACTGGGAGGAAAAAATGTATATTTGAAGATTATTCATGAGGAGGCAGTGTGAGGACTTGTCGTTTTGTGCCTTTGAAGGGTGGCAGAGGAACACGGCAATCCTGCACACCGTGGGCAGATAGTCTGCTCAGACCCCAGCCTGTAAAAAAGCCCTGACTATCAAAGTGCATCCCAGTGTCTCAGGTAACACACACAGCTGAGAGGCAAAGTGCAGCAGGGCTCATTTCTGGTTCAAAGGACAAGCAGAACAAGCAGAGCCTGCTGGTGTCTGCCCACAGACACAGGCTGAGCTTGCCCTGCAGCAGCAAGACAACAGCACCACAGGCTACATCCCACCTACAGCATTCAAGAGGGTATCACATTTGAAATTAGTTTATCTACAAAACCCAGGCTGTGAGTGTTGCCAGGGGCACAGGGAGGGCTCCTTGTGCCCATGTCCCTGCCAGTAGTGCCATCAGGGGGAGAGATGGAAACCTCCGGGCATGGAAGCTGGAAAAAAGCTGCTGCAAGTGGAGAGTGAGAGAAGAGGGAGCAGCACTGAGAAAGTAAGAGGAAGGAATGAAAGAGGGGAGGAATCATCAGCAGATACCAGGACATGTTACTCAGAGTGGTGCTGAGACAGGTTAATGCCCTGCTCTAACACTGCTGCACAATTTTGGTGGCTGAGTTGATGGGTGATGCTGAACTCCCAGCATCAGCCCTATGTGACAGCTCCTTTTCATCACCATGTGTGGATGCTTGGGCAGCCCTTGCTTCAGCCTGACTGTGGAAAAGGCAAAGGTGGCATTCACAGATGCCTCCAGGAGGAAGATCAGCATTTTTGCTGATGACATCTCTAAACTCAGGTGTCTGGTGGTCAGGGTGCCATCCTCAGACCTCTCATGTTTTTTCCTTGCTACCAGGTTGGATTACTCTCATGTGCTCTCATACCCCTTAGGGCTGTGCTGGGTGCTTTAGGTCCTGTGAAATTCCATGTCTGTTTTGAAGGGCTGATCTGCTTCCTCCTGCTGCAGAGAGCACTTCCTGGCTTTTCCTGGCAGGAAAGGCTGCCTGGGACAGCAGCACTCCAGTCAGATTTGCCTTCAGAGACCACGGGAGCACTTCCCAGCTCCCAGCTGCTCCCAGCTCTGTCAGGAAGATGCATTCCAGCCAGATTCCCCCTCTCACCTTCCCCAGGCTCTGGCTCCTGCAGACCAGGGCAATGACACTTACTTGCTGTGCAATTCAGATGTAGTCAAAAATAAGCCTACTTACAACCACTTGCAACCAGTGAGCACTTTACTGCCACAGGTACAAGTGGAACTCCCTGCCCTTGCTGGTGACCTGTCCAGGCAATGTTTCAGCTCATGCTGCAAATTCAGGAATGATTCATGTCCTGCCTGATGAGTTATTTAAGGCAAACAACTGGTCTGTGAGTAACTGGCTACACAGACCACTGACACAATAAATAAGGCTGTAATAGCCCAAAGCACCTATATAAAAGTACAACTTCTGAGTAAGTCCACTGTGTTTGAAAACTTGGAATGCTACACAGAGAATAGCCACAATCCTCTTTTTGATGCCCATAATCTCATTCACCTCTTGCACTCAGCAACAAATGTAGTCTTGAAACAACTAGTCTCGAAATCTGGGAATTCAGATAAGCAGGCACAGGGCCTGGTGTGTCATGGAAATACTGCCCTTGTAGTGGCTGAGGGAGAAAACCTTGTTGCTCTTTTACAACTGGTTTAACAAGGCTGTTACCTTGTACTGGTGCTTCCCGAACTGCCTCTTGGTTGTTTGAAACATGGTTTGGAGCAGCAGGTGGAGGGAGAGATGGACACTCCTCTGTCCATTCTAGAGAGGGCAGAGAGGGAAATGTTACTGGTTTCACAACACCACCAAGAGCTGCTGCATGTGCACACAGTGGGAGTGTGGGGGTCAAGCAGAGGAGAGGTGAGAAGTATGGCAAGAGAGGAAACAGAGTCACAGACAGAGGGAATACAATGAATGGGATGTCCAAACACCAGTTCTGAAGGATCTCTATATCCAGGCCAACTGATCCATGTGCTGGGACATCCTGTCTCACACTGAATCTTGGGATGTGATTTGCATCTAAGTGGTCTTGACATTTAAATGAAATCTACTCCCTGTGCCACTCATGGCATCTAAGTGGAAGAACAAACCCAAGTGCCACAGGGCCCTCTCTGCAGCTGGGCTGCATTTGAGGAAAAAAATGTAAAAAGTATGAAAGAAGAAAAAGGGGCTGGGAGGGAGGAAAATAATTTTTAAAAAGCGTTTCAAAATAAGGAAATTACTTCAGATTTTAGAGCCTGACAACATACAAATGTCTCTGTTTAAGAAATCTCTCATGCAGGGTTTATCTAGTGCATGTAAGTGCCACTCCTCATCCCCTCTGACAGCCTGAGTCCCAGTGCAGACTGGAACAACACCAGCTACAGTGACTAACTTGATGGAGCAGACTGAAGAGGAAAATGTGTTTTAGCTATCTCTGGGAAGTCTAGAAACTTTCCATCACCAAAGGACACACAAAGAAAAATCTCTCCTGTTTAACTAGATTGAAACCTTCTACATTTAAGTGATACAGTTTAGATTTCCTCCTTTGCTGCATCTTCTGAGCAGGACAAACACAGCCTTTCCCATGCACATCACCTCTGATACACACTGAGGCCATGAGGGAAGGACAAACACTGGCACAGCCAGGGAGGACATTCCCCCATGAGCACCCCACCCACCATGCCCTCAAGGCTGCCAACCTTCTGGAGGCTGTTGCTGTTGCTCCAGCTGCTTCTTCCTCTTGGCTTCAAGCACTGGGTTTTCATACTGTGTCTTGCGGTTGATGTGGCTGGAGATGGAAGAGAGCAATGAATTAGGGAAACCCTTTGTGCACCAAGCAGGAATGAGGGCCAGGCATTGCAACTCCTCCTTCTGAGGAAAAGAGTAAAATACCAAACAAACCCAACAGCAGTGGGTGTGGAGCAAGGCTCATCCAGTTGTCCCAAAAAGAGTATTTAGAAAAACAAGCAATTCTGGTATTGATATGATGTCTTGAGTAGGGATGGCTAGTTCCTTCAAATACATTAAAGTAGTGATCTACCTGTGAAAAATGAGATTAAAGCAGGAAAGGCATACTGTCTGATTGCATTTTAAAAGACAGGCCTGTATCATCCCTGCTTTAATAAGATTCCCAGAGGTGCAGTCATCTCCTGGCTCACCCAAGTTGAAAACAAAAAACAAAATAAAACAAAACTAAACAAAGCAAGCCTCAACATCTGTCAGTGATCTTATCAATGCACACAGGCGTCTTAAAAATATCTGCAGGGATGCAGGCTATGAGCTGGGCTCCAAATGGATCAAAATCCATCCAGAATCAGCCACCAGCAAATACTTCCAGTGGAAACTAGCATTTAGTGAAACTTCAGCTGCTTTCGTCAGGCAGCTTTTGAGCACTATGAGATGTTCAAAGCCAATATTTTGTACCAATTCCAGGAAAAGAAAAGAGAATCAGCCCAGTCCCATCATGGCAGAGAAGGCATGCACTCAACAGAGGGTTCACCAGCTTATTGAACCAAGTGATGAACAGCAGCCACAGATGCTGGGGTGGCAGGGGCAGGGCTGGGACTCCCTGAATGGCTCATCAGCTGCTCAAGAGCCATTTTCAGTAGAGATTTTGCTACAGCACAGGAACAGGTAGACCTCAAAAAATATATTACCTTAAAGCCTATCTTGGTATGCAAAGCAAAGTTTACCATAAAGAGTAATTGTTATTATATCCATCTCCTATCCAGTATGCCTTTATAAAAAACCCACATGAAAACCAACCACATTTTCAAGTAATTGTGACAGAAGCACTCCAGGGATTCATATTCAGATTTTTTTTCTGTTAAACATCAATATTAAATCAGTAGAAAAATATTTAACTTACTAAATAAAAAGTTAGTGAGTTCTAACTCACTAAAAGTGAGTTCTAACCCACTCACTGAAAAAGATTTCCCATTTCAAGATATCTTTGGAGAGCCAAAAAAAATTGATAACTACTTTAAAAATGATATAAACTTTTTCATGATACAACCGTCTCTTAATAAAAACTATTATGTAATAACAAAATGCCTGGTTTGCAGGGACAGAGGTAAATGCTAAAATTACAACCATCATGCTGGCTTAGAGACAGCAAGTAAAATAAAATTATGTCTTACTGAAGTTACTTTTTGATTTAATTCCACCAGTAAGGCGTGCCACAAAACTAATGGGCATGTGTATATAAAGTGACAGGACAATATCCTGTAAAGATCTCTTGGCATGGCATTTAATAGCCAAAAAATATTCTTGATGTCTTTGGTAAATAAATGTCGAGCTTTAATTACACAGTTTGCTAACCTTGTTTCCCTAGGCACAGATGGTAGGGTCAGAAATGAGCCAAAGCAGACAGAAACTGTATTCCATGTCTATTCTGAGGGCTATCATAAGCCATCCTACTAGACAGGAGTATACACATAATTAAAAATTCATTTGATGGGGTCAGTGATGAAACAGAACTCCGATCTCTGGTCTCCCAAAGGAGCAATCTGACATGTGGATAAAGGAGAAGCTGCTCTAATTCCACAGGGAGTCCCATTAAACCTGTAATTCTATTCACAATCACACAGCCTGATGGAAGAGCCTCTGCCATGGCTGCTTGATCTTCTCCAATCCTCCTCTTCTGACACAACAGGTTGGTGGGTTGCTTTGCACACTCATTTTGTGATCTCAGCACTGCACAAAGCCCACCAAACCCATCTAAATGCACACTCATTAATGTTCTCTGGATAGAAGCATTTTGTGAGGTGCTGGGGCTCCTGCACATCCCAACCCTGGATTGTTCCTGCCTTCCTTGAGCTCAGCCCCGTCCCAGGGCACTCCTGTCTCCCCTGAGCCCACTGTGGGGTGGGTGGGGAATGGCCAGACAGGGCTGCCCTCTCTCAGACCCTATAACATCCCCCAGCCTGTAATGGGCCAAGGTCTCCTCCTCCTCCTCCTTGGTCTGAGATGTTACCAGCAAAGCACAGAGTGAGGTGCAGGGACAGATCTTCCCCCCAACAGCCACGCCAGAACAGGGAGCAGCACTTACTCTACATAGTAGACACCATATACAGGATCTTCTATTTTCTCCCAACCAGCAGGCAACTCTGGAAAAAGAAAAAGCATTACTGAAGCCTCCAAGGCAGGTTTTTCTGACAGGCAGCTGCTCCTGCCCAATGTGCAAAACTCATCAGTAGATCAGACTTTGCTTTGGGTACTTTTCAGAATGGTCAGAGCCCCCTTTGAAGGGCTGGCACAGCACAATACCAACACCCAGCCTGTGTCCCTGTGCTGGGTCAGCAGTCACGGGGAAAACGCCCACACTGGTCAATTTTTGATTTGCTTTTTGCATTAAATGAGCAAATCCTTGATAAATTTCCAGTCTGGGACTGCCTCAAGTGCCCTCCTGGATTCTCCACCACGGCCAGTGGCCCTGGATGGAGCACTGCAGGGGAAATCAGGCAGGAAAGGCCAGGGCATTTTAACACCAACCCATGAAGGTGGTGAGACCATGGCAAAAAACTGTAGCCCACTGACAGACACCACTTCCATCTCCTATACCAGGGCTGAGCCATTTATGCTCACCAGTGCAGGAAAGAGGATTTTTTTACTCCTTTCATTGGGATTTGCATTGCTCAGCCATGAGCCCAACCCAAAACCAGGACAAGGTGGATTTAACATGTATGCCAACACATGGAACCCACCCAGGAGGGGCTGGCACATGGGTGCATTTCATTCCACAACACTTCATGTAAAAACACACAGTGCCATAGTCACATGAAACAGAGATTTCCTTCCTTTCATTACCATAATTGATAAAAAACTGTTCTGAAGATGAAATTAACATTTTGAAATAGATCCGCTTTTGTTCCTGTTGATTTTCTAGACTGCAGACAGTACTTTAACTGTAATTGGTGAATGTAATGCAATCACTTCAGCATCCATCTGAGGGTTATTAAAGCTGTATTTTTCACTTGAGGGCCTGATCCCTGTGCCACTCATTTAAACACAATGTTCCCATTGGCTGGGGGTAACAAAATAATTATCCTATTAACAATACAGAGTGGTGTGTTTGTGTAATTCTATGAAACAACTGAGAAATAGGCTCCACCACACTATGGACTGTGCACTTGTGGTCCCACCACCTCTGCATGTTAATTTAAATATAGAAAGAAACCAACATTGTTGGATAACAAAAGTTCAAATAGCCCATGCAAAATCATTTGTCAAAATTTAACACAAAATTTGTCAACACCGACAGCAATCTATGCTCATTCATTATCAAATGCAGAGATTTATTTCCAATAATGGCATCAATTGCTGAGCCAATACAGTCAACAATGGTCCATTAATTAGAATAATGTTGCCATAAGGATAGAAATATCTCAAGACTGGAGAGGAACAGAATCTATACAAACACACATGGACTAATTACTCAAAGTTTACATTTGTGTTCAGAATTGGCTGGACATCAGATGAAATCAATTTTCAAAGGTTTTGCTCCACATGTCCCTTATTTGCAGATAAAAGGTAGGTTTCCCATTCTTATCATTATTTTATCCTCATTGTGTTTAACTTCTTTGGATTCCTTGAGACATAAGCCATTAAATGCAAGCCAGTGCTAACTTCTGGGCATGAAAGAACTCCTTGTTTTTATCAGCAGATTGAACACTTCAGGATTAGATATTCCTTTACACCCTGCAAGTTTATCTGAGAAAAGGTCAGAAAGCTAGAGGCCAATCTTGAAAGTCTTTTGGCAAAGGGAGCTCTCAGGTTTGCAGAGGAGTCCCAGAAGGTGAGAGCACCATGGGACTGGCTCCAAGAGTTTCAGTGTGATTCAATTACAACCTAGCATGCAGCTGGGAAAATCACAAGCTGTTGTATCCATTTAATTTTTTGCACTGTGGTGAAGGTAGAATGGTAAAGAGAACAAGCTGGGGTGAAAGAAAAATAAAAAGTCAATGAGTGAAAGGAGAAGTGATGCACTAATGCCTTCAAATGAGTTCCAGCAGTTTTCGTGCTAAATATCTTTTGTCTGTTTTGGACTACTAAGTGCTTTTTTTTTGTTACAGTTAAAGCAAAAAAAAATTGTTTTCTTTCTTCTCTTCACAAAAGATTTTGATATTGAATTGTTTTTCTTCCCTTTTAAAGTATTTTCACAAAAGATCAGAATACCAGCACTTCCCTAACCCCAAAAATGACACTATGCCAAAATCTTTCCAGTTTACTATCTCTGCAGCTCTTTTTAAGGAACAAATCTCCATGTTTTCAGATATAACAATATACAAAACTGCAGCTTTTAACACATTTCTTGATGATTATGTTGATGCACTTTTTGACTCCTACAAGCTTCCAGAAGTTCTCTAAAGTAAAAGAAAATATTCTCCATAACCATGTTGCAGACTAGCTCCTTAGCTGCTTTAAATTATTCATCTCCTTTCTTTATCTCTCCTGCCAAACCAAAGATGACCCAGAACATTAGATTTTAACACAAATATGAGATTTCAAAAAAAACATTTTGCATCATTAGGAGCTTGAGTGAGCCATATGGTTTTTATTTTGGTACATCCATGCAGCACCAATGCAGCCTCAGAGCATGTATCAGCAGGTGGATAAATAAATGGACAAATATCTAATGTCACAATTTTAAGCCTTGGGTAAGTACCTGGATTCCTGTTGAGATCCTCTAATATCCTGAACTACATACAGAGGGGCTGGATAGATTCCTAAAAAATTACTTCTCTAGCCATCAGGTATTTCAGCTGCAGCCATGCATGACTGTGAAGGAGCTGGAGAGGAACTCAGCACACTCAGCTCTTACTGCTCCCTGTGAAGCCAGGAGGGTTGGTGCAAGCCATGTCAAATTCTGCTTTATAGGTTAAATTTTTGTGTCTTAAGAACAACCTTCTATTAAAATGTGGTGACCCATTACTCCACAGCTCTTTGAAAAACAAGAAGTTGTGAAAATGCCTCAAGTCTTAATCTTATATTTAGAACAGAAACTGTTGGTAAGCTAAGGTGCTAAATAGCTGTTGCCATCCAGTTTTTACCAAGCTGAGTTCCTATAACTATACTAAGTTTTCTGCCCCCTCCCTAATGTTGCTGTAACTAATTGAATAATTTGAAAATGTCTTTATTTACACTGCAACATTTGCACATCTCAACAGCTCAATAAAACTTATCTGCACTAAAACAAAGGGGACATCTTGTGATGTTGGAGCAGAACACTTGTGTATGTAAGTGCCTGCAGATCTGGGGTCAGGCTTATCAATTAATGAGTTTTTCCTGCATCTATTTTTTTACCTCTGCGCTTGCACTAGTTCCTGATAGAAGACTGAAAGAAGGGTAATTTCTGTTTAATATTGCCTCTAAATTTGCTTTTTTAAAACCTCCTTCTCATTTTAAGCCACTGGTTGTGAAGACCTTTGTGAGAATCCTTTGCAGATTGTTGATGTGCATCCACCTACTTCTGATGCTACTTGGTCTGTTGATAATCATTTGTACGAGCTGCACATAACACTCATGGACCAATAAAGAGACTGCATTCTTCTTTAAATTGTTATTTCTTTCAAATTCTTGCTCTGTAAGAAGTTGGGCATATTATTCCAGGCATATGATTCAGAAGAACCATTTGTGGAGCAGTGTTCCAAGTCCGCTGCTGGCTGCGGATGCCGTATCCATCACACAGAAGCAGGGAGCAGAATACACTTACTTGGAAGTCATTACAGAAACCAGAGCTTAATTCTCTGGTAATACAATTCCTCCAGTATGCAGAACTATGAACTGTAACTACAGTCCTTTTTAAAAGCAATAATAGTCCTGGTGGAAATAAAATCCTATGCAACCTCTTATCCTTTCAGCTCTGCGAGTGCACTAGAGCATAGCTGAACAGAAATAACAACTACCTCTGCCATCAGTATAAACACAATGAACACTGCTGAGATTAGATATCAAGACAGCATCCTTCACAAAGAGATGCAGCAAATAAAAGTGTACCACATCACTGAAAATCATCTGTTTATAAAATCACTGACTGAGGGAAAATTTTGAGCTGTTTCATTCACAAGCTCAGCTGAAGCATCCGATGTAATACTTAAACTTTCTGAATCACACTTAGCTTCTGTTGTTTGGGAAATGCCTTGGGCCCCAGTGAAAAACTATCATGAGCTACTTCATTTCATCTTTGGCATCTATAAGCTTTTTCCTGGAGCCAGAGATGTCAAAGGAAAAAACCCCAACTTCTGCAGAGTCCAGAAGGAAGTGGCCTCGAAACAACTTTGCAAGACTGGGGCTCTCTAGCTTTCTTCCAACTCTGAATCAGTAAGAAAAGCAATGCAGATGTGAAGCTAGGGAAAGATAAATGCTTTGTGTGCTGGGAAATTTTGCTGATAAATTACTCTTATTGAAATTAAAAAAAAAAACCTGAAAGATGCAAAATGATACAAAGGAGAAAGTAAGTAATTAAAGGCTCAAAACAGTGCAGTTGAAGTCAAATATCAAAATGAGAGATGGATGATTTACCTAGTTCACTGTCCAGTTCCTCCGTGTGCACCCCTTCTTCTCCAAGGGAAGAGCAGTAAATGAGACAGAAAAAATTAAAAGAAAATTTCAGATACCAGCCCCAAGCAAGAAATTCCCTACAGCAAACAGCAGAACCAGCACTAATTTTCTACACACCAAGCCCAAGCTTCCCATTTATCACACTCCAGTGATCAGAATATTGATGGATCTGATGCAGATAATGAAAGAAGTGGTTCTTGCACTCTCAAAACATCTGCAGCAATGAACTACTTCCATGTCATGGTTTGATATGGCAAAATCATGAAATTGTGATGTTCTCACTGTAGTGAGGCTTTTCCCTCAGATCCATATGGTCCAACCTTTGCAATCTGTTCTACAGACATGTGGATCTATCGGAAGGTCAGACCTGGACACTAATGAAGGAATCTGAGAGGAAAACCTTGCACCTAAATAAGGGCCAATGTAGCAAGGTTTTCAAGACAGCACATAAATTTATGTGCACACAAAGTCCAACAGACTTCACTGTCCTACTCAGATGATTTAGATAGGAATGAAGCCTTGTTTAACTGAAGGCACAGACCCACAGTCCAGATGCACTGGTGAGGCACAGACAGGAATGCACCAGTTTTAGCAGGGCACCTGGGACAAAGATCACATAATTTTTCAAAGACACAAAGCCATCAATATTCGCTGTTGCTCCATTTATCATTATCTGCTCCATATTCATAAGTTAACAGTGACACAGATGATTAAAGTATTGCTTGGCCTATAAATAATAATAATGCAGTCTGAAAATGAAAGATGGTGACAAAACCAGAACAAAGATGGTAAAAACAAGCTTGGACCCAATACAGCAAAGTTTAAGCCACATAAATGAAAGACAGAAGCAACCAGAAGATGTAGGGTTGCAACATCTGGACACCCAAAAAACCACTTCCATGACCTCTTTGCAAAATATTCAAATCAGTTGTTTGGGACCATTAGTGTGAAATACAAATTGCAATTTCCTTTGATAGCCTAAACAATGGCAAACAAGCAGAGGCTTTGTTAGGGACACAAACTCTGATGAAACAAAAGCACAAGGCAGCTAACTGCACCCAAACAAATTTGAAACAATATCTAACATTTATAAAATCTGTAAAGAGGGTGGGATGAGCCTGGCAACTCACATCCACACACACACAGACGAAACAAAACAGAGGAGTCATCCCACTGACTTTTATGGAATGACACACAACAGTGACCCTTGCCAAAAACCATCCAGCTTCTATGACAAAGCAAAACTAACCTTCTCTCCTCTCTGTTTTTTGAAATATAATTATTCTTATGTGCTAAGCAAGATTAGAGCAGCCAAGCAAAGCAGTGCAGAGCACTACTGTAACTATGAAGCAACTGGTTTAACTAGTGGATGTTAAAAATATCTATTAATGAGCAACTTGGTGAATGAAGTGAAGGAGTGTGTGGGAAGATGAAATTAGCTGATTTTAAGGAGTTGATAAACAAAGATGCCACTGCTCTCCAAAATTATGAACTCAATGAAATACAGTAATACCAGCTGTATGTTTCTATTCCAAATTAAACAGATTATTCCAATGCTTGCTTTATAATTGCTAAGAGGACAAGAGAAAGACTTTCCCTTCTGCGAGGAGACTTAAAACTGTGTAACAGAGGAGCTCAGTCACCCTCTGCTGCCTTTGTGGTACTGGCTGCTCCTCGCCTGGGACTGTGGTTTGAGGGTATCCTGCACTGTGCACTGGGAAGTTGGTGACCTGCTTCATCACAGCAGCCTAGACTGCAGAGGTAAATTCTCACACCCTGCAAAATCTCACAAGTGAAAAATAGGAGATGCTGAAACACTACTACATGTGTAAAAACAGTTAACAGCAGTTCTGGAGTCCTGAGTTGAGTCTTACAGTGAAAAGGGATTGAGTTGATTCTTTTCTGAAATAAAATTGTGATTTTTACTAAAATGACTGACACCAGTAGGAGGTTCATCATATTTTGAAAATTGATTTTACAAGGCCAGCACCAACACTGATGAAGGAAACACTTCCATTTCTAATAAGTGTCTACCATGACAGCACTGCATTAGCCAAGATTATGTATTTCAATACCATCACCTTTCCGGTCAGTAGACCAAAATTTCCCCACAAGTTTTCCCAAACATATAAGTTATTTCCATAATTTGCTTTTTCTTCCAACATCTTGTAAAGGAGGCCAGGAAAAGACCTCCTTTAACAGTCCTGCATTTGGCTGCTCTAAATTGGACAGTGGCTTGCATTTCCAACATCTCAAGGAATACCAAATCTCAGTGCAAATTTTCAGTGTCAGAAATCTACACTTTCAAATGGAACTTGTTCCAGCAATCACAACACTGCGTAGACTGACAGCATTTAACAGCACAAGTGAAGCAATTGAGTTATTTCTGCTCAAACAAGGAAATAACAACATAACTCTCTCAATCCATGTGAAGCAGGCGGTTGAAGCGGAACACAGCGGAGCACGCAGAGACTCAGTCACTCCCTCCCACACAGCGATCCAAGAACCAAACATGTCAGACAGATTTGAGTCTTGTTCAGCATCAGTGACTTTTCAAATGCCTTTGCAAAAGCAGAGGCCTCTTACTTGTAGCACCTTCTTGATTTTTATTAAATTATCTGGCACCTCAATGGCTGTTTTACATTCAGAGCGATTTTACAACATAATGGATATTGTCTCTTTGTACTTAGTAATAAATCTTTTTCAAATTTTAAAAGTCTTTCTGAATACTAGTTATTAGAAAGATAGAAGGAAAAGGAAAAAAGTCATCTAGGAATGGACCAAACACAGTATTATGTCACTATTTTTAGTCTCTTACCATCATCTTCACATTCTTCTAGAGGCTTCTGCTGTTTGTTCAGGCACCGTGGATCTAGCCAAGATGTTGTTTTTGTATTATGGCTGGAAACCAAAAATGGAAATATGACCTTTGTTAATAAAGCAGAGTTGAAGTATCCATGACATAAAAGTATATAACCTCTTTATTATTCAACAGACCTGAAGGCATACTTTTGATTCAAAGAAACAGCTCTACAATTTGATGTTGTGCAAACTAGTCGACAGAATCACAAGAACTTTGGTATTGAAAACACAAAGGTAACAAGTAAAAATATACAAATCAGTACTCCTGACTGGAAAGAGGCATGTTGCAATATTATAATATTAATTTCCAAATTTTTTGTCTTTGGTGGCTTGTTTTTAATTCCAAGAGCTGTCTCTGAGCTGAAGGCAGAAGTTTCCCTTCCTCACTAAATTATGCAGTGAGCTTCGTTCCTGCAAAAAACCTTTGACATGTCTAGTTGACCCAAGCATTAGTCAAAAACGGTTTTGACTGAAAACTTTATAATTACACAAATAAAAATGTTCTGTCTAAGCCTTTGATGGAAGTTGAACAGCTTTACTTTCAACTCTTCCTTTCCACAAGTCCCCTGACAGCCTCATGATGCCAGTCCCAGCGGTGAAGGTTGCATAGTAAACAGGCTTAAAATACATTTTTCTAGATGTTATTTTCTCCCATAATTTCATTTGCATAAGCAGACAATCTGGTAATATAATGCCTCTTCTACAACCTGGTGTCATCTTAGACATAACCTGCTAAGATATCCCTCCAGTCCCTGAGGTATCACTTATCTAGCTTAGCCTCTAACACTGCTTAACAGTTTTAAGTTTCAATACCGTAGTAATGCTATTTACTTCTCCTTCAAGGTCTCAAAGAGGTTTACAAACTGAATTTTAGCCTCACAACAGTCTCATGAGGGCTCTGTAATGAGGGCCATGATCCCTGAGGAACTAACAACCAACCAGCAAACTTGTATTGTACTGGAAGAAAAGGGGCCAGCCCTGCTCCCAGGATCTGAGTGAGTAAATAAAAGGTCCTTGTTTTACACATCCTACTACCCAGCCCTCCCAAGGCAGGATGAGCAAATGTGTTCAATCCTGATGTGGGCTTCAGAGCAATTAATCAGCACCTAGAAAACTGAATGGCAGAAATTCAGCAAGTCAGGAAAATTAAAAATAAAGCAGAGGGGGTCTGCCACCTTATTTATAAGCAAGTCTTCAGTCTAGCTGAGAAGGAGGGTGGTGGGAGGAGAGCAATAGAATATTTGCATATTTCTTGCAATTTCGTACTGTGTAACCAAAGGCTCACAACAGTGTAGTTTGCTGAGGCACAGAAAATTTAGCTCAACACCTTTCAGATCACACTCTCAGGTGGAAAGGATTGTGTTAGACCTGTAACATGCACAGGTAACAGGGGACTGGGACATGCTGTGTCATGAAAATCCCAATTAAAGCACCAGGGACACATATCCCAGGAAACAAATTGCTCCAGCTAGATCAGGATTGGTTATCTGACACACAGCCCTGGCCCCACTGGACCTGCAGTAGTTCAGTACAAGAAGCTCATGCTGCTCCCTTCAGCACCCTGACTTGATACCCAAAGCACCACAGATGCTGGAACAGACACCTGAGCCAGCTTGGCTCCACACTGCTCATTAATTCACTTTCTTAATCTGATACATATCAAACTAAATGGTTTCTAGGCTCAGGGTGTCCTCAGAATTAATAGAGCTGCAGTCATTCAGTGCTGCATCCACACCAACAGGTTCATGCACAAAATCAGCCCCATGTGAACTGCAGGGAAGGAGCAGGTGCTGCTGCCAGAGCTTCACATCACACAGGCCTGTGTGTGCAGGCTGTGTTTTCCCATATGTGATTCTCCTGTCAAATTATTTAGAGGTGCTACAGTCCTTCATTGTTCAGAGAACACAGACACAGCAGCCCCGGGGGTGGCTTTGGGGAAATCGGTGGCGGCAGCAGGACCCCCGATGGAAGCACCTGCAAGGAAGGACAGCAGGGACACCTGTGGGGTCAAAAAGGGGAGCAACTGACTGCTTGGGCAGCATTTACTACTCATCATCTGTCTTCCTCCAAGGAGGAAAATGGCAGGCTGAATGGGCTATTAGGCTGTTCTCTATACAAAGGGCAGAGAGTATGTCAAATAACGAGGCACCCTGAGGACACAGTGAGGGGAGAAAGCCATGTTCAGGTACTCATCTTGGTTTCATCTGATGAGAATTTGCATTCTGCCTTCTCGACCTTGTCTTACACTCAGGGACTGTTGGAGCCTCTTCAGGTAATTGAGAGTGCCCTGGAAAATGGCCTTTTTTAGAGCAGCCCTCTCCCAGCTGAAGAAAGGCTGTCATGGTGCTCTCAGTCATCCCAGCTTCTCAGATTTCTGGCAATCTTCTCTCATGTGTTCCCTTGCCACTGCAGACAAGGGAAAACCTGCTCTTGAGCCTTCCCCTGGCCCTGTCCAAAAGTCTGCACTCCTGATGATGAGGCAGGACTGCTGCACTCACAACCCTGATCCCATGTAACTCTTCACAGGAGACAGGACTAATTAACAGAGGAAGTTCTTCTGCACTAACTGGGCATTGGCTTGTGGTAGAGTTTCCACAACTGCATTAAACAGACCATCAAATCCAAAATCAATTCCTCAACCCCTCTTCTACTTGGCAGCTAAGGGCTTGAGTTTCAAAGGCTAATTGAGTGTTAATGTCTAGCTAAACTCTGCAAGACATCTCTTACACTAACAGGTCCTATTTTATAAGTTACTCCTACCTCAATAAATTTAGACAAGTATAATTTCAGACTATTATTTATGGCATGAAAAAAATCAATATCATCATAAAACTGCTGACAGCAATCAGCTCTTAGGCAAAGACTGCAGAGCTCGAGGTACTGGTGTTTCAAACTTGCTGTGCATACTCTACACTGAGCTGTACTTTTGCAAGCCACTGGAGAACATTAACATATTTGACCCCTTTGCTGTGATGAGGGGACAACACACAAAATTCATCCCTGTCTCTGCTGCACAGGACTGGAGGAATCCCCTCTGCTGCATTATGCACAGACAAAGGCACCAGAAATGAAGTCTCAGCCCTTCCAATTAGGAACTTTCATTCCACCCGTGAAAACAACTGGCCTGTATTTTACAAGTGTCTGCTGCTTTTGTAACTACCCTCATAAAACAAGCAATTCCTGCTGCCTTGGAACTCGGGAGTAATTTGGATGTTAATCCAATCAGGAAATGCAAACCCCCTTCAGAAGCAGTAAAGAACTAACAGCTCTGCAACCTAACTGTATACACTAAATATTTAATACACACACAAAACGCATCCGTGGAGGTTCACTTTATGCCCAAAGAGAGGTAGAGGGATGGAATTAGAACAACAAAAATGTGCTTTACTCTATAAAATAGACTTCTCCATTCTCCGTGTAGGCCATCTCCCAGTTTTCCGGCAGAGGACCTAGGTTATCCTCGGCAGAAGGAGGTAGGTATTGAGGGAGGCTCTGAGATGGTTCCGTGGTGGGGACGTGGGTGTGCCTCTCAATCGTGGACACTGGGGCTGCCTCTCTCAGGATATGTGTGCTGTGCTCGTCTTGGTCACCAGACTCTGCTGCAGAACAAACACACAGAGATACAAGTGAGAATCAGTCCTTTCCCTCCCCGCTTTGCTCCTCCAGGTTTATCCTGCCAGTTTTCCTCTCCTTGCCTTTTAATTCACGAGACACAGCAGCAGATGAAGCGAGGGCAGAGCCCCAGCAGTCTCTGTGGCAGCAGGGGCGAGCTCTCCTGGCCCACACTCACTCTGCCAGCCAGGCCCTTGCCAAACAAACCAGGAGCTGTGATCAGCTCCAACAGAGGTACCAAATTCCTCCAAGCTGTCCGGGGCCAGGGCTCACTGGTGTAGAGGAGTTCAGTGTGCTTTCAAGCAGGCTTACAGGTTCACCCCTGCAGTGCCAACTGTGGGACAGGATTAGGAGGATAAAATTTCTTGTTTGAAGAATGATCAAAAGAGATTTTACAAGTGCAAAATGTTGCCAGAAGCTCAAAGTCAACAAGCTAATGGTGAATGTCTTCGGTGCAGTGTGTTATTTTAAATTAAAAATTAAAATGAATGTCAGCACTGTACCATGTGTCCACATGTTGCTGCCCATTCTTGCTGTCTGAGGAGGCTTATTCCAAGGCTCATCACCGTATCCTTCCAGTCAAAGTCAGTCAGGAGGATTTTATGCTGCATCTGGCCCTTCACCCTCTAAGGAAATATTTCGGATGTTTGTATCCACGCAGTTTTGAGCTGTATCCATCAAAAAATGCTGCTCATCTCCTCCCATCACTAATGACAGTAAATGCTCCCCAATAAACAGGTCTGTGCCCTCACTCCTTCACAGAAAGGTTTTGGCAACAATGGACAAATTCTAAAATTAACCCTGTGTCTACCAAAGGGACTTTCTCTGTTTGGTTCTTGAAGGTGTTGAGAATTTATGGCAGCACTTCCATATCCTCTGAGAACATCAGCACAAGCACAGACAACACAGGGAGCAAAAAAAAGAGAGATCAGTGTCACCCTCTGCCAAGTCCCCAAGGAGTGGGGCTGAAAGGGCTTCACAGACAGGACCTTCCCTGCTCTCCACACCAGAGACCATGGACATCCTCAGCTCACAGCCCACAGCCCTGGAAACAGCTCCTTCACTATTCCAGTCTGTGTGCTGCCATCACCAAAAGAGAAGAACACTGGGAGGAAGAGGAAGAAAAACATCAAGACTGTATCAGTACCCTCAGTGCTTGCTTTTCAGCCCTCCTGGAGTTTGATATTTTTAGGTAGACGATGACAACATAAAGAAGCGTGAAAGAATCATCGCCAGCTAAAAACTGAGAGTACAAACATGCCAAAATCTGGAAAACACAAGTTACCGAGAGGTCTCCTAGGAAAGCAGGAGCATTTTAATATGGCTAACACACTTTCATGTGAAATAAGCATAAGAAATCACTTTGGTATATGAGAAATAACTCTTTTCTTGATTCTGTGCTCATTTAATGAAGGCAAGGGGCCAGGGTGTGATAACGTTGTGACAAATGAGCTGCATCTTCCAGTATTTCATCTTGCAAAGGAAAACAAGGAAGAGAAATTATGCTCAAGCTACTTCAGGGACACCAAACTGAGATAGGCAGCAAAGAAATCAAACAACAGATCTCCCACCAGCTTCTTCACAAAATCAGATCCCGTGACAAAGGCTGAGGCTGCTCTCATGTCATAACATGTGGGAAACCACCCTTGGTGCAAAATTTTGTCAGTGAGCTGGTAAGCAGAGACAGAAATTCCAACCTGGGAGAAATTAGGCTGTCTAGAAGCAATTTGAGCTGGAAATGGAGTAGGTAGCAGCCAAAGAGAGTACGACCCTCAAAAGCCATTTGACAATTTGGCCCAGAGAGGACCAAAACTAAATCTCAGCCCAAATCCTTTTAAAGCTCTAAACACATGCTGGAGCCAGGACATTGGCAAGTAGGAACTGGCAGGACAGATCTTCTGACTCATCAGAGACTGGGAAGGAAAATTTTTGTGGTGACAGAAGGTGATCAGAGGACAAAGGACTGGGTGCCAGTTATGGTGAGCTCCCACAGCAAGCAGCTGGGAAAGGCTTGAAGGTGTGGATGCTTGCTCAGTACCTGCCTCAAAAGGAGCCCAGAAGATGAATTCAGTGCTTGAAACTGAACTGAGGTAACAATGCCCTAAGCACTAACAAATACTAGGTCTGGGGACATGGGGAAAAGCTCTTGCCCCTCAGAGCTTCACAAACTTCCAGTTGATTTCTGTGGAAACTCAATGGATAGCCAATGGTGTTTTACTCTGAATATGCCTGCACAGCACTTGACTTGAGATTGCAAAGGTTTCCAGTGATCTTTCAGCCAAGGCTGGATGGTAGCCATGGTGGGAACAAGATCTGTGTTCAGCAGGACACAAGACCTTCATGAAATACAGAACTTGCACCCATGATCCAGATCTCATTCCTGCAGCAAGCAGCACTCCATGTGCTGGGAGGTACCTTGGAGAAGAGGACCTAGGACAGTAACTGTGTGTGATGGGCAGCTCTAGATGCAAGGAAGGATAAAGGACAGCAACATATTTAGGAAGGAGCAATAATCAACTTCAAATGTAAAGCTGGTTGAGTCATTTCATACTGTTTGTAACTGTCAACCATAGCTCAACTCTTCCCTGACCTTTCTGCAATTAATGGATTTGAACTTTACCACATTTTTGTCTCAATCAGTTCAATCCCACAAGGCCTTTTTGAAAAGACACAGCTGTGCATGTGGTTGTTCACACCTGGGCATCTGCCATTCAGGTGTCAGCCAGTTCTGTTTGACATTGACAGCTTTGCAGAACGCACATTAAAAACAACACCCCCTCTTCAAATTACCCTCCAAAAGCCTTCCCCATGTATTCTAACTGAAGGACAGCAGTATTTTTGCTTTACCTGTGAAGCTACTGCTCATTTCAGGTACATCATCCTCTTCCTCATTCTCTGTATGCACTATGCCAGCATTTTGCATATCATTGTAAGACTTGGTTCGCTTTGGAGTCGACTGCTTGGAGCCAGACTGCAGGTTTTGCAAAGCATTGGTGGAAGTCACTTTCCCACTGAGGGGCTGGCTTGGAGGCTTCGGCGTTCCATAATAGTTACCTAGGAAATAGAGACACATTTGCATCTTCAAAAGAGAACAGTTTACAGCAGTAAGGTTTCTATTTCATTTTCTTTACTGTTCCATTAAAATTTCCGTCCCTCCCCACAGATAAGTAAATAAAGAAGCTAACACGGGCCGTTCCCATTTTTGGGGGTGCAAACTTCATCTCTACAGCAGACACAGAAATATTTCTTGCCTTTTTGGTTATTCTTGTCGAATCTAAAAGGAGAAGCAATGCTTGTATTGTTTAGGTGCACTGAGCGTACATGGGCTAAAACAAAAGGCACTCATGGTGAATAGCAAAACTTCATCTCGTTACATCTGAATTTCAATTAGTAGCCTTTTTACATGTGTGCACCCACACAATGCTGTGGCAGATCTGGAGTGAGCCCTGCAGAAAATAAAAAATTCATGACTGCTATCACCAAGAGAAGTGATGAAAGGCTCGATGGCCTGCTTTAGTACACAGGTTCTTTTAGGGGGGATGTTGCATTTGGAAAGTAAACACTATTTTCTCTCTAAAAGAAAACTTAGTCAAAGGAGAGAAAAGGAAAGATACCACATGACACTGCTTTGTTCGAAGAGGAAATTCAGCAGTTGGGTCAACTTGGGTAGAAGTTAAGAACCAGACCTTAAAGCTAAACTTGAAGAGACACAGAAGCACCCCTGGTTATACCAATACATGCTCAGAATCCATCCCCAGCTGTGATGGAAGCTGCAAAATGCTTGGGCTGCCTCCCTGTCATTGTAAGTGACCACAGAAGAGACACAGAATTAGTGCTCGTTCATTCATGCCAGAACAGCACAGAGGTGTTTCACTGGCCCTGTTACACTTCACCCCTACACCACTGGGTGGGTGAAACAAAAAAAAAACACTGCTTGATTTGCCCCAGAATTCTCCACAGCAATCTCAGGTCTGGAATCTGTTCCCACAGCACTGGGCATTACAGGAATTCAGACCTATTGCAAGGTGAATCTTCTAGTTTTTACACAATGACCTGTTATGTACAACAGTTTTATATAAAACTATCCAAATTTGTTCTTTCAGGAATTGCTGTTAATTTTTATTTGCTGTCATCTTCAGATTCCAAGGGTAGACTTAGAAATTTTCCCTATGGTCTTTGACATGACAAAACACAAAGGATGCCCTCCCATATAGTTCAATTGTGGCAGCAGTGCAAAATTCTTCTCTAAAACATACATTTATTCACATACTTCATTGATCTCCACATGCTATATCTAACCTGAAAGCATTATTTTTCAATTTTTCAGTATATATTTTCTCAGCCACTGCAGGAGAAGGTCAGGTTTGAGACCATCTAAGGAACCTGAAGGTGCACAGGTCCATGGGAAGTGATGAGGTGCATCTGCAGATCCTGAGGGAACCTGGATGGAGTTACTCCATCACTTTCCACCATGTCTGAGGAGCTGTGGCAGCCTGGTGAAATTCCCACTGACTGTAAAAGGAAAAACACAATCCCTTTCTTAGAAACAGAGGACCCAGGAAGAGGCCAGCCAGCCTCACCTCTGAGGACCCTCTGGCAGGATCATGGAGCAGCTCCTCCTGGAAGGAGGATCACCAGGACCCATCAGGATCTGGAACCACCCTGACTTGCACTGGCAGAGTCCATCTGGGAAGACCATTTAGGAAACAATGGCAATCATTCCCCCTCACTGCCTCCTGTGAGGTGAGAAAGTATTTCTCACAGGGCTGGGAGAAGCCAGAGCAGCTCCCACCTCCACGCTGTTACAGCTGGAGTAGCAGGACAGCAACACGTGCAGGTTTGTCTTAACAAGGTGTGCTCCAGCCTGTACACAACAACGTGGATCCAGCTCCACGGGAGCAGCAATGCTTTCATCTTCTGTTCATCATTTCAGAATCTTAAATGCACATTGATGCATAATTTATGGGGAGAAGGAAATTACTTCTTCTGGAAAGAGCCTCTAATGGGTACGGAGGCTCCGCAAGCAGGTTGCAGTTTCTGCTGGAGAAATAATTCTTATGCTCTACATACTGCAGAACTGTTTTATACTAAAAAGAGGTGGAATGGGGGAGAGGGAGTGCAAAGGGAAAAATACAAACGTAGGTGGGCAAAAGAAAAAAAAAAAGGATAATTAACTCTACTCCCATCTATCCTGTTTGGCATTTCTCATGAAGAACAAAATTACTCAGGGATTTTGTGGTTTTTTTATAGTTTTTTTTTTTTTAGGTTGTTTCTTTGTTTGGTTTTCCAGGGGAAAAAAAAGTTTTCTAAGCATATTAACTGCTAAGCAGAGAGAGCCATGTGTGTGCCATACACATGAAAATGACTTTTATTTATAGCACTGCACATCACTATTTTATGCAAAAGTTATTTCGGGTCTGTTTTAACTGGTTACATTTGTTAGGATGGATGCAACAAAGAGGATGAAGGGGATATATGGATGCTGATAGTGTAGGTTTTATTTCCCCTGGACAAGAACAAAGCACAGATGGTACCATCCCTCCTCCAATTATGGAGAAATGTATGATTATATCTTCGAATTTTGTTCCTCTTCAGTTCCTCTAGCAACAGCAAAGCTGGAGTTCCTACCAGTCCACAGAGAGCTGTTCCTCAATAGAAAAACAGGCTTCTCTAAAGTATTTCAGGTTTCCTTACACCAAAACCATGAGTCATTTTTCAAACCAGCCATGGATGTTGGTACTAACATTAGTAAATAATTACTCTCTACCAAGACAGTGTGCTGTCTTAGAGAATCCCTGTAAATATAAATGAGCATATAAAAAGAGCAAATATGAATTTGAAACTGAGCATGGCTCTCCATGTGTGGGGTTTATGGGAAATGCAGCCACTGGGGCTGAACTTTTCTTTTTTCACCACAGGAGGCAGATTAAGCCTGAGTCAATATTCAAAAAAATCAGAATTGAAAAAATCAGAGCTCTTCCTTCAGATTCCCATAAGGACAAACAGGCTGGGGAAATAACTCAGCTCATGATGAAAATATTTAAAAGAATGCTCCAACCCAGCTTCCAGGTGACATGGAAAATGAGAGAAAATGGAAATGCTATCTTTCCCTCATGTTTGCTGGATTAAGTCAGCCCTCTTTCTCTTCTCTTCTCTAAGCAGTTATTTTTGAAGACATGGCATGTGGGCCTGGGCGTGGGAGCAGACACACTATTAGGGGGGACTGGTAAAAATAATCATCAAACCTCATGTTTCATCCTCAAAATTGGAAATAGAAAATATTTACACTGTGACTCAGAAATCCAAACATGCTCCATTAGCAACTGACAGTGAACAGCCCAGCAAGAGTTTTACAACACTCAGACTTGACATTATTCGTTCAAATTAAATCTATCAATGTTTATGAGGAAACATACATTTAAAAATAGGCTTTAACAGTGTTTTGTGAGCCACTTGTAAGCCCAAAGAAGGGGCTAACTTCATAGCCAGTGTAATTTGTACTGAATATCCAATCAGCTCTAATTATTAACAGCATGTTACATGTGCATACACAAGCATCTGTCATCCCAGAGGATCCCAAAACGTTTTCTGAAGTCAGCACAGCAGTTAGGGCAGGAATCCCCAGGGTGCTGAGCTCAGGTGAAGCTCTGTAAAACTTCTGAGGATTCTGACCCTAACAGGATGTCTCTGTCCCCCAGATAATGGAGATTTCCAGGACAGGACTGCAGGAAATTCTACTTTTCTGTGGAAATGCCAGCTCTGAAGCAGCCAGAGTGGCAGGAATGGCACATTCCCATGTCCAACTCCTATGGGAACTGGGCCTCTACCCCCTGCCCTCTCCTCAATCACACTTGAACCCTGCCTACAGCACCTGAATTAATAGCTAATAACAACCCATTCACTCCACAGATGCACACACCATTAACTGAATCCCTGGTCAGCACTTTTCACTAACCATTATTTTATTCAGTCCCTTGGTGCTTAAAACTTACTTAACCACAGCTGAAGTTTGATGGCAGCATCTGCAGCCAAATCCATGACTTAATCCATGCACTCCAAAGCACCACTCAGGAGAGTGCACAAAAATAACAATAATAATGAAAAACCCCAAACAGAAGAGCTATTTGGAATGAGTTAGTTTCTTTTCATCTCCTTATCTTTAAGTGTCGGCAGCTTACACATTTTAGCATCACACCCAGTAATTAGACTTTGGTAACAGCTTATCACAACAATAAGACAAGTTCTCATCATCATAACACTTCCTGCTCTGCCAATTCAAGCAGTGATCACAATCAATGAAAGCAATCTACAGCAGCTTCCACCCTGTCCTGAATTAAAGCAAATTTTCTAAAACTTAAAAAGAAAGTTCTCTTGACTGACAGCGTTGCTTTTGGAAAATTTGTCTTATATTTCAAATAACAAAGCATTCTTATTAAGTATTCCCCTGATGGGCAGTAAGTTCACCTTAAATTGTTTATGTGACCTGGAATTTAAAACACAATTCACAATAATTCACCAACTAGTTAAGTAAAATATCTATGAATCTATTCGGTAAAACCCTTGAATTCACACTATTGAATTCAGTTCCATTTGGGCTGAAAGGACTCCATCCTGCCAAGATGCTGTTTCTGGAATGGGTTGAATGCACAAGAAATGGTTGAAATGCAGAAGAACAGAGGCACAATCAAACAGGCTCAAAAGTGGATGGACACTAAAGCAGAGAGGGAAGAGGAGACCATGGAGGCTGCTGGGGTGGGGACAGGGAGCTGACATGGAGAGGTGGAAGAAGGCAGAGCAGCTAACTGCAAAGGTTTGAGCATTAATTCTAATGGTGCAATTACAGCAATTGAAGAATGTGCTCCCAAACCACATATCTGAGTGACTTTAATCTGTAGGTGTTGGCTCTGCAGCAGCTATTCTCCTTTCTGGTGGAAAGATGCCTGGGACTGGGAGTGCATTTGTGTCTCAGCAAAGCACCAAGAAGAACTTACTGATTTTTTCCTGAATTTACTGATGCCTATGTGTGAAGTCTAATTTTGCAATTACAAAAATCCCAAGAAACTCAAAAGCCTCAGTGCAGCACAGAGGGCCCTGTGTCCATGAGAAGTGGATCTCATCTTCAAAGCGACCACTCTGTGCTAACAAGGACTCCATTAATAGCTCATGTTTCAAAAAGCACTTCATAGCTTTCTGTCTTGGTGAAAATGGGTATTTTGGGAAAGACACTTGGAGATAAGCAGCAAAATTAAGCAAGGCCTTGACACAAAGACTTGAAATGCAATTATTAATGTAATTGTTTTATTTTCAGAGACTCAGCTCCTCTTCTCTGCACTGTACAAAAACCAAAACAATTGACCCTTAATTTTAGCAGAAGAGCTTCTGCTCATCTAATCCAGCAGGAGTGCTTGTGTCTGATTAGCAGAGGATGAATTGGTTCCTGGGAGCAGAGCTCCTGCCATGGTGTTTTGTCTGTTCTCCTCCCAGATCACATTCTGCTACAGATTTCCACATCTAGATGACAGATCTGGCTGCTGTCTGCAGGATTCACCTAGCTGCAACTGCACATTGATTAGCAATTGCCTTGAGGAAATTCAGAGTATCCAGGCAACCAGGAGGAGGCTGTGGATACAGCATCTGGATCGGAAGGAAAACAGGCAGTGAAGGAGAGCTCAGAGAAATTAAGCTATAATATTTACATTTGTTTGAAATAGGACATGCTATGTCAATTTTTGCAGTTATTAACTACGAGGTTAACTCAAAGATCAGTTTGGGTTTCTTGTTAAGTCAAACTGTTACAAACTGTGCATTTCAAATAGGTCTGAAATTTAAGATATACTCCAATCAGCGTCCTAAAGGCAGTGGCAGCATGGGAGAAAGTCACCCACAGAACAAATCACTCTTACTTATTCTGATTTTTGCTGTGTTATCACTAGGTGTTGCCACATGCTATTGTTAGCACTCGTGCACAAGTGTATCCAAACACATTTAAGGCATGGAAAAATTCTAAACCAAAGCAATGATACTAAAAATAATAAATAAGCAGTACAACCTTGTTAGCATGGACCAGGAGGGGGCTGGGGAGGCTCAGAGTGTTCCATGAGACCAGCTGTGTTATATCAACTGCTATATCCACATTCAAATAGATTTTTAAAAAATCATATGAACATAAATAAACATGTACTTATGTATGGTGTACACAGAAAGCAGGAAAAGAAGCTGGAAACACCCTACCTAGCATAAGGCTGTAGGAATAAAGAAAACACCCTGTCAAGCCATTGCAATATGAAACTCTTCTTGCTAATAGTTAAATATTTATATATACAGTCCCACCATGAGGATGTGTCCCATTAGCACCTCCCCTCTCTGGAAGGCAGAGAGCTCTGCAGGCAGGGAAATGCTGCAGTCTGGGGAGGCCAGGCTGCCTCTGCAGAGGAGCTGGGTACCACCAGCAAGAAGCAGCCAAATCTGGAGAGCCCCAAGAATACCCTGTACCAAAAAAAAAACAATGCCAAAATGTGCCTGGATTGCCAGGAACAGCCTCCAACACATCAAACTATGGGTACAAAGTAAATGATGCCTGAAACAACCTGAACTCTAACTTAAGAAGAAAGCAACCAATTCACCATATCTCTTTTTTGCCAGAGGTGTTTGGGAACCTTTCCCCTGAGGTTTGTGTTTTAAAACACATGACTGGTAATGAACCATTTCTGACAGAGCTCACATTGAGAAACTTGTTACTGGAAGTGCAGAGAGAGGGAGAAGCCAGTCAGGAATGCTGCAGGAAATTCAAAGCCACTCTAAACCCCTATCAGATATTTGAATATTTGCTTTTAGAGAACAAGAGTTACTCAGGTGCCACTTCAGCTATTTGCAGAATGAAGCATTGTTATCAGATGACACTTCAGTACAGCAGCACTCATGCTTAGTTAGCACTGATAATTGTGCATATACACAACAAGGTGTTGCCTTTTTTTCTCTACCAGTGGTTCAAAAAATAATAAGAAAAAAAGCAAGCAAAGTATTAAGAGCCAAAAATAGAAGAGGAATCATTCTGCAGTGCACAGATATTAGTATGTGGATATTCAGAGTGACACATTAGAATGGTGCTAAAGAAGCCATTATGATTTATTGAGTCAATCTCTAGTCTGGAGACAAAAATCAGTGGGTCTGATCTGATTAAACAGAACATGCTGTTCACCTGCATGGGCATCCCCAGCATCTGCCATCCTTTCTCTCTCAATCTTCCCCTCATATTCTGCCTGCCACAGGCTCAGCTCTCATTTCCAGGTGGGACTGAGTTGGTGACACCCAAAGGCTGTGAAGACACCAGCAAAAAAATCCACCCATTTTGCTAAAGCAGCTGGAGTAGGGTGGCTGCCGCAGAGAAACCCAAGGAGAGCCAGCACATCAGATAAATTAGGCTAAGGCATCTTGATTTGAAGCATGTTGCTGAATACACCTCTCTACTTGGGCTGAAATTCAAACTGCACTATTAATGTAATTTATTACAATCATTAAGTACCACAATCGGAGACCCTGTCTACAGTAGCCAGTTTTATATACTTTGAGAGAGTTAGCAAGTCACCCCATTACATCTAAGTCATGAGACTAATGCAGATTACTTATTACTTCTCTTGGCAATCACATAACACTTGTCCTGAGAATGAAAGATGATGCCTTGACAATAATACTCCATAATGTAATAACCCTTCACATGTTATAAAGTGCAGCACTTTTTCTTTTGAGGATCACTAAGTGCTGGGCAGGCATTCATTCACACAGCCTCACCAAACCCTGGTGATACAGCCATCCCCCTTCAAAATCCAGCCACCATGCCCATGTCCCTGTGTGCCTCTGCACAGCTCCCATCTGCAGGGCTGCCTGAATGCAGCAGAGCCCTCCAGAACACCGTGGCTTCCACTCTCCCCCTCCTATTTCAAACAGCAGATAGCTGCAGGCACAGGGCATCTGCTGAAATATTAATGAGGAGGGAAGTAAGTGTTGTTTTAATATTCTTCAGGCCAGTAACCTGAAGTATAAAGCAGCTACCTGATCTGTCCAGGGCCACTCAGCAGCTGGGGAAAAAAGGGGAATAAAATCTGGAAGTGGTGGCTGTGCTCAAAACAGCCCTCCCTGGGGGTGCCTGTGAGAGCCTGCAATTCAAATGCAGAAGTAATTGCTAAATAATTAGTAACCTACACAATTACTTCCATGCATCCATCAGTATTTTCTGCCCTGAAGGAGCAGTCAATAAATGCCTGAGACTACAATTACAGTGATTTCCTATCCACCAGAAGGCCTAGACGATGTGCAGCCTAAAAAGAATTTTCCTTCCTAATGAGTAATGTCAATGGGAATTTCTAACTGGCTGGAATGTGCTGTGTGCAGCACACACGTGGGGCAAAATCACCAATACTGGGGCAGCATCACAGCTTTGGGCAGGTCTTCCAGTCCCAGTTGCTATATTCATGTGATCAACATGTAGCTTTCATCAGGGGAGGAAAGAAGATGTTTCTGGGCTTTATGGTTAAAAATCAGGAGGTTAAAAGCCAAACTGAAAACCCCAGGAATGAAGGCTTGCCAATGCCCCCTCCCACCTGATTACATTTTTTGAAGCCTTTTGGGTGCAGAACACACCAGGGAGATGAGAGGTGACCAGAACAGCAGCTGCCATGCCTGCTCTCCTTCACTGGGATGTGAATCAAAAGCTGCCCAGAGGAACCTATTTGCAGTGCACCAGGAGAAATAATAATGGCATTACAAAGCCCTGTAGGTCAGCAACACCTCTTTTCTTCTGTTCAGCTTGCACTTTCTCTTTTTGCAATTAGAGCACTTTCAAAACCCAGGTTGTTCTTTGAAAACCTGATACACTCTCCTACTTTTTTATGGTTTCCAACTGTTCTCTTCTGCTTGCTCTTTATTCTTCCCAAATCAATAGTGTCTGTATCAGCATCAAAGTCCTGTGTATTACCCCTCCTCTGATGCCTCCCTATTTTCTAATCTTTCTCCCCAGAACTTCTCTTCAGTAACTGTTATTAAATGCTTCTCTTACCTCTCCTTCTGCAACATTTTTCCCAATGACAATATCCAGGTGACTTTATGTGCATCTTCTCCACCACCATGTGCTGATGCTTACAAGGCCAGAAGGGTCCTTGGGACCACAGTGACCCCAAACCAGCAGCCTGCTTGAGCCACACGAGCTTGTGGCTGGCTGGCACACCAAAACTTCCCCATTCCTCATCCCTACAGTCCTTTTGATAGCATTCTTCTTCTTCCTTCATCTCTAAATCACTTGAGAGCACTAAATCACAAGCAACCCCATCTCTTCAATTGGTCTGATTTCTGCTCAGCACAGTAGGTAGAACTAGAAGATTATTTCCTTGTGTTGGGTTTTATTTCTCTGGTTTTGAATAAGCCATCACTGATCAAAAATGCAGTCAAATTTATCATGGTGGAACACTTATTAAAAGATATGGTGGCAAAATGCAGCAAAAAACAAGTGATAATTAAAATATCTAAGACTGTAAAGCTGGACAATAACAGAGACTTGGCCATTAAAAGTCTAACTTGCTTTGTGGTTTGGGTTTTGGCAGATTTTTCTTTATAGACAAAATTGCTTGCGATTGCAGCATCAAGTCTGAATCACCCCATCTTCCAAGATCTAATCAAGATCAACACTGTCTTGATCGATACAAATGTAAAATAAGATTTCCAAAAAAAAGTACAACAAAGCCATTAAAGAAATCTCGGAAGGCAGCAAAATAATTTCTTTAAGCCATAAGTGAAAAATGAACTCTATTTATTTCACATTACAATCAAATAGTAATGTGTCTTGATGCATATGTGCACGCATGCATCATCATTATTTGCTTTATTCTTATTGATTTTTCCTTCCATGGGCCAGCACTCCAGAACCACAATGCACCAGCATCACTGATGCCAATGGGGAAAGAAGCTTCTCAGCACTTCTGACAAATTATTCCTTTAAAGTTCAGGCACTTCTATCACCCACAGAAATGAAATACACATTAGACTTACGAGAAATCAAACTCATCTCCAGCAGCTGAAAAGAGCAAGCCATGAAACCTAAACAGTTTAGCTGCTGCTGCATATAATCACATAAGCAATGAAACCGTGTTGTAACTGTCCCAGATGGATTCAGCATTTCCTGAGAACTAATTCCCAGCATGTCCCAGGAGCCAGCTTACAGACACTTACCCATTTTGTCTTTCCAAGTGGAAAGGTCACTAGAACAAATAGATCAGGAAGCAATGGTGAGGCCTTTCAGCTGATCTATTTCAAGCACCACGACAAAGAAAACTAATTTGGTGTTATAATTAGAAACACAGAGAGGAAAAAGCTCATTTTGGAGAAGAGCTGCTGCTGCTGGAACGTTAGCATTGGTGCTGATGGAGCTAATCAGCTCAGAGAAGTGGAAGAGTGAAACCAAATTATACATTTAGCATCTTCATGCAAACCAGGTCTGCAGCTGGGAGTGAGCATAAGGTTTAAAGGTGCCCTTAAAAAGGAGTTTTTAGAGAAGCAGACAAACAGGACTCTTTCAGGACTCTTTCTTCAGACCCTGAACACCAAAACCACATCACAATTTTTTCTGCTCATGTTTGATGACTACTTTTTAAAGTCTTTTGGCTACTTATGTGTAGTTTGTATTTTTAGATGTATTCCATATTTCTTATTATAAAAAATAATTAGAATAAGGCTGCAAGGATAGGGCTTTTTCAATCTCTCAGATTTACAGAAGGAAGAACTTTCTGTAAACTTCTTTCCAATGGAAATATGAAATGACTGAGCTGAAGTACACTAGAAGGACTCTCAAATCTGTAAAATATTTCATTTCATTGTCTTGTCAAGAGGTACATTTGAATGTTCTCCTGAAGAGAAAAACTCCAACCCACTCCAAAAGGAGTTTACAATTTAAAGGAGCTACAGACTGCAGGTTTAGTTACACAAATCCTATTGTGTACCTAAAAATGGCAAATTTGCCTTGCATTTCTCTGGAGCTTTTTTTGCTTTGCCCCTGGTGACATTTCAGTGTCCCTTGGCTGTCTCAGTACTGCTGTTTGCAAAGTTGTGCTGTAAAAAGGATCAACACAATGGCCCAAGTTAGAAGCAAGTATCCAAGAATAAGGAAAAAAAAGAAAAAAAAAAGCAGTGCATCATGTAGCTGCATGGTAACACACAACTGGGTGATGAAGGGAGTGTATTTAGGGAAGATGGAGGGAAAGAAAAAGAGGAGGAGGAAAGAAAAATGGAACAAGGAGATGAGCCCTAGTGGACACAAAGGATAAATGCATACTGCCCCAGTATTCTGTTACAGGATAATATATTGGATTTTCCTGGCCTACAGACGTTGATCTTTTGAAGCAGTTAACTTGAAGGCAGAAGTTAAAAGCACAGCAGAACTGGAATTCCCTCTCTCAGGTTCCAGAGAAAAGGGAAGCAGAGCACAGGGATGAAAAGCAAGGTCCCAACTTGAGTGAGGGTGACGCACGTGGTGTCCCACCACAGGTATCTGAAGAGCTTTCTCACTGCCCCTGGCTCCATACCTTCATAAGTTCCTACTTCCAGAAGGGTCCCACTTCGTTCCAACTCCAGAAATTCCTCCACAGTCAGAAAGTTATAGTCCACACCAGGCACTTCTCCTTCTCTTGGAGGGCGGGTTGTGCCTGAAAGGAAAAATTCAAATGTTATTAGAGTTGTTTTCCTACCAAGAGTTAAAAGGGACAGTAACAAATTTTCACGAAGATACAAGAGTATCTGTAAAACACAGTTCTGTAAGCTACAAGGGTCAAAAGAAGTTTGAAGTTAGGAGCCCATGTAAAAAGAAGACATAGATTTCAGGTTGAACCGGTGACACCAATTAGAACTAAACAACTGAGGGACATTTCTTGTGTTCTCAGAAAGACTCTGGCAAAGAAATCTCTCATTTCTGTGTCCAGAAACACAGCTGGAAAAGTTTGGTACTGGGAATATGTCAGCAATTACTTTCCTGGTGTTAGCATTGTCTCTCATACTTCACTAAAATTGCAATCTGTATTACCAGATAAGGCAACTATTTTCCAGGTTCCATTACTTCTGCATCACTATCTCATCAAAAGTTCTCTCACATCATAAACATAATTTCTCCCTTGTTTCTTCTTACTGTTTTATCTCTATTTATGCTATTATTTTTTATTCAGCACTAAAAAATACCATGAGACAGTTTCAATGCACCATCCACACATGCTCACTGAAGAGACAACCTGACAACTCTTCTCACAGAAGTTCACCTACAAGCTGGTTCCAGTTCAGGAATACTTTTGAGTAATAAGTCACACTCAATCTCTCTCTCCAGCGCTTGACAATTTCTGTAGCGCCCATGGAGAACTGGCTCTGATCACTGCCACTCTGCCAGCTCTGAAACTCTTGTCCCTTCTGGCCAATTTACAGCACTCAGAAGCACAGTGTAAGATGAGTCATCTCATGACTTTTTTCCTAAGATGACTTGGGATGCTGCATTTTAGGTCACAGAGCACAGCTTCATTGATAAGGATCCACTTCTGTTCAATAGCTTTTATTTTCCATGACTCTGGAGGCTGGGAGGTGACTGGATTCTGTACATCTGAGATTAAATATAAATGACAGATATACAGATGGTACAGGAAACTGAATTTTGGAAGAAAGACCAGAGCTACAGAGTTGGAGGTGTCTGAATGCTGTGGCTGAAACCAGTCTGCTGGCTTGGGAATAACTTCAGAGACGTGGAAACCATACCTAACATTTAACAAAGCATAATTTCTCACTTCTGAGGGACTCTTCTGGCCCCTGGGCAGTGTCTTCTCAGTGCATACAATTTCTTAAACCCTCTATAAAAGGACAGAAGAAAGAATAAAGAAGCTGAGCTTCTGAAAACTAATTGGGAAGATTCCAGTTCTCAGAAGTTGAAAGAGCATAAATTTACCATGCCTGCATCTGGCAAATGTTTTCCTCAAGTGCCAGGAAAGCGGAAAGTCTGCTTATCTCCTATTCATCTGAGAGACTGTTCAAGAGGTCAGTCTTGACAGAGTGACACCCTTGAAAGACTATCACTAGATTAATTTCCTTGATTGACATCCACTTTCTCTAACATCCTCCATTTCTTGTTTCAAAATAGAAACTCTCTTTTTTATTATTTACCATCAGCCTTCACAGAGTCTATAAATTCCTGTGCTTTTTTCTATCATTCCTCCTCTTGGGGCTGTATGAATGGGTGAAGCAAGGAGAAGAAGTAATGAAGGAGGTGGAAATAGTGATGGATATCTCTACCCCACTACCAGAATTACTCTTTCCTATTTGAAAAGAACTCAGTCTTGCAATTTTTTTGTATTTCTGAATCCGTAGAGTAAGACAACAGTTTTTACTGGGTGGATTGTAACAGAAGACAATTTTCTTCCACAGATCTTGTCCAGAGAAATGCTGGAGCTGCACCTTGTGCCCCTCTCTGCCCCAGTGCTGCAGCTTCCATCCCAAGGCAGGCAAAGAGGCTCCCTCAGGTCCCTCCCTGGCACACCAGGAGCATGGAGCCCACACCCAGCAGCCAGGATGACACAGCCCAGGTGACACATCTCCTCCCTGAGCACTGCCACTGCCACTGAGGCTGTGAGGACCCTCCCCAGGGCATTGTGTCCGGTGGCCACTGCCACATCCCCCTAAACCTGGCCGGGAGTGGGAAGCAAGAAGGATGAAAAGCCACACCAATAACTCTGACCAGTGGTATGCTGTAGCTGTCCCATGCCCAGGGCACAATGGAAGTGAGAATTAAACTCTCCAGCACTGCTCATCAATCAGTCAAACGTCACCCCCAGCCATGTGAGCCGAATGACAAAGATAGGGATGTGTGTTTTCCCAATACTACTAACACATTGATGAGACACAAAGATCAGGGAACTTCAGGATTGCTTTCACCTTATCTTTTAAAGCCTCTTCTTCTCTTTATCTCTATCTTCCCACAGAGCATATTTATTAATCATTTTTTTCCTTCCTTCTGAAATTTTATAGCGGTGAAATTGCAGTCAGCATTTACTAGTGCTGGCTGCCTATTTGACATGACAATTATATCTCTGCCATAATTCCTCTGAGCCATTTTAATGGATCTATTTGTTTCATCTCAGTGTTCTTAATTTCCTGAATATGTTCAAGTCAAAAAAAAAAACAACGCAGCTGTGCCTGCAACACAGGCAGAAAGCATTAGGAAAGTCACCGTGGAAAAGGAAAACATTGCATCACAGAGATAACATTTGTCACCTCAGCTGGTCCTCAGCAGCAAACCCAGGGAAAATAAAAACTGCACTGGCTGGGATATCTTATCTGGGCGAAGGCAAAAAACCCAACAACTTTCCATGTTGCTGTCTGGAGCAGAGATTGCTTGCAGATGCTCCGGCTGTTATCCTGCTCCACATCTGAGCAAGTGTTACTGAATGCAATTCAGGAAGGCAGGGGGAAGGGAAAACCCGCCTCCGTTTTTCTTGTAGCAGAATGACAGGCTGCCGGCTGGACACACGCCTGGCAGATGGCATTTCAAAGAGTTTTCATGAACCATCTGGGATGTGTACAATGATTACAAACCACACTTACAACAAAGCCAGAAGGGCTGCTTCACAAGGAGGGTGGGGGGAGAGGGCGGGCGGCAAGAAAAGGGGGAAGGAAAGAAAGCCAAGAGGCACAAACTCCGTGACTTTTCCCAGGCACAGGACACCGGGAATAATCAGCACCTTCCACAGCCTGGAACAAGTGCTCCAAGGCTGTGCAGCCTGGCTGTGCACAGGCCAGCACCACCACAGCCTGCTAGCCACCACTGGAGCTCTCTGCTGATAAACTCCTATTGTAATTAAGTCGCCCATCACTAGCATGGCTTAATTATGTACAAATGCAAAGAGTGTGTATCCTCCTTCCCCCTTTAAATTGCATTTCAACATCCTTACCACAGGATGGTCTTCAGTGAAGGGGATGACTACTTTTTTATCAGAGCTAATAGCAGGTCAGAGCACTGCTAATGGCAGAATAAATTGAGCACAATGAGAGCTGTATTTAGCCCAAACAAAGGAAAAGATACTCCACTCGAGAAGATGAGCCAATCATATTTAAATACGTTTAGTTGCCTGTCTTGTTTGCATTGAAATATTAAGTGGCATGAAATCTTATTGCCTTTAGGTACCAATTTAGCTAATTAATTTGAGCTATGTCCATTGTGTGATTACCTCAGAATTGCTAATGCTGCAGCAAGAAGGAACTGGAGGGGAAACTGAGTGGCTACCAACTCCTTCTGCACATTTAATGGTTCATAAGCTTTCAGTCTTATTTGGCTTATTTTGCTTATTTGGCACAGCATACACAACTAGATAGATACATTACATTCACAGGATAATTCTTCAAATTTCCTGTAACCACAGAAGACTTAAGAAAACAACAACAACAAAAAAAATAAAGGCTAGTGGTTAGCATTGCAGTTTTTACTTTCTCTTGTGGGCTGGGGAAGTAAAACTACATCTAACATGAGTGACTCAGATGAAATGTTTGCCCAGCTGTTGGTTTGGCTATCACCCCCAAGCTATTTGCATCCCAGTTTATTCATGCATCCCAAATGCTTGGGCCACAGGAGAGGGATCTCATCATGGGCTGGAGACCCCACCTGAGAAACTGCTTCTAGACACAGGTGAGTTTGCCCAGGGAGAGCTCAGTGCTGTACCTGAACTAATTAGAGCTTGTGCACACATGCCTAGAACAACTGGGCTGTGGCTCAGATGTACTGATGACTATCAGCTACTATGCTGAATAATTTAAGTGCCCATTTAAAAGACAAATAGCTTCTGCTGTTGTGCTGCCTATCAACCATGCTGACACTCACCCAACACAAGCCTCAATTATACTATGGCCAGACTGTTAATATATGACTCAGGGCCTGTTTAGTTCTTTATCAATCTACCAGGGCTTCAAGTTAAGCTGTTCATATTCACTCATGCCCTGCTGCTAAATTAATCAGAGTCTTGCTTATTGTAATCTAAGACTTAATGGGGCTGCAGTCACTTCAATTGCTTCCATGTTGAAAGAAAAAATGTTCTTGGGCAGTAATACTGTTACTGTGCACCAAAAACAGCCCCTAGCAAGTAATTTGGAAGTCACCATTTCAAGTTCAGAATACCTACAACTCCTATTTGCAAAGCAGTAATTTCTGCAAACTCCTTCTCCAGTTCCACTGGCTGGCAGTGACAATCTGGTGAGCCACCAAAATACATCTCATCAAACCACAAACCATTTGCTCCTCATCTCCACTGACCAGCATCTCTTAAAATGACAGATAATGTGGGAGCTGTACACTCAAAGTAATGATAATAGTTGCTACAACCATATTTTATACAGACTCAGGCCACTGGTGGTCACCAGCAGTGTGTGGAACTGCAGTAAATAAGGTTTTAATGTGAAGTGTGCAGGGATGCTCCTGACTCAGGAGGCTGCAAGGCCAAGTGCTGCTGGGGGAGGTTTGGAGAGGTTGGGGTGGGAGGAAGGCAGGGTGCTGCTCTTCCCATTGTTCTAAAACACTGGTATTTTTGTTCATTCAGCAAGAAGAGACTGCTCTCATCACCTACACGGAAAAAGCCTTCAGCTGCCAAAGAAGAAACATATGAGGAAGAACAGCCCCCTTTCCCTCCCACTGTGTTTGGAGGTCACCTTCCCTCCCATCACAGGGTAATTTGGAGAGCCTGCTTTGGCTCTCCTGCATCTGTCACCTATGGTGCCAGATAACTGGAAAGCAGAACAAACTTCACAGATCTGCTAATAGCAAATGGAGAAGGGAAAAGACAGAGACAGCCTGGTCTGACTCCAGAAGAGGCAACCTGATCAGCAGCCAAGCTTAAGGCAGAACTTATCAGCAGCACAGTACTAAAAACAGCCTTATCCACATTCACAAAAATAAAGTGTAACCTGTCTGCAAGAAGACACTGTACACAGAACTACCTTATCTTATTGACTTCTGGGGTCACTCAAACTAAGAAAACCTTATTTTTTCCCCCAACAGAAGTAAAAGGAATTGTATTTGGACATTGTTGTGCAATCCATTATATGCTGTAACCCCATGTACCTGTGGTAAGGGGTCATTCATATTTGTAACTACATGAGATATGGACATTTCAGACAGGTCAAATCTGTTACAAACCAAACACACACAGCTTATAAATACAATTTTCTCCTGAAACTTGAAACTCAGGAAGCCCATTCTGGGATTTCAAATTCGGTCTGCCCCTTCTCCAGCCAGTGACTTGACACCTATAAACCCCAAGAACGTGACAAGCATTCAAAGTGTCTTGGTGGTGGAGTAGAAATTCAACCCAAAGAAGAATGTGTCTGCCACTAGAAATTAACTCCCAGCCCTGTTAATGATGCGCATGCAGGAACAGATGCTGATTGACTCTTCCTGGCCACACACACAACTGCAGGACTAAAAGCAAATTTCTCTCACTGTGGTCAGCAGGAATGACTGATTAAACCCAGAAAAGAGCTGACCAAGACAGAACTGTCTTTCTACAGACACGTTTCAGAGAGAAATGCACTTCATGGCCATAGTCTAAAGTAATTTTTCTTCCATGAGGTAGATGGAAGGGATTTGTACAGAAGAGCTTAGTATCTCCTTCTCCCACCTGCCTTTCCAGCAAGTGGCCAAAAGATCCCAGAGGAACAGCTTGTGAGAAACCCCTCTTGCTCTGTGCCAGCCATACACAAGTGCTGGCAGGTTGACCCAGAAGCTGCTCTCCCTCTCTCCAAGGTGCTGTGTCCAGCTCATCTCCCTGCCCTTCCCCTCAAAGAAGCACAGACTGCCCCGAGCCTCCCTGGAGAAGTGATTCAGCCAAGCCACACAGCACAGCTCAGATTGTGTAAACCCTCCAGGCAGCAAGTTATTTTTGTCCTTTATAAATCTATTTTTGGTATTTCAGTGGCCTTCCCTGCCACCAAATAAGAGCACAGATAATCTTCAACACATTTATCCTTAGAGCGCTCTGAGGTAGAGAAAGTGGGTTTGTTTCTGGTTAATAGCACAAGACCAGCCAAACCCAGGCTCTCAAAGGACTCCAGGAACCTAATTCTAGAGAAATCAATGGGATTTAGGAAACCCTACAGATGAGGATCAGGGCCTAACAGATTAAAAGGGACAAAAATAACTTGCCACCGTGTTGGGGCTTTGCAAGCTCATCTGTACGTGTTGTGAAACACCACACCAAGGCCAATTCAGCATGAGGGGTTCACTCCCCACTGTAACATTAATTTGAAAAAAAAATTATAACTACCTGATGACGAGAAGTAAGGGTATAAAACCTGCCACACTCCCCAAGAAAGCCAATATAAAAAGGCCTCTTTAAGGATCTATGCCAAATATTCCAACAGAGCATCACCCCCATGACCTAAGTACCACCAGTGGTTCTACTGCCATGTGGCACTGGCTAATGCAGTTACAGCCTCTTCATGTGTCCTTCAGAGCATTCATTTGATTTCTCCCAAGCACAGAAAAGAATATTCTGGCAGCAAATAAAGCATAAATAACACATATTCTCAGGTTCACAACAGCAGCAGCTCTAGATCCCTTTCTTTGAGTGATTGCTGTTACCTCACCAGACACCTGCAGCCAAATCCCTCTTATTTCCCACGAGGTGGGACACCCACCAAGAAGATTAAACTTCATGAACTAATGAGTTTGCCATTAATCCCATGTTCCTAGAGTCCAACAGCATGACATCCACTAATTTAAATTGTGAACTACTGATGAAAAAGCAAACTATGTGCCTCCTTGGCAAGAATACCTTAGCTGTAACTATGCACAGTTCTATTCATTCTAATATATGGATTAGTGTAATAAAGAGTAATTTTATAAATCAATAAAGCTGTAGTAATGAGATTGCACTATAATATTCTGCTTCTAAATACTGGCACAGAAATGAATGAAAATTGCCATTTGTCTAAGTGTGGATGCAACTTACAGAAAGTGAAATTAGCTGACAGTAAATTAACAAGGTGATTATATACTTGCACTTATATTCCATTTCTCTAATTATATACATTTTTAGTAGCTTAGATAATTCTGCAGCCATGGCACACACCTTTATTTCAAAAGGTCCACATTTCATCTTTGTAAAAATTATCATAGTTACTTTCAGTAGAAATGTCTGTCTTGGGAAAGGCTGTGGCTGAGGGTGGTAAATTAAATACATACACTGGATAATTACAGAGCATCCTGAGTAGCTGGTTATTTTTAATCCTGTAGATCATTCACTCTGGGCTATTTAAAACCAAGCCCAGCCTGACCTCTGAAGTGTTTCCACATCAGTCACCTGCAGCCTCACCACACTGAGGCAGAGCAGTGGAAAAGCACAACATGGATTCAGATGATTATTCCAGAACAATGTGCACATCTGTATTAAATACAACAGCACAAAGGTGTGTGTGGGGAAGTGTTTAAAATACCCTTAACTCACAGGAGACCTGGGATGGAGGGTTGCTCTCACACATTCAGCACTCTTAAACAAATATATCATTGTCTTATTTATACTTTCCCATTTTAGGAAGTAGTTTATCAGGAGGTATAACCCATCATGCTTTATATCTGCTTTTTTCATGGCTGCTTGAAGAGCTATCTGATTTCTCCAAACTGCCAAAGAGAAGGTGTAGCCCAGTCTGAGAGCTTCATAACCCAAGGACAGCATTAAGCCAAGCTGTGAACTGGTCCAGCAGCAGCATCCAGCTCTGACAAAGAAAACAGCCATTGACCCCCTGCGATGTTTGGCTGAGTGGCTGGATTAAGACACCAGTACTAAAAACTGCATTTCATTGGCTATCAGATCTTCACTTGGCTTGGTACAAGTTTTGAGTAGGTTGTGCAGGAGAAGAACCATAGAAAAGGTAAGAAACAAATGGCTCTCAAACCTTTTGCCTGATGTTCCAGACCAAGAGCTGGGAGAAAAGGGCTTTGGAAAAGATGAGGGGACAAGACAGCATTTGGGACTGGGCACACTGTAAACTCTTACAAGATGAACTGTAAAGTCACAGAGCAAAGACAGACACAAAACCAGGGAAGTCCAATCAGCTAAGGTCACTGTTTTCCAGAGAAAACTTAAGGGTTTTCTAAACATTATACCTTTCCAATCCTTAACCAATCCTTTTCGCCTGCCATGAAGTAGTGGAGGAATTTTCCTATTTGGGGAAAGGCATGCAGTAGAGTTTTGAAGCAGAAATACAGTGAACAAGAACACAATGTCCAGTTTTACCAAAAAATAATGAAAATTTCTTGGGCAGTACCTTTGACTATTTCAACCAAAAGAAGAATACCCTGACAGTCACACTCCCAAGGCCAGAGACTTCAGTTTCTGGGACTGGAAGGCTCATGCAGTGTCCATTCACCTGGCTGGCATCCCCTATCTTCATGTCCTTTGTTATCCCAAAGGTTGGCAGCTCATAGCCTCTTGTTTGGGGCTCTCACCCAAAACTCAACCTGCATTTCAATCTCCAGCTCAATCTGTAGCTTTTGAGCCCAGCTACCTGGGCCAGGTGTATTCCTCAACAGCACCACTACACAACCTGACACCACTACTGGAAGAAAAAAATGCAACTCTCTTCTTTAAAACTGGGTACCAAAACATTTTAAATTCCACAAAACAAGATATCCTATTTTCTATTCTACTTCAAGCTTCAGATGTACCCTAAGATCAGACACCATCATTAAGCTCATAATAAATGGCATTTCCAACACAGAATGAACACCTGCAGTATTTAAATTCAGCTTTTATTCAGAAACGTTTGCTTCTCAAATCTGCATACATATGTGCACATATATCCATGAAGAGATATTCTTTATTTAAAAGCCATAGTACTAAATTTCAGATTATTTGATGTCCAACAGCTCAGCTGCCTCAATAGAGATTTTTTACCTCCTTCTGCTGTTTGTTAGCTGAGATACAACACAATGTGGGTCATCCCTGGTTGGGTGTGATATAAAACTCCTTCTTTTGACTTTAATTGGCCTTGCAGCAGTCAGGCAATTAGTTAATAAAACACCACACCTAACAGCAGGAAGATCAGTTCATTAGTCTAATCTCTGTGAAATTCCACTACAGAAAGAAAGAGTCATAGAAAACACACTGATTTTTGCCTCAAATTTGTTTCAGTGACCAAATCCAGTCTACTGAAAAGAAAGACTCAGAGAGGCTTTTTCCCATTTAAAAAAAAACAAACAACAAAACAAACAAACACACACCATTACCACCACGCCCATTCCACCACACTTCCACAGGACTTCAATATAGTTATTAAAAGCAGTCTTTTTCTTTGAACAACATACACTGAAAACACTGTCTCCATGGAATACTTTCTCCCCTAGCCCAGAGCCATGAAATGCTATAAAACTAATGGACTTTGAACTGTGATAACCTCATCACACTCTCAGAAAGTCAGGGTCTCCTGTGACTCCTCAAGTTTTGGCTCTGCCCACTCACCAACCCTTGGTTCAGATGGTTCTTTTTCCCTCACAAATCCTCCTTGGCCTCTCCTTAGCAGTTTTCCAGCTTCATATTCAATACTGACCAAAAAATGCAAATGCCTGTGCTAGAGCAGGGAGGATGCAGACTCCAGAAATCTGCACTCATGTAACCATATGGATGCACTTGCTGTAAAACTCAAGGGAGGGACTAGAACAGACAGCAAATCTACCCAGCAATATGCACATTTAGGCACTATTCCCTACAGATCCTGTCCCTTAATTTTACCTGTTCTTAACTGCTACCAATTCCTGCATATTTTTTTTTTCAGTAGGTCTGTATGCAAGGCATGTTTTAGTCCTTCATGATTGCTATCACTTCAGCTGGTTGAAAACATTCTCCTGGTTCACCTTCTGTGATGCTGATTAGATAACAGCTCAAGATGCTGAAAAAATGCCAAACATTGAGAAGCTGATTGGTGTTTGAGTTTCTGATTCATCCCTATTGATAACTGGAATGTTAAAATGTAAAAGAAATCAAATACATAAATTTAAAATATTTTCTTAATTTGCTGAAATAAAAACTATTACAATGTTTTGTTACAGTTCCTTTGCTTCAAATTCCACATCCACCAGCTCTAACACAGAAAGAACTTATTGTTTTCTAAGTGCAATAGAATACTAAAGAAAATTCAAGTTCCAATACATTCTCCTCACTTTTAATTAAAACATTTCCTTGTACAGTAAAAGCCTACTGGTTAGGTAGTGCATAACTCTCCATCTGTGCAGTCCAAAATTAACTGTCATGTTATTGATAATGTACACAAGCTCCTCCATTGATTTTATTGCTTTTCCGGTTGTACACAAACAATAAAAACCTCGCCTACAAATCCTGTCATCACCTAGGAGTTTCAGAGGATACACTCTCACAGGGTGCTTTACTCTGCCTTTCTGAAGCCAAGCAACACCCCTATAAAATACTCCAATACTTGGCTTAAATTATCTTTGCTTCATTTCATCTGATTACCTCCAGTTCTACCTTCTCTCTGCTAACTGTCCCTGCGTAGTCGTTTTCAGCTCTGCGTTCACACAAAACAATCATTCCATCACATTACACACTCCATCATTTTATTAGCTTCTTGCAAATAATTTTCTGCAAGTGCCCCAATTTTAAATGCCATTTTAAATTCATTTGCTGGTTTATCAATGCCCTGCTGGTGCTGCCTGGGCACCAGACAACACCAGATGCCCCAGGGAGCTGTAACACTTTCACTGCCGTGAGTAATTCCAGAGCATCTCCAGGTCCCCACCACCGCTGGTTTGAGTCCAACATAAATAAACAGCACACAATAATTATCCTCATGCAACTGCCTGGCAGCCCAAACAAATGAGCTGTTCTTTGTCTTGCCTCCAATTCCCTGCAAAGAAAAACACCACCAGGTTTTAGCTCGCAGTTGTGTTGGCATCACACAGAGGATGAGGAAGAAATCCTCAATACCCCAATTACCTCCTCAGCTTAGACACAGCTGGTGGAGGGTGTTGTGATCTGAGGTGTTGAGAAGACAGTTTCCCCAGAAATCTGATTTCTCATGCTGCTAGATCACTACATGCCTGGAAGATGAATGCCTGGAAGCACACAATCAGATCCAGGCTTTAGAAAAACCCTGAGATGATATTCTCTCAGAAGTATCTGTATGTTATTTGACTTAGAGGACAGTCGTGATTACCAGAGATAGACTGCTTTTCTTCAGCACAAGAATATCATATGACAGATAAGACCTTACTGAAAAAAAATAAAGTTCAAATCTAAATTCCAGCACTTATTTTCAAAGTGTGAAGCATTTATCCTTTGACAGCTGTGCTGAGTCCTTCAGAGGAGTGATGCAGGTGAAACCACTCTGCCAGACAGATGCTGGTACAGAACTGATAATGGGACTTGCTGCAAATCACCTGCTCAGTTCAAAGCACACAAGTATCCCAATTGCTTCAAGACCAATTTCCGTGATTGGTGTTAAACACATGCTCAAGCTTTTGCAGGATAACAGCCTTGGGGTAATAAATGTTTTGTGGAAAAAAAAAAAAGAAAAATGAAAAAAAAATTGTCTTTTGGTTCTGACTCAGGACACTGCTGATTTAAGGTGATCCCTGCTGCCCATGGTGGAGTGACTGGGCTGGGGAGAGGCAGTGGTTTCCATCTCCCAGCACCATTTTTTATAGAAATAGTTTCTCATCCTGTCAAGGATGAGTTGCAGAAAGGCAAAAGAATATAAGAGAGAAATCCCTGCTACCTCTGCCACTGCAGGATGAGGGTGACCAAAGTCCAATGAACGAGACATAATTTCATTGGAGGCAATTTAAATATTTAAAATAAAAATAAAACCAACACCCCAATCTTCCACCACACATCAAAAAACCTGAGCAGGTCTCATTTGTCAGTACATTTGCCTTCAAAATGCCTCCAGCAAGGTGGGAACATGAAACTGTGCCCATTTTTCAGATGGGTTATGGAGACACAGAACAGCCAAGCTGGCAGGCCAAGCCCAGAGCCGATTAGGAAGGAAAAAGCAGAAGGTCACTCGTGTCCCACAGTTCTGTGGCTAGCAGACAATGTTTGGGAGTTAATAGCATTACGTGCTCTGGGATGCTGATCTGTGCAGATAAACGTGACAGGCCTTGGTGATGGCTTCATCAGAGGGAACTGCTGACTCAATATGCAGGCATAATGGCAAGAGCTGTTTATGTGCATACATTGAAAAACAACAGATGACTTCTGGAGCAAAACACATGGGGAAAATTCTTTCTCGAGGCAGTACAAAAGAACCAAAGTAGCTAAAGCACTTTCCCACAGTGACTGTGCAGTAAAGTAAATTAGGGCTCTGAACAGCAACCATCCATTATCCCATGTATTTTAGCAATTCTGAGATTAATAACAGGAGAGGGCCAATAAAACAGTATTAGAAGAAAACACACATCCTTTTGATGAACAGCCACTCACTCCCTTTCAGATCACTTCATACCTCAACAGAAAATCTGAGGTTTGAAACATTCACTATAGCGTTTTTTCTACCACCATTGCCATTTAAATTCTGCTTTACACTTTCTAGATGAATGAATCACATTAATTATTTCTTTTTTCCCCTCTGACTGTTCAGCCAAATTAGGCTACTTCCAGAGTTGAAGGGGAAAACGCAATCATTAACGCTTCCAAACATCCATTTGGCAGAAAAACATGCAGAAGGGAAGACATTCCTGTGAGCTGTGAGAAATCATTGTCTATCACACAAATACCATCTTCTCTTTTATTGTTGGAGCTGTCTCTCACCTATACAAATTTTACTTGAGATAGGATAAGACTGTAAACAAGTGTATTTGAAAATCACAACTCTGAGACAACCTTCAAAACAAATAAAAAGTTATTAACACTTGTGTTGGGAGCCAATTCTCCTAGGTTAGAATTGTAAAACCTGCAGCTTGGAGAGATTCATTCATCTCTCTTCTAACTCTTATCAGTTCTTCCCAGCCCTCCATCAGAGACCACAAAACTGTTATTCCGAGAGCTGAAGCTGATTTCCTGGATCATTTTACTCAATGGGAATCTCATTTATTATTGAAAATAACAGAAACTTGACCTTCCCTGGAGACTTTTACAGAAGTTCAGACTGGAGGTGAATTTGTCCAACCTGCATAATGCAAGTCAATTCCTCCCAGGGTAAAGCAGCATTCAAAGGGAATGAGGCTGGTAGAATTGACCCTTTTGTGCATAATTAATGCAACCATTGATCAGCCACAGCTTGGATTAGGAATTTTTCTGAAAGATAAATACACAGTGATGAACTTACAGACTTTTAAAAAGTCAAACTTCGAGAAACCTTTGATCAATGAGAGGCTCTTGCTACCACAGACCTAAGCAAGTATTTTCCATGGCACACAGATCAGGGGCATTCAGAAGGAATGCTTCACACAGACAGTGGCAGCTGTGACTCTTGCTCTACATACAACCTCTCTAATGGACAAGTGAGTGATTTCCTGGTTTATTCCCCACTTGGTTGTGCAAATGATTCCCATTAGGATCAGTGGGAGCGAGGAGTGTGTGGCCATGAGAAGACACAATGAAAGCTCAGGAGTTGAAGATATCCACAGGCTATCTGTGGTACTGTTTCATGACCTTTAGCTTACCCTCCTCATCTGTCTGGAAACCAGGACTACAAGTTACCACAGTGTGTGAATTTACAAATAATAATGAATTCATCTAGAGTGATATACCTGCTGGCCAGGTAGCAATGGTCACAATATTTATAGAACTGGATTTACAAAGCTGCTTATTCTCACACATCCAGTGCTTGCTTTTCTTCCTCCTAGGCCTAACAGTAGTGCAGAGGAAAGTGAGTAGGCTTTTTTGCACACTCTGTGTTACACAGGGCAGTAACTTTGTGGACTGCTGATAGCACCTGTTTACTTAGTGACATCCTATTTTCCCATACACCATTCCCATGGAAAGGACTTCAGATTCCCAGAGTGATATTTAAATGTCTAGGTAAAAAATATAGCACTTACAGGTAGATTTAGAGGGAGTTCAGCATCAAAAATTCAAGTTTGCAGGAGGACTGGCTCTGCACTAGCAGCTACAAGTGGTCCAAATGGTCAGTGGCTTTGAAACCATGAAGAGCAGAAAAATAAAACCCCCTGTCATATCTTTCACAGATGAAGCTTAGGCAAAACTGCTCCTGCCTTCAGCTAGAGGAATGGATTAAATTACCTCCTTCAAGGTCCCTTCTGAAGTTTGCAAATCACAAGAGCTGGCAACACTGTAATCATGTAGCAGAATTTTCAAGAGGACAATGCAGTTGTAAATTATATAAGAGTTGTAAAAGTGTGCTGGTAGAAGATGATTTTTCTTTTCAAAGGTATCCAAGCTAACTCGTTCATCTGTTTAGAGCAGGCCTCTTTCAAAGGAGTTTTTACAAAGCACACATCCACGCTGCAGTCGCTCGAGGACAGAGCTCAGCAGCCAAGTATTTATGGATTTGTTAGGGCAGGTGCTGCATCTTACCAAGGGCAAGAGATCATGTGTCTGGATTATGAGCAACACTCAACTTCAAATCCAGCCAAGGACCTTTACACACCTGTGAGCAACACTTTGCAGCACAGACAGAGCCACACACTCAATCACAGAATACCCTGAGCTGGGAGGGACCCACGAGGATCATCGAGTCCAACTCCTGGCCCTGCACAGGACACTGCAACAACCCCACCGTGTGCCTGAGAGCATTGTCCAGACCCAAACTCTTTCCCTGAGATCCTGGAAGCCCACCAGGGCTGGGAGAGGAGGAAGGATGGAGAAGGGATGGAGGAGGGTGTTGGGTGGGACTCACTGCTGGGGCAGCACTGTTCCACCCAGCCCAGCTCTGCACGCTCCAGGATTGTATTTAATAATTTGCCTATATAAATTTTATATCTATATATATATCATTATACAATCGTTCTATATAGAACTGTTATATGTTGTCATCTATAACTCCACAATCAATGTTTGTTACAGATAATTACAGATTATCTATAACGACGAGCCCTTCACGACAGCAGCTCCAGTGACCGACGGGGACCCCGCTGACCCTGGCCAGCCCCCGGTGGGACCAGCTTTCCTTCCCGCTTCCACCCCAGCATCCCCAGGGCATAGAGCTCATTCCACAGAGCCCTTCATTCCCAGTAACATCCCGAAAGGACAATTCCCTGCCCTGTAACTCAGGTTTTACCCTGCGGCTGCCGCCGCCTCCCCCGCTCCGTGTCCCGGACCCCGCGCCCCCCGCTCACCTCCAGCCCCGGGGCAGCCGCAGCCCGGTGACCCTCACACCTCCACACGCAGGCTTACATAACCTCGCCTTGCAGATTAAAGGTTTAAAAGTTTGCCAGGTGCTGCGTTCCCGCAGCGATAAGCGCGGAGCTCCAGCCCGCTCCTCACTGCCAAGCGCCCCTGCCCTCCCCGAGCCGCTCCGTGTCCAGCTCCGACTGCTGGAATCTCACAGCACAGCCCGACAGCCCTCAGCAGGCTGCCCTCGGGTTCAAACAATACCCACTTCATTTTAAATGATGTTCTGGATAACCTTGGAGACAGCTGCGGATGATGATCGTGGTCCAGGCAAATGAAAGCCGGTAACACGCAACTGAGGGGAATGGTGGATTTTGTCTTTACAAACAAGCTGTGGGTCTGCTGGTAGATAGAACTAGCACTGGGAGATGAAAGAAACAATGGGAAGGATTCCACTGGCTGAGGAATGGAAAAAGATATTTGCTTTTACAAATAAACTCTAGGTTTGCTGATAAATGAAAATAGACATTGAAAGATGAAAGAAACAATAGGAAAATAAACCCCTAAATTCTGTAAGAATTAAAAATTAAAAGGGAGGGTTATACATTAGAGGGGAATCTTTGGGATCAGGAGTTCCAGGAAGTCTGGACCTCTCAAGTACCTCAGAAATGGGGAAAGAGAGAGGGAAATGCGGCCGGGAAATTGGGATAAAAAGGAGGCTGCATCCTCCAAAAATTTGAGAGACCCCAGGGGAATGCCCCATGGCCTCTCCCTTTATTCCAATAAAGGAAAAGGGACTCCTCTGTCTCCTTTTTGGACATAAACCTCTGATGTTTGTGGATTAATTTTCCTGACACAACTGAAAGAATGTATTTAGAAAGACAGGAAGAGATGGATGAACCAAAGGGCCCATGGTCTGCAACTCCCAGCTTTGTACAGGGCTGCAATTTTCTGCCTTAGCACACCAGGAGACCATGGTCTGTCTGTCTTCCTTCCTTCCCTTTCACAGTGTTCCAGTCCCTATCTTGGACAAAAATAGGTGAGATCAGAAAGAAAAAATGCCAGATTTTTGTATAATTTCAGTTATGTCAGATTTTCCCCCAATACATATCAAAATGTTTGGAGCATGTTAGCTGTTAAACCTCTGCTAAATTAGATTTCTCTCTTCCTCAGCTGCTTCTACCCCACAGCAAAGGCAGGGGACAACCTCTGTTTCTCCTGGAGACTGAAATTGCATCATCACAGGTGTTTCTGGTACCCTTGGCCCACAGGTAGCAGATCCACAAGAATCAAGTGACTCTATCTCTCAAATGAGTAGCTTGGACCTTAGGATAAAGTCCCAGTCTTCTCACCAAAGATGGATGAGAAGTTCAGATGGGGACATCCCTCCCACACTGGACCCTAAAGCCACTTCTATTTCCTTTTTCCACTAAGTAGTAATGGCTACACATGACACCAGTTGCTGCACCCTCATGATCTGCTTCAAGATACACTTCTTGTCACCAGCAAAGCAAATGGAAGGCCAGATCTGTCACACAGACTGTGCTGATTCATCTGCAGGTCAGCAGCAGGACTCATTTGTCAGGTCATCCAGACATGAAGGTGTTCCTAGTGGTTGAAGCCTGGAAGGTTATTTTTTTTCTGCTTGGAGAACCTGAAGGAAGGGCAAAGCTGGTTACCTCCCTCTCTGAGAACTAGCTTGGTTCACATGCTAAGATTAAAGAGCAGAATATGTAAAGGTTTGCACGATGGGTTCACACCTCAATTAGGAAAGTGTAAGAGAGCAGCAGAGTTATGCTCATCACTTCTGGAAAAAAAAAATTTTTCATCACTCACCAAGAGCTTCCTAGGGCAAGTTTCTAACTCATCTTCAGAGCAGTCCCTCCCTTACTCTGTGCACATCCTGATTTTGTAAATGCTGAATTTGTGTTACAGAAGTGAGCCTGGTTTGCAGGGGTCAGTCACTGCCTACACCCCATGCTCAGAAGTGAAAGTTTCTCATCAGACAGCAAAGTGCTAAAGACCTGTCAACACTTTCTAGGCAACAAGTTTATACAAAGTCTTGTATGAAAAGCTTCCTGCCCTTGCCCCTCTCCTTGTGCATGTCTCAAAGGACATGCAAATAGTTAATACTCAATTACCTTGATAAAATTACACATCTCCACTGCTCTGCATGTTTCACCTCTTAGCTCAGTGAAAACAAGCAAGACATCATTGTTGGAGTCTAGGTGCCTGCAAACATACAAATAAGGACCAGTAGAGCAGAACAGGAATGCATTACCCTTTCAAAGCTCTGCTGACACATGGGTCTGGGCTTCATTATCACCTCTGGAGTTTACAGCAGTGTATGCTATAATTAGAAGTGTGTCAGAACTCAGAGAGAGCACTGCAATCATCACTGGTCTCTGCTGGCATGAATATGATAAGCAGCAGAGCATGAGGCAGAACTTCTATCTGAGTTCTTAAACAGGGATGAACTCTCACCCTCTTCTCCTGTTTGAAAAAGATCATATTGAATGTTTTAAAGAAATCAGGCTGGTTCATTCTGCAGAAGTCCTTGGTCAATGCCAACCTCTTGCCTTTAATTAATGATGTTGTAAACAGGGCAGGGGGTAACAGGAGGAAGGGCAGACTGCAGTGAGAAAAAGGGTTCAAAATACCACTAAAAACTTAAAGAAAAACAAAAAGCAAAAAGCTTACCTCTCCCATGTCAAATACTATTTTCATAAAGGATTAAATATATATAAAAGGTTTTTATACAGCTGTACTAATAGATTGTTAAATATGTATACTCAAATGTTTCCTGGGGTAGAACAGCTCTGCAGGAGTAATTCCTCACCCTTAAATATTCACAACATTTTGGCAGACTTGCTAAAACTGGAGCCCACATATTTTATTTTTTTTTCTTTTGTTGCAGCAACCTGCAAATCATTCTGTGCTTGTGCATTATTGATATTTTCATGGCTGCTTGCTAGCTTCAGGTGCTTAATAGTTTTGCAAAAAGTGCATTAAACCCCAGTTTGTAACAAGCTTTTACACAACTGACATCCCAAAGAGGAATTTTTTTATGGGTTTCTTTAACTGCTTAAAGGCTGATTGCACACACTTATCTCTCACCACTGGAAGAACTATAAAACTAAAGTGAGATTTTATATCCCCATTTCAGGACACTAAAAGTATGGTGCTGTAATAGAAATGCTGACATTATTCAGTTATGGTGGTGCAACCTCTCTACCATAATTATGTACAGTTGGAGATAATAAGCACTGCTGATTCAGGAGAAATCTCTGATTGGGCTGGAAGATGGAGAAGTGCTGGATAATCTGTTTCCTGAGTGGCAACAGCAGGCTTAAAGAGCATAAACAGAGGAGCAGAATTGGTAAGGAAACAACAACAAAGTCCAATCATGACTCCTCAGAGATGCTCTTACTCTTTTCTTTGTTCATGTGATTGCAAGAGACCTAAAGGACTCATTCAGGACTTGTCCTAAAAGGACATTTTGACATTAATCTGCAAGAGGGAGCAACATCAATGGCCAGGAAAGGTTTGATTATGTGACTGAGACCCAGTCAAGAGAGCACAGAGCCCTGATTTTCAAAAGAACTGTGTTCATTTCTGGCCTTTGAAAAACCAAACCTCCTTGAAATAACTCAAGTTCACCTCCAAAAATGAAGAAAAAAGAAGAAAAATATCTCAACATGCATGTGCATATTAAAACTGAATAACCTGTAAAAAATTGCCTTGGAATCTCTGACTATGGAAAAAAAGCCCAATTAGAACTGTTTCAATGAGTAATTTTTTTTTAAAGATGGATGAAGTCTTTCCCTTCTTCTATCTTTATTTACTTTGCTTTGGGAGATGGTGGGAAGGGAAGGATCAGACAAGACAAGAATTTTGGTGAAAACTATGAATTCAATTCAGTGTTTTTCTGTACTGTTTCTCCTACCATACTTAATTTTTTACATATTTATATTAAATTTCCTATTAAATGATCATCCTCTCAAAAAATGCTTGTTTGATTGATAAAAAAAATTCCAAATGCATCACTATGACTGGCTCTAATTACTATTAATAAATACATAATGAACATTGATAAGATTAACAAACCATTCCAAAAATTTGTTACTATATTCACTCCACAGCTGGAACTCCAAATTAGCAGCAATGCCAGCAGGCTATTAATATTCTCAGATTAACAAAATGCAAGCAGATCATACAAGGATGAGCTCGAATTTTGCAAAATAAAATACCTGGGCAAATATTTAGCACAAAAGAGAAAGATGTAAGTTAATATTTGTTTAGCATGGGGTATTATGGAGACAGATAGAGTGGGAGTTGCAATATTTACTTGGAGGGAGGGAATTTAGGAAGGAATGGAATGTGTTAAGGAATGGAGCACAATGTCCTTACCCAGGGCATGGGACAGAGCTGCTGAGCGTCCCAATGGTCCCTTGATGCTGATGAATTTTAGGAGCATGGCTGCACATCCAGCTCCATCCCGGGGCTGGCAGCAGGTAAGGATGTGGGAGAAGGGCTCTCCTGGCAGGAGAGCCAGGCTCTGATGGGTTCAGGGGTAAAATCTCCTGGGAGCTGATGGAAGCAGGATGTGGCAGCGCTGTCCGAGCATCATCCGGACCCGTGCTGCCAGGGTGGGGACAAGAGTGCTTCCCTTTGCTGATCCCAGCAAGATCCCAGTGAGAACCCACAGTGCCCCACACACACCAGCAGCCTCTCCCCTCCCTGAGGTCAGAGAGCCTGGTCTTGGCTCTAAACCAGCCCCTGTCTCCTTCCCATCCTCCCCAAAACCATCCCACTCCTCAGCACAACCTGCAGCTCCGTCTGCCCAGCTACCTGGCATCACCCAGTGCTCTGCAGGAGAGGTCAGGGAGGAATACACACTTTCTGCTTGGCTTCCCATTTGTCTGATGCCCTAAGGCACTCACAACTTAAGATGTATTTCTTTTTAAAGTAAGTGGAATTGAAATAAATCCATACTGTTCGCCAGTTTCCAGCTTACATAATCAAAGTCAACTGTGCATTCACAAATTCCTCCCTTCTCTGCAAGCTAATCTGACAGTAGCAGGGGGGGAAATAATCTCCTGTGGCACTGTCTCGATTTCCCCAGGAAAATAAAATGCCTTCAGTTTATAATGACTTAGTAATGAATTAAACATTTTGAAATCCATAAAGGAACCTCAATAATAAGATATTTAAAAACTGCAGACACAGTCAAAGCAAAGACAAAAAAAAAAAGGAAGCAGAAATATGTTTGAAATGAAGTGGAGACAAATCACAAAGACACGGATGTGATGAAGCAAGGCAATAGGTGCAGCCAGGAGAGGGGGGAGAATCCATTCACCAGCCTGAGTTCACCCATTCAACATCCACTTCCATCAGATGCTGAACAAAACAAAGTTACTGCAGCTATAGTTTTCTTCACTTATCCAAAGGACCTAACTGGAGTTTTAATACACAGAAATATCAGAGTTTTCAAACCTTTTGTTTGAAAGTTGGTACAGGCACCCTGGTTAAATGCAACTCGGTGACTCCACTACACTGGGGAGTGCTGAGATCCAGACATTTGCATGGCTTAAAATGGCTGCAGCAGTTCAAGGCTTCTGTAACTTACTGTGCACAACACCATGGAGCACAGGAGAAGGGTCTCTTTCCTGGCTATACACTATTTTAAATTTAACAAAGCCAATGTAATTAGTCCCATGAGCACCCCTCCAGTAACAGCTTCAGCTCCCAGCACTAGTGAGCTGTATGCTATGCAGTAATTATGCTACCAAGCTGTCAGAGCCTCCTTATCTGCATGCAAATTAGTTCATATGCTATACATCTGCTGTAATGACAGTATTAAACCAAGAATTTTATAATGAAGCCATCCTCTTTATAGCAACATAGCACAATTACTTTATTAACATATTGCACATCTATGTCTGTAACTGCTCCCAGTCAAACAGATGAATTTTCCATTCCTCCATACAGCATGATCTTCACTTCTCTCCCTGTATCTGTAAATAAACACAAAGAACAGGAACAGGAATTTCTGAACTACCTCTGTACAACACCACTCCTCCATTGTTCCTGGGGAAGTACCGCACCAAATGCCATTAAAGCGTGACAAGGTGAAGAAGTATTCCCATAATGCTCCGAAAGGTTAGGAGATGAAACAGTAATAATCAAATCAGCAGCTGTTTGCTCCCAGCCCTGACATCAATCATCAGCTTCTGTCACCCGGGGGCTGCCAGCACCGAACGGCAGCGGGAGGGGCCCGGAGCCCCCCAGCCCCGGCGCAGGAGGGACGAGGAGCAGAGAAGGGAAGGCGAGGCGAGAAAAACCTTCACACCTGGGCAATGCAGACCGGGTGCCCGCGAGGATTTCTGCCTGGAAAAGGCGAGCTGGTGGCAGCCCCACCGCGGAGAGGGCGCGGGGGATGCGCGGGGGATGCGCGGGGGATGCGCGGGGGATGCGCGGGGAGCGCCAAGCGCGGCTGCCGCCCGCACCGCCCATCGCAGCATCCTCATCATCCTGCCCCTCCGGAACACCCAGCGCTTCTCGGCCTGCCAGCTCTCGGCCCAGACCTCTTGCCAGCGCTGCTGTTGGGAAAATTTGGTGGCTTCCCAGTCCAAGAGCTTTTTCTCAGTTTTTTTTTTTATTTTTCTTTTTTTTGGTAGAGGTTTGGAATACTTTACAAAGGTTATTTACGGTAACTAACCCCAAATGAATTTAACTGGTAGAGGACTTCATTAAATTTCCTTGTGGGCAGATGATGAGTTCTTCCCTTCGTTATTTTGTGAGCAACTGCTCAATTCTTCTATAATTAAAAATTTAAAAAAAACACCAACCAACCAACCAACCTCAAAACCCACGTAGAAAGCTAAGTGATGATCAGCTCTAAACCTTCAGTAGATATTTACACCTATTTCTCAGTTTAGGTCTGTTTTTAACCTTCCAGCTCTATTACCCATGGATCTGCACCCCAACCTTCCTGCAAGGATGCAGCCTTGAAGCCAGCTAGCTGCCTCTCCAGGGTGATAAGGAAAGGTCATTTATAATAATGGGGAATATCAATTCAGGGACCTTATTCCACTTAAGCTGATACAGGTTATTTATCCTTTTGACCAACTGGTTGCTTCTTTAAAATCATCTTGGGAATAGAGCAGTTGTGCTTCATGGGCATCCTCCACGGACAGGAACAAAGACAAGTGGAAGTGGAGGGAAAAAACCCAACAAAAAACCTTTTCCCCTTTTCATGTTACATTTCCCCATGCACCAAAAGGTGTGGAAAGGTCTCCACCGAAGTTTCAGCACTACTTTGTTCTCCATGCAAATCACCCCTTTCATCAATTATCTTAAAGCCATTTATACACACAACTGCCATTTCAAAGCCACAAGGAGATAGGTGAGAATTACCACGGGCAGCACAAAGATGTTCAAATACTAAACAAATCCAAATCGTCTCTTAAAAATCTATATTTACAGCCTTAGTAAAGCCCTGAGTACTGACACCACAGTGCATAAAACAAGAAACAAAAGAGCTAGGGAAAGGCACAGAGCAATGCTTCTTTCTCCTCTACAAAAGCTTGTTTTATTTTTGTCAGCATAACCTGTAGTTTGCTGGGTTTCTGTGAGATCAAATATTTGATCAGTTTATGAAAGGGATGATATTATGTGTTTGCCTGAGGGAACAGGGTCACTGGATTTCATGACCTCTGAGTTTATTCCAGTATTTAGTTCCCATGAGAAAAGTACTAAATTACTGTTTTCCTCTGGGAGAAGGGAACACAAAATCAGAATATATCATAGTCCTCCTGCAGCTACTAACAAGATCTTCTGTAGCCTTTGACACCAGCTCATGAAATAATGCAACACAAGCCACCTTATTAGCACTCAGTGGGCACCCAACCAAAGGACTGTGCTTTCAGAGCAGCCACTCAGCCCTGTCTGCTGGAAACCTCTTCTACTGCTGTGCTGCCATTTAAATCTCTCCTCTGCTGCTGCTGACAAAGGTGAAGTCCCCTAATGTCCACCCATCATTAACTGCAGTGGAGCTGGGTCATGTGCTGGGGGGGCACTGATCTCACCCAGCTTTCCTCTGGCAGGGCAGACACCTCAGACTGAGCCAGTGCTTCAGATCCCTGTGCTCCCAGGGCCCAGACACAGCCACAGTCAAACCAGGGCACTGCTCAGGCCAACAGCCACCTCATGATGAGCTCCAGGAGCATCAATTTATCTGCACTGGCCTTAAAGGTCTTCCAGAGCATTAGCTCAGATGGAGATGTTGGCAAGTGGGTGAGATGGATGCTGCCTCAGAGCATAACCCACCCAGCATCATCCCCCCAGTGTCACCAGCCTGGCTGTCTCAGTGGCCCTGAATTTTGGTGTCAATCCTTCATTATCACTGTAAATCCCTCTGTATTTCACCTGACAGACTCAGCTTCTTCATCCTGTACCTGAGATTGTGCATCCACCCTCCTCTCCCATCTCTGCTCCTGTGTCTCAGGACACTCTTTCAAACTTGGATAGGTTTTTTTTTTAGATTCACTGGTACATTCTCCACCACCTCCCTCTCCCCATATCCATGATCTGCCACAGGACAGTTCTCTTCTGCCATCACCTCATCTCTTCTGCAATCACCTTCTGCCATCTCTTCCAATCTCCAGCTCTCTTCCAACAACTGAATCAACCACGAGTCCCTGGCTCTGCCCTGGCAGCTGAGTTACCACTCCTGACACTTCTGTTGCATTATTAAAGAAGAAATTCTGCCATCAGCACACTAATCTGCTAGGAAATAAAACCACATGAAAATCACCTGCAAGGTGTGCTATTTTAGGTGGGACTGCTAATGTAGGTCATGTTTTTATTTTAAAAATTCCTGCTGATACAATTTGGAAGGAAAATCTTGTCCTCTGGGTTGCATCTGTGTTTATTAAGAAGTCTCTTATGGATTCTCAATTTTGAATCTTCCCACCATTGTTTTTTAATGAAAAAAATCACATAAGCATATGTAATTTTCACTGTGTAGGAAGCCAACTCTATGCTCACAGCTCGTGCATTTTGAGTGATATTCAAGAAAATGAAAATCACAGTTTGACATTGAAAAAAAGAGTAAATTTTGACAGTGAAGAAACACCCAAAGCACTTGAGAATCAGCTCAGGATCACTTCTTGATCCTGTTACAATTCTGTCTGCCCAATTCACTGAGATAAGTATCATGCAGGCTTCTGTTATAAGCAAATCTCCCCAAAGCCCATTTTACTCTGGGCAGCCAGTCCTTGAAGAATTTAACGTTTTCCATGAAGCTCTGGCATTTTCTCTCCCTCATGGTAGCAACATTGGTGCATCTGGGAACTTGCAGCCACAGACCAGGCCACAGAAATCCTGCAGAAACACCTTGAAATATTGAAATACTGAAGTGACCTTGTTTTTTAACTTATTGTAATAGACTTCATGTGTACATGACCCACATTGAAACAGTGTATGGGCTTTTTTCTTTCTTCTTTTTTTTTTTTAACATTTGAGATTGCTATTGCTCCTGAGCAGAGTTTAATCATTAGAACATTTTAATTTTGTAATTAAAAAATATGGAAGCCAATCCCAAACTGGGAGTAAAATGACTGCACTTCATAAAGAAGAGCTCTGACAAGGGATAAAGCAATTTATTCACTCCTTCCTTCACCTAGAAATTAAATACTTCACAAAACATCATCAGCAAGACACTCAATTTGTAGACACTAATAACCTTGGCAGTGTCCTTGCAGAGCAGAACAGCTGTTGAGTTGATGGGCACCATGTCCCAGTATGGAAAAGCTACAGCTTTCTCCACTGTAAATGCTGTGGTTTTCTGCTTTTCAGGCACTCCTTTGTGCCTTGCTTGCAAGACAGCCCTGAACAGAAATATTGCCACTAACATTGCTAACTGTTAACCTGAAAAATTGCTCTCTTCTGGCATTTGTTTTAGGTGTATTTAAATCCCAGCAAGCAACTCTTGTTGCTTTCAAAAATTAAAGTAAACAACAAAGTGTGAGCTTTTTCTGAGATTTTCAAGTGCTAAAATTCAGTTGCCACCATTTAGCACTGACCAGAGCCCAGCTGTGCTGCAGCACCTCAGTGCAAAGTCCCCCTTAGACCAACTGTGCAATTAAATAGGGTGAAATAAAGGAGGAAAACTCACTTCTCCTTGCCTATGCATTGGGCTAAATGCATTCACACTCTCACTTTTTGCAGCTCACCTTCTAATTGTAACATCTTCTTGACAAAGACTTTATATGGCTCTCCCATCCCTCAGTAGAGAAAGAAGAAAAGGATGCAGCATCTTCCTCGGGCACTCTGGGGAAGCCACCAGGCTGCAACCTTTATGTGGTGTCTCTGAAATCCTTGTTCCTGCTGTGCTTTCCCAGAATGGTGTTTACAAGAGTGGGCAGGGACAGTAAAACAGTGTCAACCTCAAAAGATCAAAACCCATCACTCTGAAGAACTGGTCTGGGCCTGTGATTTCCAAATTCCCTTTATCTGCTGGGGTGTGTGCTCAGTGCTTTGTACTGTTAACAAAATAAGCAATGGTGAGAAGAGGAATTTTGAAGGGCTTCTCACATCCTATCAATAACCATCCCCAAAGGGCAATGCTAGCTCGTTTTTCCTTTTAATCTTGCCAGAGAAGAAAGGCAGCTTGCACCTAGCAACATCTCACAGAAAACCATATGGCTCAGGATGCCAGGGACTGCTCTTTTCCCCAAAGCTAAAAGAGACTTTACCAGGTACATGGCACGCAAAGTTTGTCTACAATCCTGCTTCCAAATAGGAACACATTTTAGTAATTACACTGCCAATTAGATTTTTGGTATCTCACATGGTGCAAGGTCAGGCAGAAGACACTAGGAAAGACAGAGACTTAAATCCAGTTTTATAATCCCACTCCTAAGGCCTTCAGGAAGTTGGATTATTTTAGTAGAAACCTGAGAGGTAAAAGCAACAGTTCTGCTATTGTTTATTACCTTGTGTGAAGTGATTAATACAGCAGTTTATTGTCTCAGTTGCACAAAAGAACTATGTGCCAACTCTTCCAGCTGAGCAAAAAGCACCATGTTGCTTTGAAATTAAAAACAACATGGAAGAGTGCCAAGGGTGAAAGGTGGGGAAAATCCAAACTTCCCTCAAGCAGAAGGAATGAAAGAGTAGAGCTATGGCACAAAACACCTTCCCTACCTTTGCTTCTGCTGCTTTTGGGTTTACAAGAGAGTTGTGGTAAGCTCACTGAGAGCCCAACTGACAATCATTAGAATAATAAAATCTTAAGGGGATGGAATAGACCTTAAAGATCACCCAGTCTCAGCTGTGCCTGGCATGGGCAGGGACACTTGCCACTATACCAGGATGATCAAGGCATTATCAACCTAGCTTTGAACACTGCCAGTCTCCTTGGGTGACCTATTCCCAGTACCTGACCATCCTCACAGTAAAAATCAACCCAGGTGTGGATCACGGCAACTGAGAAAATCAAAGAGAATCCATTGAGAAAATCAAAGTGGATCCTCTTTTCTAAAAAGAGAGATCTTTAAACACTAGTTAATATGAGACCTTACAAAGTCAACACACGCCCTTGTCTGTTACATATTGCTATTTTATGTTGTAGAATATCCACTGACATCTCATTGCATCCATCCTTCTCCTCTGCTCACAGTAACACAGGTGGGCAGAGGTGGTGAGCAGCCATCCATGCTACACCGTGGTTTCCCAGCCTTCTTTGTCCATAATGGCCTAAAACCAAGGCCCCTCCTGGCAGCTACTGGCTTGTCAAGGTGCCAGGACCACCAGCTACTGTCCAACAGGTTGTTTCACAGAGTCCCTTCCTGTCTACATCACTTTGCATCATATCTTGTTGGCAATCTCACATATTGATTTCATGCTGAGTGTCTGCACACCCAGCACAGCTCTGACCTGTGACCAATGTGCCCTCCTCAGGCTACCCCACACTATGCTAAGAATAAAAAACACTGTGAGAGCTTCAAACCTGCTGGCCAACAGGCACAAGCTGTAAGCTTAAACTTTAGTTTTAAGTCTAAGCAATGCTAGAACCAACATCAGTGGTTAGAACACTCCTCAGCTGTTACAAACTCACACAACCTTTATTCATCACAGCCCATCTGGAGATACAGAGGCCATTCCCAGCAGCAGTCTGCTGAACCCCTCTGCAGCTTTTCCTTCTTCTGCACTGGTGCACAGAAAAATTAGAAAGACTCTGGTTTAATAAAAATACATGCACTGTAACAGAACATGTTTTTACATCAATATAGGAACTCAGCAGGAAATAATAAAACACTAAAAAAAAAAAAAAAAAGAGAGCTTTTAAGTGTTACAGCTTTCCAGTCTGATTGCACAGCTCTCTCTCCAGTCTAGAGATGGGCCTCTCATAGAGTAGGTAAAAATTTCCATGCTTCAGTACCATAAAGCTCTTGTTTCTTGAGCTCTCTAGGAAACCTTTGTAAACTCCCAGCATCTTGGCATCTAGAAGAGCTGTGCTCAGTGCAGCATAAATCCACACCCATCCTGTCCTCAGCCCTGACACATTGAATTTTGTGAGAAAAAAAGAGGATTTCCCAGCTACCTGGGTGATATTAGAAATATGTCATGTGGAAGATTAATTTCTGGGTAGAAAGCAGAAAAGAAGAACTTTCTTTTGCTGGACATGATTTTTTTTTCTTTTTAAGGAGAAGATGTCACAAGGTCAAAGTTTAGCTGAGATGGTGAATTCAAGTATATATGATAAGTGTATCTCAGTTATCACAACCACATACTTTCTATACAAATCACATATTTTACTGTTCAAAATCATATTTAACACAGAAAGGCCAATCTTCTCTGAAATCTAGGACTGATTTACATAATGCACCTTTAAAGTCCCTTTTTAATGTGTTAATTCCTGTTAATAGAGAAAGATGTTGCAGGCACAGGCTTAAGCTTGGTACATTCTGCTGTGCTCCCCCTAAAACACTGCAGCAGAACTCTCATAAAATAGCAGAACTCTCATAAAATAGCTATTTAGGAGCTGCATGGTGCCTCTTTCTGATCAGGAGTCATTGTGGAGTGATAACCTATGGATCATGCAAAATTCACTGCTCATTTGCCCCTGTAAAGGCTGGGAGGAAAACAAAAGGAGCTGGTGACAATCCTGCAGCAAAGGCAGGGCTTTGGAAGGCACCTCAAAGGATGCTCAAAGGTGCTCACCTCCCACTGCACCCAGCTGCTCCTGGAATTCAGTGGTGCTCGGGCATCACAGCAGAAACCTTGGCACCTTGTCCTCTGCTCTTACTTCTTCCACATATGTTGCCTTCAAAAGGCATTTTAAGACCAAAGGATGAGCCAAAAACCTGGGGGAGGCTTTTGATCATTCCCAGCATGGAAGGTCTTATGTGGCATTCCCAGTTTCTGCAAAGCAGGAAATACAGCAGTGCTGTTGCCATTGTATGTCTTTATATCTAAAGAAACATATGCTCAGAATTCAAATGAGAGAATTTACACTTTACATAGACTGAGTTTTCTTTAATGTTTTGCTTCTTCCTGTCCTCTCTTCTTCAGGTTTAAAGGAATCCCTCCTTTAAAGCAACCTTCTATAGGACAAAATACTATTCTGAACTCTATTATGTATCTATCATAACTTGGTATATTAAAGTGGCTAAAATTCTGGGAAAGTTATAAAACTGGTGCTGAAGTTGATCAAGACTATAACCTACACTCACTAGGCAATAATTTATGGACTACAAAAGCTACTCAATCCTCCATGTTTCTCAATTATTTCCAACACACAACAAGATTAACATAAAATCCAGGCAACATCAGAAAGCTATAACTGTTTACAATAAATCAGCCACTTCCCCTTCATTAGGCTTTGCACAGTTCATAGCATTTCCTTCCTGGAAAAAATCATGACTAGTTACTGTCTGCTTTCAGAAACAAAACTATCAGTAACATTTCCACAGGGATCATCTGAAATGGATTTCTAATAACATGCAGGTTAAAAGGTTTCTTGTTCTCCCCTTTCTGCATCCAGCATTCAAACTTTATGGTCCCAATGACACTATAAAAGGCACATGTGCTTAATAACAAAACTGGTAAAGAAGTATGTCTTAAAACATATAACTGCATGTTTAAATATAGAACAGACATGAACTTGGGCACTCCTGCAACACAGAGGAACAGGTTCTATTTATTCCCCCAGCAGCCAGCCTTAGAACAGGAATAACTGACACAGCAGATAAAGGCTCTTACCCTGGGCTGGTTGTATGTAGCACTTCATCAGGTTCACTTAAAGACACTTTGCTAAAGCAGAGATGTATTGTTATCCCTGTTTTACAGATAAGGAAAACCTTCCCAAGGTTACAGAAGAAGGTCAGAAACACATATCTGCAACCACCACCTACATACCTGAACTACTGTGCTTTGCCCATTAAGCCACACTCCAAGAGCTTCACAGATTGAGTATTGTTAGTGTTAAATGTAAACATTTAATATAAATATAAACATGTAATGTTATGTAAACACTTAACTTGGTTTCTCAACAAACCTGAGAGAACTCACAGTATTTTACCTCTTAAGTTGAATTGAATTAGGCCAACCTTGAATGTGCACAACACTGATGGCCCTAATTTCTCTCTCTATAAATGCAAGGGCTCGTAGCATTACTTCTGCATAAATTTGGAGGAAATACAGATGGCCCTGATGCCCTTAAACAGGAAGACCAAGAAATATTTCAAGTCCTGACAATCCCAATTTGGTAATGCTTGCTAAATCTCAAGGTGGAAGACACAAGAGAGAGATTCCTGAATTAATACATTGACATCAGCTCAGAGCCTTCTCTTGGAGGAACAGCACAAAACACCATGACACAAGTTAGGGTGATCACACAGCAAGCAGTCCCCACAGATGAAATGTCCTGTATTGCTCTGTGAGGGAGGTGACACCCAGAAAATTTCATGCTATCTGGACCATATCTCCCCCCATACCTCCATCACAACAAAACCTGGTTTTCAGGTAACATTGCCCTCCATCACATGAATTTTGGCCAAATGAGCTGCAGATGGGAGCCCCTTCTGACCTCCAAAGGCAAAGAGAACCCTCAAAGCATGTCTGCTTAGAAGAGTCCAGAATAAATGTTCTTTTCAGTGACTTCTTTGGTTACCTTTACTGTCCCTCCTGCTTCTCTATCAGGGCACCAGCCTGGCAGAGCAAGCTCAGACCAAACATTGTAAGGCTTCAGAGTTTTACAGCTGCATCTTTCTTTGGCTTTCCCTCCTATGCCTCTGTTTGGTGTCTTGTTTTAAATGGGAAAGCCCAAAGACTTCATTTTTATAAAGTGCTTGAACAGTCTATTTGATATAAACCTCATTTTTCAGAGGTGTCACATACCTTGGCTCCCACTGAACACAAAAACATCACAGCTCTGAGCGGGGGGCAGCGGGGCTGGCATGGCCAGGCAGCCAGGCTGTCCCACAGACAGGGCTGGTGGCAGCCAGGGCACACTGCTTGTCCCATGAAGGCCACCTGCAGTCCTGGGAGGCACGTAAAAACTAGAAATATGGGGTTTTTTTTAGATGAGGAAACTCAGACCAATACAATCAGTGCGTGGCTGGAAGTGACAGAGTGGAAATGCTGGAACCTTCATTCCAGACTGTTGTCCAAGGGAAAGTGCAGCCCTTATTTACAACTCTCTGTTTCACAGCTCAGCCACTGAGGCTCGCCTCAAAACTTCACGCAATTATCACTTGGAGATCTGTGTTTTCTAGGGGGGTTTATTCCAAAATACAGCAAGAGGAACAAATGAAATGAATAAGCAACAGCTTTCACGGAGGAAGCAACTGAGAACCACTTGTGCCAGACGTTCCTGCCCAGGCTGCCCTGCCTGGTTTGGTGGTGACAGCGTGGAAACATAAAATGTAACTGCATTTCCCACAAAACTCACATCTCCCACTGCGAAAACTCACACTGACAGCACCAGGGCACTCAGAGGAAGTGGCTGCAATGTTAGCATTCACCAGGAATCATTCCACAAATAATGGAGCTACTGTTCCCATTTCCAGGCGGGAGAAGCACATGGCACGGGAGCACCTACGCCAAAAGGGGCTGCACTGACAAAGGCAGATCCAGCACACACTGATTATTAAGGGTGCTGTACTGGGAAGTAGTGGGGAAATAGGACACTCTGGACTCTCCAGAGATAGGATTCTATTTTCATGGTTAATTTTATGACTACAGTAAGGTATTTAAGCTACCACACCCAGCGGTAACTAAAGTTTACATGGTTTACTGAGGTCAGAGAGGATTTGTCTCATGAATTTTTACATCCTGCAAACAATCCCACTATTCTGAAAACACCTGCACAACTGTCATGGCAGTCAACCAAACAACAATATTTTTTCTCCTCTACTAAACTATTTCTGACATGCTCCATTTTATCCAAGAGCCAGAACACTTTTTCAAAAGCAAAATCACTACATCTCGACAAACCAGGAGAATGAGAGGAAACACCTTGGGCAATCATCCTCAGCAGACTGGGAGAAGTGGAACAACCCCTTCCCATCACACACAAGGAATTTCAAGTTGAAACCCATTCTTTGGAGAAGGCAGAGCGAGAGCAGACAGTCAGAACCTGCTTGCTGTAGAAAACCAGTCTGCAATCTCGATTACAAAGTTGCTGTTATGATACCATAATACACTTTTTAAGCAGCTCATTACCAATTTATTAAACATTAGGGCTTCTTTGAGACTGCTGGAGATTATTGTTTAAACTGCTATTTAAAAGTGTTCAGACTCACAGCATGGATAATTCATTCTTATGCCAATACAGATACACATATGGGGGGTGTAGAGCTGCATTACAGCTCTTTTTGAAAAAGTGGTTTTGCATGCTAAGTGTGCTTTCTCACATCTGGACCGTGAGCTAGATAAAATAACTTCCAAATAACAAACCATAACTTACTGGAGCCCTAAGTGTCACTTCTAAATAAACATAAATATTATTCTGACACTTGGATACCTTCTACAACAATAAATAAAGCCATTAATACAGACAAGCAGGCATGTCTCCATGTTCCAGGAGATGCCAGGCCATCACCTTTTGAAAGGGTCGTGTGGCTTTAGAGAGAGGTAACAACCTCATTAAAGCCTTTAGTCTGTCTGGAGATTTTCTCATTTGTTTTGGGCTGAGATGACTTTTTTTTTTTGTCACAAAGGATTAACAAACAGAAGAGGAGCAGTGCTTCCTTCTTCAAGTTCTTATTTTTAATAAGAAAAATAAATATTAATTAGAATACAAACCAAGAGCAGTCCTGCTGAAGTGGAAATTTTTTTTCCGGAGACTGGGTAACCATGGAGTAGAAGGTTGCAATTAATTGACTTATACACCAGGAACCTTCAGTAAAGAGTGGTCAGTTTGAACTTTGGGCTCAGTAATGAGCTCTCCAGTTCCCTTTTTGACAGAATGAACCACAGCAGTGCTGCATGACTCCAGTTAGCTTCATTTTATAATTACAAGTCTGTTCTTTACTATTTTTCCCCAGCTTAAATACCACTTTTTCAAAGCGATGCTAAGGGAAAAAAGAAATTGAACCAATTTTAATGAACTCATGCAAATATAAGCCTGGTGAAATGAAATCACAGACCTAAGCAGAATACTGCATTGAACACATTTGTATGTTTTATGCTAAGCTCATCTAAATTTGAGTAATTGGACCTAATTTGGCAATCTGCACAATCCGTTTGCAAACTTCCACCACTGAATTTTAAGTATGAGCCTGGAAAATCATTAACATTTTTATTTATCATGGTGGCCCAAATCCAGCACAGTACTAAAATCTATGTTTGAATGTTTTGAATGAGGTCTTAGCACATGCACAGCATCCAAGAGTTATCAGGAACTCTAATTTCAGAGAAAAGTCACTGATATGTTCAGATCACATAATTTTAATCTTAAATCAATCTCAAATCTCTAAAGATTGAGAGTGGGAGCCTTCTTCCAAAAAAATCCACCATCTTTATTCCTCCTCCATGACACACTATCTGAAAAACATTCCCCAGATCAGAAAAGTTGCTCTATTGCTTTTCACCTCCACCCTTCCCTCTTCTCCCAGAAATCCTCTGACCTGCTGTTTCCCCCTCATGCAGATGTTCACCCAGTGCTTTTCCTTTGTTATGCACCTGTCTCCACTGAGCAGTGCATGAACTGGATGTGCTTTCCATGCTCCAGGAGCAGGGTGGTAGCACCAACCCAGTTTATTAAAGGCCAGTTCTCTCATACTCTCCCCCACGTGTTTTGGCTGCAGTGAGGGTTATTTTTAATTTGTGTCTCATCTTTGCTCAACAAAAATAGGTGTTGAACTTAAAAAGATGTTCTTGCTCCTTAAAATACTTAATAGGAAAGAAAATTGTTTCCCATTCAACTGTATTCATTACCTATGTTTTTTTTCTGAAGGCATCTCTATAAAGAGAAGCCAAACCACCCTTTTCCAGGTGAAAAGTGCCAGTCTGGATTTGGGTCAAAGCCTGTATCCATTGCAATGGGAAGATTCACAGCATCCCAGCAAATCACTCCAGTCAGGGGTGTAAGCAGCCTGCAGTGGCACCATGAACCCTCTCCACACAACCAGAGCAGCCCCACTTGGCTATGGCTGTGTGTCAGTAAAGCCATTTTAAATCACAGGTAAAGCCAAGATCTGTTAAGGCAGAACTGTGGTAGATCACATGCAAGTTTAATTTCTTTCCATGTGTCCTCAGGAAATGTGTTAATTGCTCACAGCTCTAACACAGACTTTCAATACATCTGCAAGATGCAGCAACACACACTGAAGGGAAGATCTGATATTTTTCAGAGCATAACTGAGGGATATTTAGTACATTTCAGAATGGTGGCTTTACCTCTTCTCAAGCCTCCTTCTACTAAACACCATTTTTCTCCCACTGGCCTGACTGGATCCTGGGTACCCACCCATCACTGGTGTGGCAGGATGCAGCTCACTCCCACACTTGGCCAGAAAGCTCAGCTGCCCTCAGGACTCCACAGGGGGAATTCTGTGCCAGGACAGGCTGGTGGAGGATGGCTGTTAACTCTGTGTCATGATGAGCAAAATCTGCAGCCCAGCATTTTGAATCCCAACACGTCCTCCCTCCTCCATCTCTTTCTCAAATCATTTCCTTACACACTGGATCACAAATTGCTGCCAGAAATTAGATTCCATATTTTTGCAGGCCATCTTAAGAACTGTGACTTGAAGGAATGTGATTCAGGCAAGAATTCAGAGGAGCCATTCCTGGGGATTTCCCCAAATCAGAACTGCTTTGCACAGGATTAATTTTGCTCCCAGGACTTTCACAGCATAGTCAGTTACAAAGACCTGCCTTCTCTTTTACCATTGTCATGATACTGCTGTACTCAAATTCTAATTAATCTGAGTAGTAAAAACCAGACCTTTTATTTTGCAACAGGAGAAAAATTTAAAACTTATTCAGCTCTGACACATTTAATGCAAATTGCTGCTTAGGTGGAGAGAAGGCCCTGGTGGAGAAGAGCTCATGCCAGACCTATCTGTAAGAAAACAGGTCATGCACAACAGCATCCCACAGCCCTAAGTCTCTTTATAAGTCATAAACTCACCAACCAAACCATGCTTTATGTTGAGGACATGCTGTTCCTTTGATCAGGAACTAGCAGGCCCTCACTAGATGGGTGAAGAAGAAATTACCAGCTGCTCAGACAACACCAAATCCAAGAGTCTGCCTTCTTTTAGAAGCCTTTCCCTGGGACTGCATGACAAGCAAAGTTCCTACACCTTGACAGCCCATTCACCTGAGCCTGCCAGCTTGTAGAGAAAGAGCTGTGGTACTTAAAGGTACTACCTATTTAGTACTACTCTAAATAGGTACTAAATTTAGTACTACTCTAAATAGGTACTAAATTTAGTACGTATTTAGAGTGGTACTAAATAGGTTTGGAATGGAAGATGACACCAGAACCGAAGTTTCAAAATGCACCTGAACAACAATGCTCTTTTCACCACTGAAAAAGAGAACTGAGAAGAACTAATGGGGCTTAAAAGACATAAGAATCACTTAAAGGTAATTGGGCAAAACCATTTTTTAAGTCATGACAAACACGACTTAAAAATGACAGAAGTCATGACAAAATTCATTTCCCTGTCACATCCGAGGGAACTGAATTTCACCAGTTGGCACAAGCTTAAACCAAGTGTGTTGCACTCCCTCCAGCTTAGGCTTGTGCTTATCAAGCTCTGAAGTCTGATCCTTAAACCTGATCCAAAATGTTGAGAGACTCTTCCCTGACAAGGGCTCAGTCAGAGGTGTTTTTATTAATCAGAGCTAACAAATATTTTAATTCTGGAGCCTTTGGGAGGAAGGGGCAGACTGGGGCTCTGTTCCTTGTTCCACACGAGGAGATGACAACTGAGATCTGCAGTGCCTGGTTAATATTTTATGCTGAGATCCACTGGGTATGCAGTGCAATTCTGGTGGCTTGTTTTGCTCTATGTTCACTGCATCTCCAATGTTATTTGCAACAGCTTAGTGGAACAACAGAAAGAGGTTTCATTCCCGCAGGACAGCATTGGCTGACCTCTCTCACTGCTTCATGTAATTCAGAGGGAGCAACCACTAAACAGGAATGAAAGTGCTTTGCAACTTTTAAAGGGGAATAAATGGCACCGCAGATTTACAGACAGCACTGCAGAGAACAATGATGTTGATTTCTTCTGCCTAGCATTTATCTACCGGGTTATCCTGATAGCCAGAGGATGAGCCTGCAACGGGGCAGTGCTGAACACACATCTCTGTGTCATCACCAACAGGTCACTGCACTGGCATTAAAATAACATTAAAACACAGTGTGGTCAATGAAAAGAGACAATGAAAGCAAAATGCATAACTTTCAGAGCAATTCTACATCTGAGGACCTTACTAAGACTTTGCAGAGGCCTCTGATCTGAATTTTTAGTGAGAAGAGGATGACTGTAAGATAAAATCTCACATTCTGAGGACGGGCACAGTGGGGTTTGACCCACACTCTGGAAATCACTGCATCCCAGAGGCCCCAAAGCAGTCCAGATACCACCAACACTGGCAGACAGCAGCCTTACTGCCTTCAGGGGATGCAATAGTAAAGACAGCTGTTCTGAATCAACATCATCTTAACACATCTCAGAAAGCTTTCTGGTTTCATTGCAATATATGGAGGGGGTGATTTTTTATTTTATTTCCCTGCTAGTCAAAGATCTTTAATAGAATATAAGTCAAAGTCTCCCATTCTCTTAGGAATAGGAGAGATGTTTGCAATGAACTCTGTCATAAGAAGGTATGTGTCAGGGAAAGACTGGGATATTTCTAGATCTCCAGTCTCTTTATGCAGCTTAATGCTAATGAAAGGAAACCATTTTTTGCACACAGTGAAAGGGAACAGATGGTGTCACAGTTCTGCTGTGGAATTTAAGCAGAGTGACAACCTATACAGCAGATCATCATCATGGGTGAAACTCTTTTAGGTACTCGCATGGAGGGTTTGTTTGTTTTTTTATCTACTTATTACTATCCAAAATCTTGAAAAGCTTTTTCTGTTTGTTTGGTTTTTTTTTTTTTAATTGAAACCTAAGAAAATTATATGATAGCCTCACCATCCTACAAAATGCCAGAGCACACGTGAAGACCGGTATTTCAAATTTCAAATACACTGTGAAGGGACAGCTGAAACACAGCACTTCATGTTGCAAACTGCCTTTCCAATAATGTATCCACCCAGACATCAGTCGCTGGTGAGGAAACCAATGAGGGCTTAAAAATGACACCATCAAGCTGAAAATCACTGCTCTGCCTGAACACCGGTCCTAGCTTTAATTATGCCTGCAAGGCAGATGACAGCACAAAAGAGATTTTTTTAAAATTTTTAATAATTTTGTATTTTACACATTTGGTTTGCAATATACTATGTGCAGTTCATCTCATTGTTTCATTTCTATGTTTACCTGCTTCCCTCTGGGAGAAAAACAAAGGCAAACAAAAAGCAGATAAAAATCATAGTTGGAAATTTACCCAGAAATTGGAAAATTAAAACTGCCTGTCTATGCAATGGCTGTTGGTTTTAAATTGATAGTTGAATTTTTTGACCCTACTGATAACTGAGTCAGAAGTATGTTTTCATGTGGTTAACCTAGCAGAGGCATCTGAATCCCCACAAAGCATCCCCTTCTGGTGAGACAGTCCACAGACAACCTGAAGTTTCACAATGTTTACTGTTTTCCTTCCCTCAGATTCCTCTCAGCTTGTTTCAACTGCCTGCATGAGTATTTTAGAGTGCATACCACTAAAAGCAACAGATGACATGCTCATCCACTCCATAATTCACATTGACAATAGCCAATCTCTGCTCAGCCCATATCCCACAAGAAAAGGGATTAATCAGGCAGCGACATCCTGAACAACAAAGCTCAGGCTGCTGGGTTAGGGTTTAGATCCCTCCAGGAATGGCCTGGACCCACTCCACTCTCTCAGAAACCCTGGAAAATGTTTGCACAATGACACCTCCATATTCCTACAGGGATGAATGATGTGTATCCAAAGCTACCCCGTTGCAAGCTTAATTCTGGTTTTTACAATGAGACAGAGAAAATCAGGTTTTAGATACAGCTCATATTGGCACATTGCAATTTGCAACATGCTCGGTTCTGGCTGTGAGGGCCAACAGCAACCAGGCTGTGAAGCCAAATTTTTGTATTGAGGTGTGAGTTTGCAGAGACCAGGGAAAGCAGAGCAGTACAAGCACCCCTGAACTGAGTGCTCTGGTCTCCAGTGGGAGACAGAGCCCAAGGAACTGTGCTGCCCCATGTCTGTAAAACAGCAGAGCCTGAAACAAGGCTTAATATAAAAGAGATGCTCCACCCTCCAGTGCAGGCTTAAAATCACCCCCATTTAACCAGGACCTCGACCTATATGTATTTGTTGGGATAAAACAGCACTTCCTCAAGCAAAAGGGAATGCCAGGGCTCTCTCAGAGACCGAGCACCTCCCACAACACAGGAGCCATTAATGCCACCACAGCTGCGACCCCAAAAGTGGCAATACTCACAAGCAGGACTGCACATGGATACATTTGGGGCAGAAGCCCTTGAAGTGGGGAAAAGCGGGGAAATATTCACAGTGAGTGAGTTCTATACTCATTCATAAAAGTTCATAAGGTGTAACCTGCTGATTAACACGTCTTGCAGGGAGGGACAACACCTTTTAACACTTCCTTCCAGGAGAAATGGAACACTCGGGTTTTAAGGCATTTACAGGGCATTTCTCAAACGTGTCAGGTAAAATCGCTCCTGTGCTCCAAAGCACCCAGGCTCTTGCTGCAGAAACGCAACAGCTCTTACACAGCGAGTGTGAAGTGAAGAAGCAGAAAGAGAAGAGCCTGTCAGTAAATAGGGTTAATCCCTGCAGGTAATACCCTTTCCGTTAAATTGTGCAGCATTTTCCAGTCTGCAGATTCTCAATCCCCTTTAACATCTCTCTCACGCTGCAGGCAGACACATCGGAGCTCCCCCTTCCCCCCCACCCCCGCGCCCCTTCCCCAAATTCTGCAAAGCTGTTTTCGCAGGCAGCAGCCGGTTAAACTAAAGGCTGCTGGTACTACCCCGGGAAGCTGTAGGGGGGCGGGTGAGTCGCACAAAAGATCTCCACACAAAAGGCCATCCTTTTCATCCTTTTCCTTCTTCATTTTCTCCAGCTGAGCCATAGCTTTATTTAATCAACACTTAAAAATAGATGCAAATGTGGGAGAGGGAGGGGGGGATGATATGGGACAACACCTATTTTAATACAAAAAATCAAATTTGGTGGGTGAGAGGATGTGGGGAGCCTTCATCTCTAATCTTCGCCCTGCTTCCCAACGAACCCGCGTCCCCAGCGCTCACAGAAATCCATGCAGCATGCTACAGATATTTTCCTTTTTTTTTTTTTTTTTTTCCCCAGGAGGAGACGTAAAGGGCTTGACTCCGAAAGGACAGCGAACATCTTTGCATTCCCAGCAAGCACAGCACATAATCATACGAAAAACATGGCTGGCTGGTGCATCGACAGATGCAAACGAGAAACACCAGACTTAGCCTTATTCACAGCAAAATTAAACGGGGAGGAGAGGGGGAGAGAAAGGGAAATAATTGTGGCTGTGTAACATGGCTGCACAATTTTCAAAGCCTCCCCGACTGGCAGCTTTGCAGGGAGCAGTGAAAATGTGTGTCTGCTCCAAAGGGAGCTGTTCCTGCCACCCCTGCAGCACAGCCCGCTCATCCCGCTCTCCATCCCGGGGCTGGCACCAAAGCCAGCCAGCACCAAAGCCAGCCAGCAGCTAAAATAGTTTACCTGATCAGTGCAACTTCCCGGGAGCCGGAGGTAGGGATCCTAGCAGAAATGCAGCAAGGAAGGAGGAAAAAAAAGAAAAAAATCTGCTCGGATCCTTCTGGCAGTCCACAGCCTCATCTACATGCATCTGAGCGAGCCCTTTCCAGCAGCTGCTTCTTTTATCAAGCCCACAGGCACAGCAAATTAGTCCGGTTAGACAGTTCGGTCAATGTGGGCTATTCACAGCGTGGCTGCTGCGGGAGCCCGGCTTCTCCTGTCCCCTGTCCCCGGGTAGGCACCCGCCCACCTCCACATGGCCCTGGATAAACACGGCTCTGGCAGCACCCACTGCACGCACCACATGATCCTGACAATCATCCCACCGGACCTTCGCTTCGCCCCAGCCTGGGGAAAAAGGCTAAGCCTAAGAAAGGCTTTACTTTAAAGGGGAAAAGCTTTCTTTTTCCTTCCCTCTTCTCCTTTCCTTTTTTTCCAACCCCTTTCTTTTTTTTGTCCCCCTCCTAACCAAGGAGGGGGAAAAACCCAAACAACTGAAGGCTGAACGCAAAGATCTGAAGATGGGTGATATCTTCCTAATCGACTCAGTTTGGAAAATGAAGTGTCACTCCGAAATGAAGTGCCATTCAGACTCCTAATAAGCACAAAGCATCAGACAGAGATCCTGGATAAAGCCTGATGCATTCCTGGAGAGTGAGGCTGACCACACTTAGTGCATCCTTGATCTCTACAAAGCCACTGATTTCCATTTTGTTGCTTTAAAGAAGAAAATATGATAAGTCCTTTATTTCTCCTCCTTTCTCCACCATAAACCCTTTTAAAATATTCATATAGGAATAGCCACACACACACACTGAAATAAAGCACACACTGTGCCATCCTTGGGAGTGGGGAGCAAAGCTGGCAGACACAGCACACTGGAAGCATCTCCCCCTTAAATACACTCATGAGTGGGACCCACAGGGTCAAACATGAAGAAGAAACGTTTATGAAAGTCAGTCAATTTTTCTGTCATTGCACAAAGGAGAGAAGAACTAAGCCCTTTTCTCTCTCCCTGCACTCCAATATATCTTTAGGACTAACAGTGTCCTTCTTTGTCCCCTCCAACACAGGAAGCAATATGCATATGGAGCTATAAATAAACACACACATATATATATATCCTATAAAACGCAGCTTCTCTTGGTTATCTAAACTCTCTCTTTGCAAAGTAACACAGTTAATTGGAAGAGTTCTCCAAACAATCTGGCTGATCCCTAATGGCTGCCTACTTCGTGTCAGCATTTGCACTTAACTAGAAGTTCGTGTAAGCCATCCAGATAAAACAAAGGTAAACACTGTTAAGGTATTTGATGCTTGAATAAAAGCAGATTTATCCAAAAATGGGTTAATAGAAACACTGTGGCATCACATCACCCAGCTCCTGGGGCCATCACACACAAACCACAAACACAAAACTCCATAAAACCTTCTTCCTTTTCTGAAACGGGTAAGGAACTTTATGGCTCTGAAAGAGAAGTTTGAACTTACTCCCGAAATTCCTCAGAGGCTTACGAAAAGAGAAAAGATAATAAAAGGCAGAGGAAGGAAAAAGAATAATAAAGAAACAAACGTCATGCTTCCTATGCCATTCCCACCTTCCTAATGTTGTAAGGCTGGCAATACCCAAAAGCAAATGATACTTTAATCAGGGCCACCATCCAAATTTGACTGTAGGAAGTAAGAAACATCTCAACAAAGGTAAGACAGAAGTATTGAAAGCTCTTGGAACAGGTTATAAATTAATTTCAAAGTCAGGGGAAGAACTGAATCAAAAACCCCATGAGCTGGATGAGCAGGGAGTGAGCAGTGTCTTTGACAATCGGGGAAGGTAATTCTGTTCTTCCACCTGCCTGAGATTTCCAGCCTCAGCAATGCATTGTTATCTTTAATTTGCCCCTGTCTGAACACGAAGCTTTGGTACTGCCCCTCTGCTCATCTCTGCTCGCTCATTACCTCTGTTGGCTGAAAGGTGAGAGGAAGCAGGAGGCGGGATTGAAGTCACTTCAGGACTGCATTACAGAGTGTTTAATAAGCTCGGCACGTTTTCCCTGATCCCACGGGGAATTGGGATCCATGGTCCAGGGAAGGGCAGCCCATGCTGCCAGCAAAGCTACAGCTGCTGCTCACACGGGCAGGGCAGCACACGGTCTGGGAAAGGTGAGGAACATCCACCCAAGGGTGGTGGGGGACAGCTTTAGTCCCAAGGAGTGGAAAGGAAGGACTTCCCACATATGAGCGAAATCAACGTGTGAGAGAGGTGAAGGATGCTGCAGCCCCCGGTGATCAACTGGCACCTCTCCAGAGTGTGAACATCCTCACCTTTCCACACCTTTTCAGCAAGATCCACTGCTCAGCATCTCAGAGCAGCTCCAGGTGCCCATAGCATGGGGCAAAGCCCGTGAAAATTCCAGCACCAGCAGGAGATTGAATATGCGCAATGTAAAGACATGCGGGCCAGATGTGATACTGGCATAGCAAAGTACAGTTGGCTGAAGACCTGTTTTTTCAGGCTTAATTAGAATTTAGCCCTGATAAAAAGCCAAACAGTTCCCCATTATAGTCAATAGAGGTTTGTCATTGTCCTGAATGGCAGCAGGATGGGGAACATTAGGGGGGAAAAAGTCAATTCATCACCTTGAATAGGTGAAAATGAAAGTCCATTCTTTGCTGTCGCATTTGATTCCTGAAAGACATTTTAGTGTATTGCTAGGATTTAACTTAATATTTCTTAAAAAAAAATTGAAGCAGGATAAAGTGATTTATAAGACGTTTTTGTTCCTGCATATTTGATCACTTGTTAAAGGAATGCAGTTTAGCTCTTTAAAAAAATCCCCAGATCCTTCTCTCCAGGAATCTCAGCCCCCTGATGCTCAGCATCCCTGAAGCAGCCCCGCAGAGCGGGGATGGCTGCAGTGTCACCGTGGAACAGGTGACATATGTGCCTCGCCATTCATTGTCTCCTGCTGAAATGCTAATGATCACCGGGTAGTCCTGGAGTTGGCCAAGACTCCGTAGAAAGAAACAAAGAGGGGGAGAAAAGCAGAGAGATAATCTTAAAGCAGCCTAAAAACTTAACTTCAGAGAAACAGTTGGAGCCCATATCCACAAGATTCTGTGTTGCAGAAGGAAGAAAAAAACAACTTCACTCTTTGAAGTTGGCTGGAAGCACAACTGGTTGGTTTCCAACTTCTCTCAGACTCTAATTTGACACGTACTTCTCTATATTTATTTATTTCAGGCAGACAGGAGAGGAAGGAATAATGTAAAAGCCTGATCAGTGTAGTACAAAGGTCATAAGATCTCAGGTCATTGCTTCACCTGCAAGCTGGTCCTTGACATCTGCTCCAGCTAAGCAAGGAATGCAGATGTGTGTGTGTGTCCTTGGAGAGCAAACCTGGCTTTTTTCAGAGTACTACACAAAGGTACATGAAGAGGGCAAAATTCTGAACTGCAATATTCACTGTTGTCTGCAAACTGTAATCAACTCAGTGCATTATTATGCACTGATTTTTCTTCATGGTCATTGATTTTAGGAACAGATATTTAATCTGCACTGTATAAAACCAGGCCTAAAATTTCAATTAGTTCCTCTGGTACTGAGCGCAGGCAGATAAAATTGCAGAACTATTATCAGCTTAAAAAACCCCAAACAATAAACACAACAAAACCCAACCCACACTGTTCTGATATTCCTTCTTGCTCTTACACAGAATGCCTAGGAGCACATATTGTAGTTTATCTGAACAACATTTTTTAATGTTGTTCAGATAAATGGAAATATACTGAACACATATATTGAAAATGTCTAGTTTTGAAAAATATCAATATGAAACTTTGACTTGGACTCTGGTACACTTGTACATTCCACTATGAATTTTTGTTTGTTTAGCAAGAGTAGAAACATGAAAAATCTTACAGTGTTACAATAATAAACTTCTCATTTTTAAACTTCTCTGTGGATTTGTATAATAAAAATAATGTTTAAAAGACATCCCCCATGCCATAAAAGTGTCACAGTTAAGAGATTCCAGTTGATATATAGAAAATGACACTTCTAATATTCACAGAACAGAAAGAAAACAACCCTCCTAATGAATTTAGCTTTCTATTACAGGAAACACTGCTTTTTGTATTGAATCACAGAAGTGTTTCATCCATTAAGTGGTAAATGAGTTATATTTTACCAATATACAGCCCACAAGCAAATGATGAGATGCTGTATTTATCTATACCTGACAATCCCTTTCCTGCCCTTATGAGACAGAGCCCCTTGAAGAGGTTGAGGACTCCCCCAGAGAACCCACAGACACATTTATGCTTTGATGCTTATAGATGTAAATAGAATCACTGATGTTAAAAGGATCTTTTACAGATTTGTCACGGTGTTTATCGCTGTCCCCCAGCCTCACTCAGACCAAGAGATGCTCTGCAAAGCATCATTTCAGCTTGTTCCCCTGCCATGGAGTGTCTCCTTTTCTCACATTAGCAATGAGAAAAAAAAAAAAAATGGAGTGATCATTTTCCCTGTGCTTAATAGATTCTGGCACAACCTGGCCTTGACTATAAACAAATAGCCTCAGCACATGAAACCCCTGAAGACTGATTAAAAGTAAGCCTGATTTCATCTGCACTGCTTTCGTGCAGCCATTAATATTGTTAACACACAACCTTTTGTTCTGCCTAGCTGGAGGGCAGCTCACATTGCACTCACTGAGGCACCTCTGAAGGTATGTTCACTGCCAGTGACATGTATGATTATGTTAATGGTGCTTAACATTTCTTTAACATGAGGAAAACTGACACCAGCAATGCAGAAATTGATACTTGTGTGTAAAGTGATGCCATTAAGGCTCAGGGAGGGAAGAGGCCTCGCTGCCAGGGCAGCCACACAGATTTGTACAAGTGGGAGGGAAAAGCATCTGGGCTGAGATGGACCAAAAGGTGATGGACCACAAGCAACTGGGTTGTAACTTTGAAAAAGCTGAGTGCTTTTCAAAGCACAGCAATGCTGATTTTGGACAGAGGAAGGTGGAAACACTGGAAATGTTCAGGAGAGCATGAGAGCAAAGAAGCACAGAGCCAAGAGACCATTCCCTGGAGCCCTCAAGACCCCAGGGGAACTTCTACAAATGTCTGCAGTGGAGGGAGGTTTGTACTTTCCTGTGCCTTACATCACTTCCTAGCATCGATTCAGTGTTCTAAGGCTGGAAAATTATGTCTGGCTTCATGGCCTGGCAGGATTTGGATGCATGGGCACCATCCCCAGTACCTGGCTGCTCCCCACTGAGGCAGCTGTACAGATTTACCACAGCTGCAATTCTCTTTGATATTTCATTACTGGTCTAAGTAAAGGATCATTTGAAACAAAAATTAGGTGATGCAAACTCCAGGGGAAACAAAGGAGACAAAACAATAAGGGATAATTTTTTTTCTGCAATATTGAAACAGTAAAATTTAAGTCTGACATTTTTAGAAAGGCAGGAGCTGACAAACACAGGAGGAATACAAAGCTGTCCTCAATCCTCCCCCATCTTCATGTCTTCTTTAAAAATAAATAAACAGAAGAATAAAACAAGCATTTAAAAAGTGACAGCCACAACTCATTTTGTCACACACTAGAAGCTCTTCCATCCACGGACCCATGGGAATGCCACCTTCCTCCTCACACACTGCTAACATGAGCCAGACTCAGACATGCAGCTGATTGACATCAAAGGACCCACTTGATGCAATTTATTCCATTTTCAACTATTTCCTTTTAACAGCAAAGCTGTGCTGTAGGAGACTAGACTTAAACCTAAACCTGCACAATTCAGATCACAGCCTGCAGTCTGCCCAGGTGAGCTCTCCAGTCAGACCAGCTCCACAATCCCTTTCATTTTAGACTGGCATGATGCTTCTTGTAAGTCGAGGACACCTGGCAGCAAACTTCTCATCTGCACAGGCCTCAATGATCAACAAAATAATAATAATAATAATAATAATAATAATAATAATAATAATAATAATAATAAAACAACTTGCAATCCTTGTGATCCAGTTGCAGCACATTCTGCCCTTTCAGACCTACATGATCACAAGCAGTGGGAGTTTGGCTCACTCTTGCCAGGTGAGCCAGCCCTCTTCCCACAAACACTGCAGCCTCCAAGCTGCACTGCTGAAAGCCCCACAAATTTCCTCAGCCAGGGAGAATCTCTCCTTCTCAGCAGGATTTTGAGACCCTTTGCACAGGAGTGAGGATACTCCCCTGAGCACAGACCCCTTAGACCCTTTCACTGCCCCCTCCTCAATTCCAATTCCTCAGTTCCATCCAGCTGATGGCTACAGCTCCACACCTTGCTCATGAAGTCCACTCTGAGGTCAGGGTTTCCAGTGCAGGGTTCAATGCCACCAGGCCTCCTGCATGCCTCTGCCAAGGACTGAACTGTGCACACCTGTGATGTGTGTCCCAAATGACACGTGCCACAGGACACGTCCTGGCAGCAGCTCAGAGCTCCTGCTGCTCCTTTGTGCCATGTGGGCCACCCAAACCTGCCCACCTCAGCTGCCAGTCCCTCTGCTGTGCCCCCTTCTCCTTGCCACAGCTCTGAATGACTCCCATGCCCCCCAGCCCCACTGCAGTTCAGCTCACCTGAACTGCTCAGAAGGCACGGGGGTACCACCCACCCCATGTTAATGCAGACAGACAGATCACCTGCCTGAAACTGGTTCTTTTAATTCTGTCTTAAATGAATATTCTGTGATAGAAGCTATTCTTATTAATTGGAATGCAAGAGAGATCAGGCTGAGGATTAGAAACCACATATCTAATTATTGTTCGTTAGAAAAATGCAATATATGTTTATTCTTTCTTTTATTGCTTCAACCTAAAGGTAATTTCCCCCAGTTCTCCTACCAAATATCAAGGACTAAATAGAGCTCATTCTTTTTGTTTGCACTTTGGTGAAATAACAAGTAATAGTCAGCCCTTAAATAGAGCACGGGGTCGGGAATTCAATATACAAGAACCAAACAACTGCATTGCTACTTGTTTAAAAAAGACAAGCACAAAGGGACACAGAGGAAGGGAGGTTATTTTCTGAAAATCAAGCAGCCAAATGAGGCTGAGATTTGGACCTGTGGCTCCCACAGCTGGGGCTGTCTCTGCTGGGGAGCCCTGGCCATGCTCTCCAGCCCAGGAGAATGCAGGAGTGGGATGGGGATGGAGGCATCCACACATGGCCTGCTGCTTATAATGCATCTGGAATCAGCCTCAAATCTCCTCCTGCACCTAGAAATCCTCTGCCTGAATACAAATGCATCCCAGCCTCACTGCAGAAGTCTGCAACGATTAATGCCACACGCCAGCCTCCCATTAGACTGCACCCAACGACAGAAATGGATTGGTTTTGAATTTTACTGAAAAGTTAACCAAATGGCTGTGCACTTTGCAAGAAAATCATCTCCCTATTGAGCCACTAGACACTCCAACCCCCCCTTTCCAAAAAAAACAAGAAACAACAGTGCTGTGTGTCAGCAGCTACACCCAGGATGGTTGTGAGAAGCAAGAACAAGGGAAGGCTGGTGGCTGCTATGCATGTCCAGCCAGATTAGATCACCAGAAGTGTCCAAGAAAGGCAGGGGACAACACTGTCACCCATTTGTGAGGTGGAGCACGTGACCAGTTCAAACAAATTTGAAGTTTCAAGAGATGCAAAAGAGGACAATTCCTGGCATCAAAGCCAGAATTTGGATGGTCTGGATTGCACGAGGCCAGTGTGGCTGTGCCTGTGTCCCTGCTCTGGTGAACTGCAGCCCTGGAGCCCCTTGCATTTCCCAGTCAAGGAAGTGAGTCAAGAGCAGTGAGAGCCTGCAGCAGGATTTGTTTTAAAGCCAAGCTACAGACCAGGGCCACTCTCAGGAAGATGCTGCAGTAACAAAGAATAATGAGACTGATTCCTGCTCCAAGGCACCTACAGCCAAGCAGCACCAATCCTTCACCCATGACCCATTCTGATACCGTGCTGTCAGTCACTGGGGTTGGGAGAACATGTGTTTGATGTGTGCCATTACTCACCCAGCCCTTGGGAATCACAAGGCAAGGTTTCTCTCACTGAGAATGGACCAGCAAAGTGCCAAGGGCTTCTCAGCAGGGGGAAGAGAGCTGACACTTCTGCAGGGGGGGCAAAATAAACCTCCTGCCACTTTTCCAGTGTGATTAAATTGGGGCAGATCTATGCCCACTGTATAGGCTTTTGTCAGATTTATAAACAGTTACATACCATTTGCATTTAAAAATTGAAACTCTTAGCAGGCCAATGCTGGAGATCCAGCAGTGAACCCAGAGCAGTTCACACAATGTTTTAAAGGCAAATGCTGTGATCTTTCAATGCACAATAACTGGGAAGTAAAATATGTATCAAAGCATAAAACTAAGAAGCCTTGCATCTGAACTGAGAAAAAGCAACACAGCAACATAAATTACAGCCATGAATCCCCCTCGAATCGCAGGGAAAATAGTATTTAGAATTTTAAGTGTTATCAGTGCCAATAAAGGTAAATTATTTATCTCAGCACAATTTTTAAGCTGACTCAACATCCTTTTATAACTATGTGCCTGCTTAAAATTGAAATGTCTTCATGCTTGAGAGGAAAGGCACATGAAACACAGCATGAACTCCACCCTGTCTGGAATGGCTCTGGTGTGGCAGCTCTGCCCATGGCCTGCAGAGGGTTTGGGAGACTGGACATCACCTTTCTGTGTCCCAGCTTCCTTTTCACACAACCACCTTAAGGACATTATTTGGTATTGAACTCATTTGGAAAACCACAATCTACCAGCACCTTGCACCAACCCAATTTATTACTCCTTTTTTCCTTCCTCCTGCAAGTACCCAATTGCTTATTTTGAGGCAAAAAGAGATGTTTTCCACCTGTAACAGCAGCTACCTCACAGCACTTGTCTTACCAGGGCGAAGATGAAACCACACACAAACACCCTGCAGTGAGGATGGGTGGGAAAACAGTTGCCCCATTTCCATCCCAGAGGCCACCCAAGGGACAGGCAACCCAATCTGACCTCCCTCCACAGCTAATCCTGACATTTTCAAAGGCCTCAGGGATGCTGGTACCCAGCTATTAGTACGTGAACCCTCATTCCCATGGGCTTCACTGACAGTCTCAGACTTAGTTAACTGCATCTTCTTGAAATATGAAAATGTGTGGGAAGGAACAGTGAGAACTTTTAAAAATTGCAGTACTTTGATCCTAATTAACAGAGTTGACTGAAAGCAAAATATGTAGAGCTAATTTTCACAATATTTTTCCACAATCCCTAGACAGAGCCTTTTTCCTGGCACTGTTTAAAATTAATGAAGTAAATATGTTTGCATATTTATCTTTTCATTACACAGAAACAACAACAAGGAAAACAGATTGAACTGATAGCAGAATTCTTCCACTCCAAAGCAGTCTGGATGTGGTTTTTGTTTCAGTTCATACAATGCAACCCAAGTCAAACAAGCAATGCAAGTTCACTGGCCATGTAAGTAATCAGTTTTATCCAACAGAGCTAGTACAAAATAACTGCTGTAGGAATTGACCCCTTCACTTTATTTTTTGTCTCAGTGAAGAGATCCTGAAATGGCTTTGAAGGAAAACAATATCCTTGCTGAAGTCTAAAAAACAAATTGTCACAGGTTGTCTCACATGAGTAACAACAAATACACCATGCAACCATGGGGCTAATTGACTCAGGCAATGGAAAAATGGGAAAGGACACACAGATATGGATTCATTAGGACTCTTGTATTAATTCCCAAAGAGATATTTTCATTATTTTTTGGAACTTGAAGCCCAGAATCTGCTAACAGGAGTTTGAGAGGTCAGTGGTCCCTACATCACATTGAAAACCACGGTCTGGTCTGGATTTTACACGAGTGGGATTGGCAGGAACAGAAGAACCAACCTGTAGGACTGAGCCTCAGACTGCATGGAGAGAAGACAGCCAGCTGCCACAAGTCCTGCTCAAAGGTACAGGCAGATCCCAGAGCTGGTGGGAGTGGGATGTAGATGATTAATACGTGTGCAGATTAAGCAAGAGCAGAAGCTCAGCCTTGCAAAGATGACAAGCACAGACAGAAGGCAAGAGACTTTCCTTTGCGTTTGAAAATTGTCAGCTTGCACCCAAATCTGAGCAGGTTTAGCAGCCCCTATTTATTCCCATAGCACACAGAGGGTGGAAATTCTTATAAGTCCCTTCAGTTCACACATACCCCATAAAATACCCATTATGTGGCTTGCTTTGTCCTGGCAGAGAGGGTGAGACAAGACTGCATCTCATATCAGAAGTCATGTTCTCTTATCCAGCTTTACCTTAACCCTCATGGATACAATAATTCATTAAAAACCATTTTTTTCCCCCTCCAAGGGTCACAAAGGCTAAATAAACGTGATGAATTTCACGCTACTCAATGATTCCTCGTTATGCCTTGATGACTGTATCAATTGCCATTACAAATGCTGAGCACCCATGATTGAAGTGATAATTAAAAAGGCAAATCATACCAGGCAGTTGCTCCTCTGTTACCACAGAGCATGGCCTAGGCTGTTTGCAGCATTGATTACCTGTACTCACACACAACACCCTGTGGAAACCCAGATTTCAGAAACTACAAGAGAAAAAAACATAAAGAGTAAAGAACTATTATTATCCCCTCCCCATCAGTACATATTACAGAAGTAATGAGCATGTAGACTTATTAGCTTTTGCTGTCTACCTGAAGAAAAAGTACACATGACACTTTCAACCCTGATGATGGCATTTGAACCATGAAATTTTCCTCTGTTTTCAAGCCCGTGATGCAAGAGAGAGATTTTGCTTTTGTGAAGCTCTTGCTTCCTCTGCTGTACTGTTTTTATTTTGTTTGTTTTTTTTTTTTTTTCCTTCTTTGGTACTCTGGAGAAGGAGCTACTGATAAACCATTTCCTTCTTTCCTACATGGCACTATGCAGATGTCAGCTATACCACCATACACAGAAGACAAAAAAAAACCCCAAACCCCTCCAAGCTTCTCAGTTTGTTTCTAGTTTATCAGTTCCCATCATTTTTTTTTTTTTTTTTTTTTTTTTTTTTTTTTTTTTTTTTTTTTTTTTTTTTTTTTGACAATATAGTTTTCTTTTTCAGGATGTGAATGAGCAAGATCATTTAAGTGACACTGTGGTAAACAGCATGGTAACTACAAAAATCCCTTGTTAATTTTTTTGCCACAGAAATCTAGGAAATAGCAATGGATCTCTAAAGTAAATGTTGTCTATGTGCATAAAAGGGTTTGCTCTTTGAACTGCACTGAGATGACACAGTCATTACTATATGAAAGCCTGAACATTTTCTTCTATTTTGCAACAATTGTCAAGCAAGTGAAAGCTTTATTTGATTTCCATTCACACTGAAGACAAGATTTAGTACTCCAGTGGAACAGGCAGTGTCAGAAGGATTTTAAATTGTAATGCTACCACTTTAACATCTTAAAGGCACTTTTCAGAAGATAAACTCATCTGCCTATGATGACTAAATGACACAGTAATGGAGAAGAGGTAAAGATTTTCTTATGGTAATAAAAGAGAATACATCAGCCAGAGAAAGAAAAGCAGGGAGCTATGCACTTCCTAGAAACACTTTTAAGAATCTTTCAAAATAAATAATGGAAAAAATAAATATATACATGATATTTATCCATAACGACTCAACCAGGACTGATACAGGACTATATTTCTGACAGCAACTATCACTTCAGAGAGGCAACATTAAAAAAAATAAAAACACTCAGAGTTCCTGATGGAGGAACACAACTCCAGGAAGGAGTCAGCAGGTGATGGCCCTGGGACTGTTGAGAGCTGTTAGGCAATGCTAGCACTCCATCAATTTCTAAAAATGCTTAAGTAATATAGCATCAGTATGACATACATGATACAGAGAAAAACCTGTCTCAGGTGAAAGCACTCCAAGAGTAACATGTAAAAAAAATCCTCAATACAGAAAAGATTCACTTCTATTTTATATTACATGAAGGACAATTCCTTTGATACTGTCATGTCAGCTCATGTTTAGCAACAGTTCCAACCACCCCAAACCACAGAAGAATTTGGGGGGAAAAACCCTATCCATATATCTTGCAAACCATCTGCAGCTTTGGGGCACTGGAAGATGTGCTCTTAAATCCCTGCCTGTCTTACAAAGCCAGCCACTACTATTGTTCCCTTGCACTGAAGGTTGCTGCCTCTGCCTTGGGATATCAACCATGTAACAATGACAATTTTTCTGGTTTTTACATCCTTCACTGGGGACATTTCAGAAGGTCCTGCCAAGGCAAAGCTGGGGCACAGCCTCTTGGTGTTACTCACAGTGAGCTGCACTTAGTCACTGGTTGTCATACTGGTATCTTTATTTACACATGGAGCTAAAAAAAGATGATAAGATGACAAAATCTGTGTTTTTTTCATTCCTGGCTCTGAGGCAGTATCTTGGTTTGGAAATAAGAAAACCCTGTAGGTGTCTGAGTTTTCTGGGGGAGAGGCAAGAAGAGAATAATGTTGCTTTTTTTCCTGTATTTATGCTGTCAAATTTTACTGGTACATCAACACTGGTGAGTGGCTACATTTTATAAAATAAAGCAGAATTAATTTTGAATTAATGATGGGAATGGAAAATATTAATTTATCCTGCTAAGACAGCTGATAAAACCTGCAAACATTAGGTTTGAGGGGGTTGAAAGGCTTTGTTGATACAAGACTTCATGATCAGACACCAAGATTCTCCCTGGATTCACCACAAATTGGAATTTTCAGACCCAGTGGAAGTTGGTCTCTGCTCATGCTGAAACTAAAGGTAAAATTCTCTCTCCATTGACTCAGGGAGAAGTGGCCCAAGAATTATAGCTCAAAATTACAACTCCTATGTTCATGTTAAATAATAATCCAATGTTCTTTACTGAAAACTAAATTAGCTCCCACTGCAAGAGCGTTAAGTTGCACCAAGTGCAGCTGCAATAAAGTTCTCAATCTTGACTTTTCTGGAGGTCACAGACACCACAAAAATGCCAATTCCACATTTTTCTTTGAGAAACACGAGGTCAAAATTAAGTTAAGGTGCAGTGAAGAGCATGTCTCAATGTGTGTGACCTCTCTCCTGAGCCTGCACGCTCCCCAAACCCGATCCTGAAAAGACCTTGTTCCATACAAATCCATTATATCAGTGCAATTAAACTTAATAGTGTCATAAAGCCAGGGAGCATCTGGAAGTATTGATAAGGTTTCCATTTATGGACACATTGGTGGGGAAATTGCTGCTTTCTTTTACATAATGATGCAGCTATTATGGATTAGGGCAGGCTGGGCCTGGGGGCTTTTTTCCTCTGCTTTCAATTTAGCGGTTTTCTATACCTTTAGTCAAACATAGATGTGAGATCACTGGTACTGAATTTCTCCCAGTTTTAATCTTGAAATATGGTATCTGAGGAAGGTTTCTCGACGGTTCAACAGCTTGTCTTATCCTGATGCATTGGAATAAAGAGAAAGCTCACTTGGGCCATATGTTTCAGTTGTTCCTCTCACTCCCCCGCTGTCTTTCCACACATACCATGACCGTGGACAACCTCTCCTTAAGTGGGCAAACAAATGGTTTAACTCAGATCTGCACAGTGTTTGCTGACTTGTGTGGGCTCCAGGATCCAACTCAGCTTTATCATTTCAGGCAAACATATTTCTGACTGACACGGTGGTAATTAGAGCAGCTCGATTTTATTAGATTGATGACAGATTAAAGGCCAGGATCTCAACCAACAGAAATTGGTGTTGCTACCCTGAAATCCATGGTGCTACACTGATCTATGCCAGCTGTGAGTGTGGCCCCAATGTGGTACATTGTTTTCTGCCCCCTTACATAACAAGATTTTTAAAATTAAATGTTTTCAAGCCTGCATGTGTGGTCCCTAATCTACTTGCCCAGTGTAGGACTCAATAACATTCTTGAATTCAGTTTCCACTTCAAATTGTCTGCCCCACCAAATAATTCGTATCATTAAAACAACAAAAATGAATTTAAGAGGAACCTTTTCATCCCTTTACAATGAATAGAAAAAAAAAAGTAACATCTTTATTTTCTGGGACCTCTATAGGCCAATGGACCTGGATTGCCTGTCCCTTATCCTCAACTGAAAATGTTCAGGATGTGTCTCCTTTCTATCTTGCACCCCAATCATTTGAATTAACTATAGGCTGAACTGGTGCTGGTTTCCAGTAAGGCAAAACACAGAACCAAAAAGCTCAGATCCAAGATCCATTCCCACAAGCCTTATTTAAGCAGCATCCCAATATGAGCACCACAATCTCAACAATTGAAAGCCCCATAGTGGGGATCCTCAAACCAACATCATCTCAGGAGAGAACTGGCATTCTTAATCCTGGGGAAGATCCTGAATTAGAGGGAAGCCTCACCTAAAAGGCTGTTCCATACTGGATCTTGTGGCCCATCACTTGGTTTTTATTAGAAGTTTCTCAACAGGCAGCAGTTACCCATGTCCCAAACCTCATTCTTTATACAGTTGATAGTAAGATGCCCAGTTATGTGTCAGAGATTCCCCAGCCTGTCCCCACAGAGGCAGGTGACCTGGGTGTGCAGGGATAAGAGCAAAGGGGGCCTTTTACATCAGGTGGGCCCATGGTTGTTATTATAACCAGGGACATTAGCAAATCTCATCAAGCACTCATCCGACCTCCTGCCAGAGGTGAGCTGCATTTGGTTTCATCAGGGAAAGAAAAGAGGATAAAAATGCATTAAAATGAACCAGCTGTAAGAGGCCATTGAGACCATCCCATTTATTTGAAGTAGACTTTATATCACAAAACATTTCAAGAGCTTTCTGATGTTTGGTCTATTTTTAAAGACTTTCAGTTAGTCATAGATGAACCTCAAAATATTCAGTGGCTTGATATGAATAAATATGCTTATCCAAGCCTGTGACCTGACATTAAAAAAAGCTGCAGTGATTTATGCCAGCTGAGAAGGTTAAACTAGGAGACGGCCTCTCTTGTGATGCAGGAGGAATTTTTCCTGTTTCGACTCAAGTTTAGAACAATCCAAAAGAAAGAATCTTTGCCACATGAAAACACCACTCACAATTCAGTCTGATCTCTCCAGACAAGCAAAGAATGTTTCACCCAGTAATACCTCCACCATGGTTGTAACTTCCACTTCAACAACTCAGTAAGATGATATTTAAAGCGTTTGGATGAGTCAAAGACTGGAAGAATCCAACCCCATTCTTTCAGAAGTTTGTCAGGATCTACTAGCAATGCTATAAAACAAAGCCAAGATACTTAATTGTTTCAAGAGAGGCAAGAGGAGTCTGTATTTTCTCCTTTAAATCTCTAGCTTGTGTACTGCAAATTCCTGAAGTATTTCCAGAGTGAGGAGTGCTGTCCTGAGGGGTCAGTGCAGCAGTTCTTTACACAAATAACCACATGTATACCTCAAAGATGCATGTCCCATCCAATTAGTAACACAACAAATAAACAAATCAAAGCCCAAGTGATGAGCACACTTTAAAAATTAAGTCAGAGGATGTTCATCTCCTGGAACAACTCAGGAAATTTGGTAGCAAGTGGCTTAAACTGAACTGTAAGGCTGGTGAGTGTCCACTCTACAGCAACTGCAGAGCTGAAACTGCTCCTCCTGCCAAGGTTTCATCCACAGCCACAATAAAGCAACAAAGCCCCATCCAGTGCTCACCAATGGGACCAGGTCACAGGCAGGTGCTCTCTGTCACACCCAGGGAACACAGCTGCTCCCTCTCAAACTTCAAAACCAGAATTCAGACAATTTACAGCTGGAAAACTCATACCTGGAATGCATCAGGGCTGTAAAGCCAACATTTTCCCCTTGGTTCTCCACATAAAAGCCACTTGTAAGGCCACTGGAAAAATACTGAAGGCTAAATTTTCAGCTCAGTTCATTCCAAAACAAATTTCCACAAGCTCTCCATAGCTATTCCACTTTCAGTATCTCCTGCCCAATAAAAGACAGGTTTGAAACACCAAAAAGACACCTGTCTGCATTAAAAATTAAGTGCTTGTAGACCTACATACAAATTAACTATTTTTTTTGGCAAAAGCAGGACTTTTGGCCACGGTTCTGTAACTTGCAAATGTTTTAACTGATTGGGGTCATATTTAGTTGAACATTTTTATTTGAGCTTACAAATAAATAACACAAATTTATTTCCACAGCAGAAGAATTCTGAAAAGTTTGGCAACTAGTAAGCCTGTCAAATAATTTCTTTGATTTTTTTAAAGTTCTGGATTATAAAAAGAACAGCTTTATGATCATTTAAATCATTATCATGTGGCTGATCATAGGAATACTGAGCTGTGTATTGCAGTGCATTAGTTTCTTCTAGCTGGGTGATGGACAGAGCTGTTTGATGTTTGATGTTGCCACATCTGATATTGCAAAGAAAAAAAATAAATAGTGAGCATGAACAACTTGGCCTAATGCATTGGAAAGCAGACTTTCCCCCCCAAAATGTTCTGCTTTTATTGATTTTGAGAATGAAAGCATTGACTTCCACAGCTTTTTCCTTCCCTAATTTTGATGATCCCCTCATGGTGACAATGTCATGAGTTCATCCTTCTCATTTTGTGCACGCAGGTGGGCTTTTACTAGAATTAAGGTCTGAGTATTAAGAACACCCTGTGGTGTTTTCAGCAAGATTTTACCCTGCACTTTGGATGTTGCTACAAAAAAACATCGTGTTTTGTATAACTAATGCTATTTTTTTATATAACTGGTGCTATTTTTTATAACTAGCAAAAAATATTTGCGAGTTTTCGTTACATTATTTTTTGAGATTTTCAATTTATTGGTCATATTCTTCAAACATTCCAGTATTCTGGTGATCAGGAAATACATCAGCAAGGCTGAGTGCACATGGGCAGACAAATGGGGCATTATTTTCTGTCTTCTTTTTAAATTCAGTATTACAGTCTTGACTCAGTGTGGTATCATTTTTGCTTCCCAGTTTCCAAGTAAGCCATTAGACTAATATGGCTTCTTATTTAGAAAAGCCAATTTAGGTGATGATTAGCTGCGGAATCTATAGTAAAAAACATAAAAAACACATAGGCATGATTTAAATGTGAAGTCCCATTTTGGTATTAAACCACTCAGCTTCCACTTGACAGCACAAAAATCAGCACAAGAATTAACCTTTATCTATAATTATACACATGCATTTACCAAAAAATAAATATTTTGAAAGATATTTTCTGGGAAAACAATCTTGAGACAAAACAATGAGGCATTCATGTCAGCCTCTGCCTTGTTCAAAGTAGGTAAAAATGCTAGGCAAATTGCACACAGCACAGCTGCTTTAGAATGTGCAGGCTTCTATTTTTTGAGAGAGCTCTCAGTCTTTCATCTCAGGAAACAGACAAACATTTGAACTTAATGGCCATGAAAATGATGTGGCCAGAAGCATCTACACTGCTGAGAACTTGATGTTACATTGCCTAAGCAAGTCTGAGTCCAAAGACACAAGTGGCCCTCACAGCCATCCCTGGCTTTACTTAATTCTATTTTTGACCAGCCCGTCTTTTGTTTCAATTTGCTCTTCTTTCTTTTTATACATTTCCAGTGGCACACAAAGCTCCCATGCAGCCTCAACACAGGCCTGGTTTTAGTATGACACTCCACAGTGGAACAGTCCTTTTTAATTTTAGCTTTAACAATGAAAGTCAGATTTCCAAAGCTGCATGTACAACACAATATTTTGCCAAGTGAATATATTTTTCCCCTTCCTTTTAAAGGCAGTGCCATAAAAGCTGCATTTTAATAATTACATAGTGCTTTTCATCCAACAATCCCAAAGAGCTTTAAAAAAGGAGCATATCATTAGCCTCAACTTACAATGGGAGAAAATAAGGCAGAGAGGGATAAATCCATGCCACTATTTGCATTTTTGGGGGAGTATGAGGAACTGTAATTAGATATTAGGAACAAATTCTTTGCTGAAAGGGTAGTCAGACATTGGAACAGGCTGCCTGGGGAAGTGATGGAATCACCACACCTGGAAGTGGGGGGAAGGTTCTGGGCACTGACCACTGCACAGGGGACACGACTGCCCTGGGGGCAGCCTGATGCCCTGGAAAATCAAAAATCTCACAGAGAATGGACTGATGGCAGCTGGGCAGAAAAAACTACTGTAAGTGTAGTGCTGCCTCTCTTCTCCTGCACTCCCACCTTTTTGAGGAAGATTAGAGATCAGCAATTAAAGCAGCCCAGCAGCGAGGGTGCAGCAGGCACCATCTACAAATAACTTGCCATGGTCATTGTTGCTGGGGGTCAGCTGCAGAATGTTGAAAAGTTAGACTGATAGATTTAATATCAGGTGGCATTTAAGCTGCTGACAGCCTTTTAAACCCACTGTGTTGTAGGATGCTGGCACTTAATTACTGAGATGGTATCAGACCTCACAGCCAGCATGGTGTGGGATGTATGGGCTTGCAAGCAGAGCCCAACAGACCTTTTTTTAATGAAACTTTAAGCTAGAGAAGCTTTGAATACAGGAACCGTTTTAGTCCTCCTGCTGCACATAGTTTGGGCAGTCTATAGCTGTGTCAAAGAGCAGCACAGACCAAAGGAGCATCCACACCAGCTCCTGCAGCATTTTTCCAGAAACCAGGATTGTTCTTTGCTGTTGCTTCAAGTAGTATTTAGAAATTTCTGTTGTTTTGTTTTTTTTTTAACCATCTTTTTCTCGAAATGCAGCCAAGCCCTAGCAAAATTGCTCCTCAGAGGGCAAAAACAATTGACAGGATTGAGACAAACTGTGGAAGGATATGCAGAAGGTCAATCATTGCACCCAGCCACAACAACCTCCTGTTAACAGAGCTTGTAATTTAGGACAGGTCATTTTCTCAATCCCCACTTTTTTTTTTTTTTTTCCAGATAGATGAGCTCATAGCATGCAAAGATGAAGGTGGCCAATGTCAAAGACAGAAGGATCCCAGAGAATACACAGAGATCCACCAGCTTAGACCAATGCCTGCTGGCCCATTGCTCTGCTGTGGGGCAGACCAGCAGCTCCCACCACTCACTGCCAACCCCTGCTGCACAAAGATGGGGCTTGGCAAACCTGACTGCTACAAATCACAGAACCTAAACTGGCAAGGCTCTGAGCACCTCTGCTTCTCACTGCCTGGATGCATCCAAATAAAATCAGACCAAGTAAACTGGGTGTATGAATCAAAGGAGAAAAAGCAGAAGGTTTTAACCCAACCACACTTTCCATTTCAGTGAGGAGAGACCACAAGTTCTTCAAGTACAGTGAATAGTGTCTGTAGGAAGAAGTTCAAGTACCAAGGGGATGGTCAGCAACACAAAACAAGTAGACTGCAGAAATTATTAGTATCAGGCTTATTTGGATATGTATTTGTAAAATGCATTTAAAATAAGGAACTCCTCAGGGAAAACTATAAAAAAATACATAATTAATATGAGGCCAGGAAAGACATCAAAGGAGCTTAAGATTTCTTCCACTCCACCCAAGAATATCCAAGGAACATAGTTCCAAAGCACAAGGCACAAGAGCAATGGTTTGTTCAGGTGCTGGTCACAGCCCTGTTAGTTTGGTTGCTATAACAGTACTACAAACCTCAGGTAGCACCAGCAAGGGCAGCTGCTGACCACCAAAGGACAAATAGAAATATTTAAAAATGTGTTGTAGACAGGTGACCAGAGAAATCAAGTTACTACTTGCCATGCAACAACAACAGAGCACCCCAATACTCAAGCAAAAGTCAAGCTTCTAAACAGCAAAAGTTTTAAGATTTTAAACTAAGCCCTTTCATTTTGCCTTTGCTCAGGGCAAGGAGTACAGACATGGCTCCAGTGGCTCATTAAGCCATCCCAGCCCAAGCACTTTGCTTTGCAAAGATACCCTTATTTTCTGCCACTGTTTGTTTTGATGAACCCATTCTGTGTCAGAAGTGCTGATGTTTGGAACGTGGGAGGAGTTCAAAGAGCAAATTTGTTAAGCTCAATGAATATGGAGAGGAATTGAGTAGATTTGATACACTGGAAAAAGGAGAAAAGGGATCAGAGAAGCCACCATAAAACCTCATTATGAAAGCACCCACGAGAGTCATTGGTTTGCACTATTACTATATAAAGATTTTTTGTTATAGTGGGGATATCTGAAATAGTGCTTAGTGCAGTGGGACATGCTTTAACTTTACAAAGAATGTTACAACAGGCAACTATTTAATAAGGCTGCTAGAGGATGAGACCAGCAGGTAATTCACCAGGAGTGAGCCACTTTTAAATATTTCACTAAAAGAACACACTGAGATAATAATATCTCATTTATCAGCTTGCCTGCAAGATGCTATAGCCCTAGTATCTCTTTTACAATGAAGCAGACCTTTTATTAGAGAAAGGTCCTTCAACTTAAAGACCTCCCCATGGTGCCAGTGGGCCACTTGCAGCTAGAGATGCAAAGAGTTCTACACATGAAAGCAACTTTTAGGCAGCATTCAAATCTTCCCTTGCATTGAAAGCTCAAGCTTTACATGTATCAGATACAGCAACACCTGAAAAGCCAATTCACACACTCCATTATCAGCTTCTGCTTTCAGAGACTCCCATTTCCATTTCCCAAACTTTAAATATCATGGGGAAAATCTCCCACAGTTGTTTTCGGACCCTCCTTGAGAGTTTCAAGGCAGGGCTTTGGGAGGAAGGTAGAACTTTGAAATTTTGGGGTGTTCTTTTGCTCCTCCCTGCTTTTTAAAAAGCACTACAACAGTAAACAAGAAAAAAAAAAGCTTGCTAAAATATAGTCTCCCAAATACAGCATTTCTGAGCTACTAAAGCCTGCAGTTCAGGTTGCTCAAACAGTTTTTGTTTCTCTTTGTTGTTGTAAGTATTTCTCAAGAACTCTTCCATCCTGAAGTCTTCTTATTTCCCTTATAAAACCCATTTCTCACTTCACTTAGGGAGCAGCAGAGAGTAACAAATGAAGCAGAGGGTTATTAGGAGGAGAAAGCAAGACTGAGCAAGAGGAAAGCTCCTATGTTACACATTATTTGACAAGACTTGCCCAGATAATGGCAAATATAATGTGTAAAATGCTCAAATTATGGCAGCATCCATTCCTAACCTTGGAACCTCAAATTCTTCACAGGGACATGTCTATTCATCCCTCAGGCAGAGTCTGAGCTAGGGAAATGCCTCATAGATGGTGCCCTAGAAGGAATGCCTCAAAACACAAGCCTACCAACACAAAGCTGAATTTTCCAAAAAGGCTTCTGTTGGTATAACAACCTCCCTAGTGCAGCTAATGGCAACTTTTCCATTTCCTCTTATATAATTTGGAAATTCAAGTCAGTCATGCTCAGCTTGTTAGACTTTCCTAGAATTGCCATGAATCCAGCAATATTCCTTCAGTTGTGTAATGGTACATTATTTTAGGCTGGGAAAGCTCCGTGGGCTACTTTCTCTCCATCTCTTTTCCAGGGATCCTATTATCCAAACACTGAAACAGAAACTCTGCAGCTCAAAGTACTGAATGGACATCTTCATCCGTGGAGAAGAACTGGGGTTGGATTCCCCATGTGATGAACTTGGTGATACTGTAACACAGAGCAGCTCAAAATCAAACTGCTCTGCCTTGGAGAAGCAAAAGGAAGATGAATAGAGGTCACTAATATTTAGTCACCAAGACCTTTATAAAAGTCAGAATGCTTAGACTGCAATGACCCAGAAAGGCCAGTGAACTAATAAAACAATAGAATCCATGAAGTATGAGAAAGACAAAAATGGAAAAAAATTGAAAAGGGTCCATCCAATCAAACGATAACTAAAGGAGCTGATAAGGGGAATTAAATGCTCTGTGTTGTACCCTAATAACCCAAAGAAAATCTGAAACTTCAAATAATGAGAACAGCAGGGCTCAACCTCCATATCCCTCAAATCACATGTAACTAAAGATGAGTTCTTTCTAAGGGGTAAGCAGCTGCTTAGCAGAGTGATGATAAAACTAGCTCAAGTACTCATATTCTAGCCTCACTGTGGCTTTCTAAACCCTTTCCAGCTTTCCCAGTGGTTTGTCACTGTGAGAATACTTTCTGGGACATTCATCTCCTCCACAAAACATCACTTCATCAGCAGGTAATGTGTGACATCCTCCCTGACAGTCCCAGGAGTGAAGGGAAGGATTTAATGAGCACAGACTCTGAATCACTTCCTGATTAGGACTCAAAACGAGTTGAGTTCATCTTCACCAGGAAAAAAAACCCCATAAATTCAAGTCTTGAAGAAGAAAAGGCAAAGGACAGTCTTAACTCATGCATCTAAATGTAGCAGACCCTTGATTTCCCTTAAGAGTTTAGGATGACAGATTATCACACGTTAAACTATTGCCTTGTCAACACCAGGACACTTGTCCACTAAACTACATTCAATACACATCTTCAACCAGCACTGCATACTCTGCTGCAGCCCATTCCCAGCTTCTGCTGCTGAGAAGAACTTGGATAGTCTAAGCCTCAGGGGATGTCTCAAGCCTCAAGCTCTTGCTGTGGTCCATGCAAGAAACAGGAAGAGGAGTGGGTTGGGTTCTTTTTCCCAGCCACATCCCCACCCTTACCAAGGGCTTGCACTGTGGTGCTGAATTGCCAGCGTGCCATCACAGCAGTGACACCCTGCTCATCACCAGGAGTGCTGACAGAACTGCACTTCCAACTGCACCTTCTGCAGGGCCATTATTCAGCTGCTCCCCATTCATTTAAATTAGCATTAAAAAATCAACGCCAGAGAGTTCTCAGTGTGAGCCATAAACCTACCCAAGAGTTCTAGAAAGCCTGTGCTCAAAGAAGATGCAAACACAAGGGGGAAAAAGGAGCAAATCTACTTTTTTCCCCCCATTATACCACAGTCTCAGTTACAAAGTTCTTTCAGAGCTTTTACTTTTTTTGTGCCTTGTTCACATCATCACATGCATTAACAAGCAGTGTTGTACCCTCAGATAGTCTAAATACATAAAAAAAAAAAACCCACAAACTAAAATTTCCAATCAGCAATGGATTGAGTGTTTTCTCAGGCAAACAAAGAAGGTGGTAACTGCAAATTCCAGGTGGGACACTACCTCTGTTTAGGCAGGCAAAGCAGCAAGCTGTTTTCTATACAGTGAGTGATATCCACAGCCATATTCCAATTGCTGACAGAATGACATTATTCATCTAGCAGGGTTTTTTTTCCCTATTTCAATATGGAACATTTTCAGAATATATATATATATATATAACAAAGTCATTTAGGCACTGCTCACTTAGGGCTGACTTGACACAAATTTATTGGGTAATTGCCTCATTGGCCTCGACTGCTGGGTCAACTATTTTTCTTCTTGGGTTTCATTTTCTTAATGAATCCTTTGAAAATCTATTTAGAAGGAAAAAAATCAGTCTCTTCCAAGGAAAAGAGTGGGTGTTCATGATATTTTACATCAACTAAATATAATACAGTTTTCAAAAAAAAGTTTGACTTTAGTTATCATGGACTCTCCCATTCATGACATTTTGATGTTTGTAGTTAGTTAAAAGCAAGTGTAAGCATTTGTATTACACACACCAGGTACATATATCCCATGCAACCATGTCAACATAGGCCATATGGATATTAACATATTTATGCAAATATGCTAATCTGACTATAAGGAGATACAATGTCTGTCCATGGGTAAAATCAGTGGGGGTGGGGAAAATCAACCCAAGGTTAAACTATCACCCTTCCTTCCATAAGCTTTTCTGCTAAACCTGAAACATGCTCAAGTAATAATTTTGAGGTGACACTAACTGTCCCAAAAGAAAAGGGTTTTATTTCCACCAGAAAGGGATAGATTTTGCCAAGCCATCTTCCACAGGTAGGTCCAGCAATAAAAATCACTAGGATAAAAATAGGAAAATCCAGTAATTTCATTATAGGGAAAAAAATATTTATTTATAGCCATCACTGCCAGCTTCATCTCTAATTAATGTGAAATTGTAATAGAAATTCTGTCCAATCTATGTGAATTTGGAAACTTCCTTTAAGCAAGTCTTTTCTTCCACATTTCTGTACAGCTGAGATTCCTGAAGACACCCTGCAGTGTCTGAGCCAGTACATGCCTCCAGATAGAGCTCAACAGACCAAGAATATTTCTCCTACTTCTCCAGGTTTAGTTTTTCAAGTAGAAGAAACTCAACTCTCCTACTAAAGGATGAGAAAAAGGAAGAGCAGCCTATTTGATCTGTTATTTTCGAGCAGTCAGCTGGAATTCTACTGTATGTGGTCAAGAGGAGGGGGGACAGAATCTTACTCATGTGTGCAGAACAGCAACAACAGCTCAGGATTAGCTGCAGACAGAAAGACCATATAGGATTAACACAGTGAACCAGTCATCATGCTTACCAGAATATTCAAGAGCAAAACATTCAGAGGATTTCAGGACAGGATTTAGCAGAATTTGACTGAAAATAGCACCACATTTTGAATAAGCTTTACTGAATACCACAGCACCCAGCACCTTTTGGCTGAAATGACTTGATGTGCATTGATTTTAGAAGCATTTCTTGTGCAATCATGTAAAGAGTTGGTGCACTGGAAAGGATGGAAAGCTGGCAGAAAGGTGTCTGTACACAGCTCCAAAGTGAAGGCAAGAGCCTTCCCTGCAGCAAAGGAACTTTTAAACAACTGAAACTCAAGGTAAGTGTTACTGTCAGATGCAGACAGGAACCCAACACCATTCAATCAGCCTCTGCTGCTGAATTAATGGCTTCATTGTTGCCTTTTTTTCTTTATGCAACACTGACTGCTATGACAGCATTACCTGTGCTAGGGGTTTTCAATAATGACAAAAGAGATACTCTAAGTTTCATGTTTCACATTACCTGCATGAGAAGAGTGTATTAAAAAAAAAACAACCAAAAACCAAATGTGTTATTGCTGTTATGGCAAAACCTGGCTGAGCAACAGTTCAGCAGCAGGGAGCTGAAGAGCTGCTGGAACAGCTGCCTGTGCTCCTTCTCACAAACATTACAGCAGCTTCCCTGGAGGAAGTGCAGCATCATTCCTGGAAGTACACGGATCCATCACTGCTTCCATCTGACAGGACTCAGCAGAAGACAAGGATGAGTGGAAACAAGCTGGCAAAGGAGAAAACACTCCCTGTGCTTCTGCTCCACTGAGCGCTCCCTCACCCTCTCCAGACCAGAGTTCCTCCTTGATACCATTTCCCACATTGCAGAAGGAGCCACACAACAACAAGCAACAGGTTCACAGCCCAGCCCTTTGCTGAGCCAATCCCTCTGACAGAGGAGCCCTCTGCACACACTGCAGCCTCACAAGCTGAGCCAGCCTTTGCATTTTTGCTCATTTTTCCTTGGGCACTGCAGAACAGAAAATAAGCATAATTAACAACATAAAGCTCAAGCTGCTGAACCTGGTAGCTCAATTTAAAAACAAGCTCCATACATTCATGCCGTGTGGGTGTGCTAGAAAAAGTCTTATGAATTGTCTGTGCAAGCACTGCCTTAAATCTTTTTTGGCTGCCAATTCCAGCTGCTACCCTATAAACCATTCCCACTAACAGGCACACAGACTGATACCCAAGCAGCCAGAGCACAGCAAGGACAGCAAATACATCACAAGTGACAATGGTGTTGATGTTACACAATACATAAACTAACCCAGCACACCCCACCAGTGCCTGGACAGTGCTCTCCAAGTGCCACTGGCACCCCCTAATAGACACTCCCACAGCTGGCCAGCCACTAACAGCCTTTATTCATCTGCAGCCTTGGCCAGCCTTTGAGCAGACACATGAGCTTGTCCATATTGCACGCTCTTAGTTTATTTTTCAACACCTCTTTTGGCAATTTACACAGCAGCAAACGATCAAAGGTGCACAATGAGCCTAGTTCATGGTCAGCTTGGCCATTCATCCACAGAAAAGGGATACACAGAAAGGCAGCTGCAATTTGTGAAGCTGTTGCAGCCACTGGTTCAGCTTTACCTGAACTGTGGGCAAAACAGGCTGATCACTCTTCATCACTATTAACCCATTGATGCGTAAAAATTAATAAGTAAAATAATTCAAGCCTTGCTTGCAAATTCCCCTGAAACTCCCAGTAAAAAAAGCAAACCCTTCCTAGTGTAACAGCAGGCACAGATCACCAGCTAAGTTAGCTCTAAAGGCAAATATTCCATTTTCACTGAGAGATGCAGTGGGCTATAATATGAGTAAGGAACAAAGACCCCTTTCATTCTGCTGACAAATACAGTATAGCATGTCACAAATTACAAGGGGAGCAGACAACACAATGACAGCAATTAAATGGGTGTATTTTTATTAAGAAATACATATAATAATGACTGACTGTGTACACTCTCCCCCTCCCCAACCCTTCAAGGATTAGACTGGCAAACATGGCTGTAAGTGTTTAGGGATGTTACTTCTGTTAGACAGAAAACTCTCTGAAGGGAAGGAAGGGTCCATCCAGCCAGGGCAGCAGGGTACACACAGAAGCAGACATAGATGTTTTGTTTGGCTTTATGCGTGTTGCACACCTTGTTTATTGCCATTCACACAGCTTCCCCAACTCATTCCCAATCGATGTATTTCTGGGGAAGCTGAAAACAAAATATGCCCCCCCCTTTTAACTCTTTCGCTGCCGAATCCCAACCGAGACACCATTCCTGCCTCCCCCTTCCTTGCCCTCAGCCCTGCTGACCCAGGCTGCTCTCAGGAGATTCAGCCCTCACACACCTGCTTCGTTTGGGGGAATATCCGCAAAAAAAAGGACCCTTCTGGCCCTGCTATGCCTTTCAGCTGTGACCAGCCTCTCTGAGCCTGTCGCCCCGTTACTTGCCAGGGCTAGCACGGGTCAGGGCTGCCTGCACCTCGTCCGGCCAGTGACCCCGGGGCCGGTTCTCGCCCCCCGCTCTCCCTGAGGGGAAATCCTCTCGTCCCGGAGCCGCAGCGCTTCCAGCCGGGATGAGCGCATCCCTCGCGGGGTTCTCCTTCCTGCCCCCTCCCCGCCCGAGCCGCGGGAGAACAATGCGGGGACAGACACTTAGCAACACCTGCTGTATCGCATTAATATGCACAGGGATGTATGGATGGTTTTTCCCATCCAGCACTAAGACCGCATTGTTCGGGGCGATNCCCCCCCCCCCCCCCCAGCGCCGGCCCCACAAGCCCCCTTCTGACATGTCCCCTTGTCTCCCAGCCCGGGCTGACGACCACGTTTAGGAATGCACTTCATTAAATCGGAGCTGCCCCATTCCAACCTGCAATGCGGAGGCAGTACAAAGCCAGCGCCACGCTTCCTCCCGCATTTCTTTCAAAAGCCCCATTGTTCGGCAGGCATCTGGTCCTGATCTCAGCCTATTCGTGCCCATTGACCCCGCTTTTCTCAGCGCACCCGCTCGCCAACGGGCCTCCCGTAAAGCCTGCTTGATGAATTAAAAAGCAGCACTAGCCATCTGTCCTCCCGGGCTGGGCTCGGGCTGCCAGCCCCGCTCCTTGCCAGCCCCGCAGCCTCCCGCGCATCCCGACCTGCGGCTCGGCCAACGCGCACCCAGCCCCGCACCATCGCTGCTTTTCATCCCTCGCCTTAGCGTCTGGGAAAGAGGGGAGGGAAGAAAAACGGACAGAGAATACGACAGAACATTCTCACTTGCCTGAGTCCTTCGAAATTCAAGCACAAATACAAGATTAATCCTTCCTTTGTGAGGTCTTGTCTTTAAGTCGTGGTATGTAATGATCCTCAGCGCTGCAGCAGAGGGGAATAAAAAATGCAGGGATCATAAGCAGGGGGAGGACAGGGCTTACTTACATCAGGGTTTCTGCCACATGACAATAGGTTTGAGAGGGAAGAATAAGCTGGCAGCAGCAGCTGACAGTGCAAAAGGGAGAATGCAGAAGCCTGCCTTTTATATTATTGGTGACATTTCTAACACATGACAACAATTTCCATCTGTATTTAAGCTGCGAGTGTGAGGAAAAGAGCATTACATCACGACTCCTCTATTCCTAGGGGCTGTGGAATATGTAGGCCAGAGGGATTAAAAAGCACCTGTGTATACTGGAGATCTGAAATACCACAAGGCAGATTTTCCCCCCTCACTTCTTCCTCCCTCGCCCTTTTATTTTTCTCTATCACCTGCACTGAGCTGCTGTTTGAAAATATGCCCAGGGAAGTGCAAAATGGTATTGTCCTAGTTAGCAAGGCTCAAGCATGGGGGAACGATGCAAATATGTGTTTCTGGTTCTGTCTCTCTCTCTGTAGGAGATACAGCACTCATTTTTGCAAGCAATTGGACATAACACAGAGCATCTTCCTGTTTTCTGTTGTGCTTGTCCTAAGGGCTTCGAGTTTCTCTTAAAGTACCAACTTTCATCTTCCTTTTAAGTCTGCAGGAAATTTCAGTGACAGCAGCAACAATGATTTCCCCACCCCCCTTTCTTTTACTGCCGACACATGCCTGTATCTTTTTAAAAGTAAACATCCAGAACAGGGCAAAGATATTTTGGAAAAAAACACTTGACTGCTTCAGAGCCAGCAGGTGTCTGTCTTGGACGCTTTCCACATATCTCACAGGACATGACTGCTTAGATGCAGCTTGGAAATCCTGAGGGACTCCAGCCTTGCAAGGAAACTGCTCCCCTGCAGCTCCAGGGCTGCTTTGCTGGGGCTGCTGCAGCTGTGCTGGGACAGGCAGGGACATGGGAATCCCGAGGATGGCTCTGCTGGGGTGGGCACAGGGTGCTGTAGGGCCACTCCTGCCACTGCTCCCATGGCCCAGTGGGTTCAGCACCAGTTTTGCTCTTGGAACAAGCAGAATTTTGAGCCCCACGAGCCCAGAGCCACCGCTGGCAAAGCAGCTCTGTCCAGCTGTGGGCACAGGACACAGCTCACAGGTTCACAGCACCTGTGTGAAGGGGCCAGGCAAAGGAAAACATCATCCTCTCCCACCCCCAAACCCAGCAGCAAAGACAGCCACTGCTCTTGCTGATGTACCCAGTCCTCAAAAGGGCTTGAACTGCTCCCCTGTAGGGGCAAAACATCACTGAGAGCCAGCAACCTTTATAGGAGACATGGCCACACACTAACAGGAGATTGGGCTGCTTATAAACAGTCTTAAATCTATCTGACATCAGTATTTTCATGAAAACACCAGCTGGGCCAAGGTGCTGGCCCATTATATGCCTCTTGTTTAAAAAAAAAGACAAAAATTCTTTGCTCAAGATCACCTTCCTGATCTTTCAACACTGGCCTCTTGGAGCCATAGACTATCTTTTGGGTCTATGTCTGGTCAACTCAAAGCTGCTGTGGGAACTCCAAAGCCTTTGATAATGTTGGGTTTAGAATATTGCACACAGTAAATTTGGAAGACTGCAATACGAAAATAAATTACTCTGAATTCCTCACCCTTCCTCTTCATCTCCACAAAATACAAAAATCTGCACAAGCCACACTGAAACTCTCTCAACCAGATGAAACTTCAATGAGGCAGTACCTACATGGAACATTCCAGAAAAAAAGCCTCTTTATTAAAAAAAGAAATGGAGCATTTTACTTTAGATTTATTCAGAGATGCAGCTCCCCAGTCATTTATGGAAACTCTTTCATAAGATTTAGAAGAGGGGAAAATGGAAACAATGAAATGACTTATTTTTAATCTGGGGTTTAAAGGCTTTTTTTTCTTTCCAAAAAAAAAAAAAGTCCCACACACAAAGAAAGAAATTCAATGCAAACCTCTGTTTCTGTATCATGAAAGCCCATTCCAGTACCAGAGTAATCAATTTCTCAGAGCTTGTGTGGTCTGCAGCAAAAGCCAAAGAAGGTATTTAAGTTTATACAGCCCTCAGCATTTTGATGGCTTGCTTTTAAAATACGACATGTTTAAATTTTATATCTTTTTTTACAGTCAATTATGTCTTAAGAAAATGGTTGCTCTTGGTAGAAAAAATAGAAGGAAGGGAGAAAAATTAAATTCAACCTGTTTTTGAGCTGTTTGCCCATTTTAAAATCAGAGTAGTTCAAAGTTGCACCATGAAAAACTATTACATTTGTAATTATAGCTCTCATCATTATATTATACCCAGTCTTAATTTAGCATCAAACACTTTAGCTCATATGAACAGAAAAGAATTACTAAATAAGAGTGGTGCTCCAACACCAAGAGCTTATTACCAGATAAGCATCCGCAGAAATTTACAGGAACAGCAAAGCAAATACTTTGTCAGATGTAAGAACTCTCTACCTTTTCTAGAGTTGAATGTCATAAGCAAATCATAAATCACTGCAGGATGGGGAAAGGAGTCTTTGTCCTTACAGTAACCCCAGCTCCCCACCATGAAACAAGGCCATCTTGAGACAAGATTTTACAGCTGGGATTTAACTCACAGGGTGGAAAAAGTGTGAGAGCACTCTTGTAGGTAGGAACAAACTTCTGCAACAGAGTTCTCATTCTTTCATCAGTACATTTTGGATCCAATTCACTTACCATGTGGGAACAGCAAATGGGGAACAAACTGTGAATTCAAATAACTGTAAACTCAGCAAGATGTGGAAATAAAACACAGATGGTGCACTTCAGATTAAGGGTCAGCATTTCAGCGTCGCTTTCCACTTTTACATTGTGATAGGTGATGTGTAACAACCACCTTCTCCCTGAGACAGCACTCTGATCAAACCATGACTCACTTAGGGAAACAAGAGGCTCCTTGGAAGCCTCCTGCCAGTTGAGAGGAGCTAAGGTTACTTGGTTAAGCTGCAGGGTTGCTGCTGGAGGATTAATGTTTAGGGGTGGAAATTGTCTCCACTAGACATGGCTGACAGAGGTTCCTTCAGCATTTCCATCTTCCTGCAGGCTGCAGCAGGGCTGCTCTGCCTGGCAGGGCTGTGCCCGGTACCCACATGGTCCCCTCTTCACCACCCTCATTGCCAGCAAGAGTTTGCAGAGGTTGCTCTGATACCTGTTTGCAAAAGCCAAGAGCACAACCCACTGCTGCCAACATTCCCCAGTACCACCCCTTAGAAAATGCTCAGTCCTAAAACACCTCTGCAGGTCTGCATCCTGCTTGCCTGAGCACCGGGTTAATTTTATTCTCTCAGACCCAGTTTGTCCAAAATCTGAGGAATGGAATTTAGGATGACTTTACTCTGGCTGTGAAGTATTAGTTGCATGCCCAGGGCCTTCTAGAAAAGGGTTGTCTGCCTGTAAGCACAAGTTCAAAGAAGAAATAAAGGAGTAAGTACAGATTAGATGACAGAAGAGCTGTAAATCTGTAGGAGCTTGAAATGCCAGATAGAGAGGAGCAGGAGTGATTGTAAGGTGATTATTACCTTCAAAATATGCCGGAGGTTGTTTATCAGATCAGAGTTAATGAGGGAGAAATCTAATAGAACTATAATATTAAATTTACCACTTTAATGGTATCATCAATGTTCTATAATGTGGGCAATTTACTGAATGTCTGTCAGTGTGATTCTCCAGTGTGGTTAGTTACACAGGAGCAGCACTACTGCATCTCATCAGCTCTTCCCTTCCAAAAAACACTGAGCATTTTGCAGAGGATTGCTAAGAGAGATTGCAATCTATATCTTTAAAATGATGGAAATGCAAAAAATGGAAAAGGCACTTATGAACGTGATGGGATGTTCACATTCCTGGAAGAACTGGGTCCAGCTCTGCCCCACTGTTGAGTCCAGCCTTCCTACTTCTCACTGCCGTGTAGTGTCCTGCTGGGTTTTCCATTACTCTCTTTCACATCTAGCAACACTTTCTCCTGAAAACCTTCCATATCTGGATTTGGGAAAATTGCTAATATCCTCATTATTCAAGCACATTTTCAGCTCTCCCGTGTTATGCCTCTCCAAACAAAAGAAAACCCTAAAAAACTCACACCCTAGAAAAACATGAACAAAGATGGGCTCATAAATCAACACTTACATGAAAAAAAGTCAAAATACCCAGTGTCAAGGTTTTGATTACTAATTCAAAACCCCTGTGAACAGCAGGAGATGGTAGTGCTGTGTTTATTAATAGTCATCTCCTCATGTATTCAAGGAAGAGTTCGCTAAAAGCAGCAGCAGCTTCTTAATGTGAAGCTCCTCCTTCCCTAAGCATCTGCTCCAGCCCCTCTGTTCTTTGAGCTTTGCCAGTTCAAACCCCTAATACAGCAAAGATCACCTGCACATTTTTAGCATATGACAAATGTCCCATTAAGTAACTTCAAATTTTGGTACTTGAGTTGCCATGATAGTCTAAGATAAAAACAAAGTATCATCAATGTCTCTAATAAGCCTTTTTATAGGCCTTTCACCAACACCAACTTCTGTTTACTGCTTTTTTCTCTGGTAAATGAAGTGTTAAACCTGAAGTTCAATGAAAAAGCGCAGGTAGAGAATGAATGATGAAGTATGAAATACAATTCAAGAGCAGATGATACTTCCAAAGGTCTTTGATGAGGTTTTCCTCCTTATTCAGCTGAAAAAGGCCATGCAAGAAGAACTGTCAGATCAGTATTCACCTGATTACTCTGTGATACACATCTCATTTTGAAGATACATTAGCCTTTTAAAGAGTCATTTATTAAGCATTTCCATTTAAATAAAAATTTTCACAATCCTCAGTGAAACAGATGCATTCCCTCTTAAATCACTAATTAAGAGCAGTCTGGGACATTAACAAAGCCCTTTTAAAGGAATTCAGAGAACCAGTGTCCCCCTTAAATAAATCTGTTCTGGCAATGACCCAGGAATCTTGACTTCATAACTCAAAGCTCTAATTATTCAAGAGAACATCATAAAAGAAGGATACATCCAGACTGTTAAGATTAATAAGAAAGATTTCTTTTTCCTTCAATAGGGGAAGAAATACAAATATTTGTTCTATTTTTTTCCTACCCTCTTATTCACTTGGGGTGGGGGAGAAGGAAATCAGTGAAGATGGATTTATAGAGTTATTCCCAGTAAAGGTACTGGATATGACTCTCCCCAAAGAAAACCAGCCAGCAGAATCTAAACAGCTTTATAAATTATTCCACGGCTAATCGCATCTCTGCTGAAATAAAGACAAAAAGGATTTAGAGGACAAATACAGCATGCTTGATGTGAGGAAGCATGTAATGTTAAAATAAGGATAACTGTTTGAAGATGGAATGTGACAACTCTGCATCCCCATCAAACCATCAGGAGCTGGCATCTGCCACTGCCCCCCTGGGCTCAGGGGCTGTCACGGTAGCAGGACGTGTGACTGGGAATCACACAGGGAACTCCTCCTCTGCAATCCCACTGGCTTTGCTGGTATCACACTGGGCCAGAAGAATCTCAAATGAATGTGATTTTACAGGTGTTCCTTTTCAAATACTGACATCTTCGATGGAAAGCACAGGAGTTTTGTAATGGTGAAACCACCAACACGGCCAAGCACAAACATACCTACAGAGTGATGGGTGCCTTCTGCAGGGAGTTTAGCATGAAATACCAAATGTGAAGCCCAAATACAAATGGAAAAGCAGGCTAAAGAACAGCTACACATTTAATTTTACCTCGTTTTAAAACAGTCCTTTTGCTTGGAGCACTCATTCTCTTGCTTTGTAGCATAATCAATACACTGAAACCCTTGAACAGATGCGTGGTGATAGCTGAAAAGAAATCAAACTGCCTAGAAATCTAAAGCTGTGACACTGCAGCCATCACCAAAGATCTAATCAGGACCCTGGGACATCATATTAAAAACTATGGCAGGACAGAAGCAGTTTTAAAGTAAATAATTTGGGGTAATTCATCTCCACCCCTTCCACCTCCAAACAGCAGTACCTGCTCTCAGGTCTGATTCACTCCCTGCTCTCCCAGACACTCTCACCTTGGAAGCCTTTATGTTTAAAAACAAATGCACAGGCATTGTTTGCACTGCACCTAAATATCCACTGGCAGCTGCTTTGCCATGAAAGCAACTGCCATGAAAAACCTGCAAAATTAAGTACACTGGGGAGTAACAAAGCAAACAAAGAGAACTGGCTGTGTAATCTCTTCCCACACTCCTTCCCCAAATCTCCTTTGGCAAGTGCCATGGGAGAGCCTCTAAGGCTGAGCTCCTCTGCTTTGTGCTGTTCTCTGGTGCCCCATGCAATTCCAACTGGGTGTACAGTGGAACACAAAAGAGCTATTCCTCACAAATGGGGAAGCAGATGGAGCAATATTTGCCATCATAAGTGCTTTTATTTCCAAAATTAAAAAACAAAACAAACAAACCCACCCCCAAACAATAGTTTCACTGGCACAAAACGTGCTATTGATCTGAAAGGACAGACCAGATGGGAGAAAGGTCCTCAAGTCTTCTAGATTAAACAAAAATGATTGTCTGTAGAAAGGAATTAAAATACAGAAATATTGGCCCTGTTGCTCAGAACACGGTATTTTCCTCTCTTTTGAAAGTGAAAACACATCTGGTTCACTAATAAGTGAATGAATTATATCCTTGAAAACTGCAGGGGACACTTCTGCAATTTGGCACTCCCTGGAACACAGGTATAAGGATTTTCTAAAGCCAGTGGTTTTACTCAGGATACAGTCCCTGTTAAAAACAGGAAAAATCAAATGTGTGTACTCTAGCTGGCATGCAAAATATACCTCATATTATACAGAGTTAGATTTACTCACAAGCAATTATTCATAAGAAAAATTATTTTTACATACTGCTGGTATCCATATGCTGCAACCCAGTGATAATGGCCCTATTTTAAAAGTACTTAAAACTTTTTTCCTAACATAAATCTTGTAAAAAAATTAATTATTTTATGTGTTAGAAAAGTCTGCTGCTCCTCACCTTATCAGTGTGGGCCTTCAAATGAATATTTCATGGACCCTGCAACTATTTCTCATTACAAAAGCAGAATTATATCTCTAGAAAGGGAACTGCAACAATAGGTACTTGGATAATAAATACATCTGCAGGTCTGGAAAGCTTTTGAGAATTCAAAAACATTTGTGTACATAAACTGATGATTTATTGCCTGGGAAGAAAACTAATGTGCACTGTCTGTGATTCTGTTTATCCTTAATAAAAATTAGTAACTAAAAATAACTTTGAAATTGTAACTCAAATATCCACACATGTAAAACCACATTCATTTGTAACATAAAGGTCTTTATGCTTCACTTCAGCAATTTTCCCAGTATACTGATACACTCTTATGCTCTCTATTCTAATGAAAAGAACCTTCTGTAAGCTGGTTTGCATCTCCCTTTTATCAATTCATTCTGAAGTTCAGCAATACTTATGGGGCAACCCAGAGCTACAGGACTTTAAAAACTGTCCTGGGAAATCACCTGAGTCTGCACATCTGGCAGGAGTTTCATCACACCCCAGCCCATTTAGTCTCTCTAGTCCTCCACTGCCTGCAGATGATGGTAGTTATGCACAGAACTGCTTATAAACTGCCCTTTGGAAGTTCAATTATCCATGAAAATCTTGAATTAACAGAATAAGCTTCAATGTGCAATCTACAATCACTTACTAAAGTTTGTCCTATCAAACTGTGAAGTTCTGTTATTCAATATTATTGGTTTTGCTTAGAAAGGAGACTTCTCCTTTGCACCAGGAGATCACTGGGAATAAAGAAACTTACTCTCAAACTTCCCACTGAAATGTGAGAGGGCTCAGGCCAGCCAGGTGCCTGAGTGTTGTTGGCTTTTTCCTGAGCCTCCTCACAGGTCACTCAATACTTACAGCTATTGATTTTTATCCATTTCTTTCCATTTTGCTCCATGTTCCTCTATAAGACCAAGCACAACAGCTGGAGCTGCTGTGCTGTAATTGAGGACAGGAACAGATCAAACTCTGGGAAGGTGAGAGAACAGACAGCAGGAATGAAAGTGGTGAATCTCTAACATTCAGATCTCCAGTCAATTAATCCCAGGACATGTACTTGTTTTGGGGAAGTCAATCAACTGTTGAATGATGACCTCCTGACATTTTAAAAACCAATTTTGTGAAGAAAAGGGGAAAAATAAAAAGAAGACCATATAGTGTCTAGTCTGACTTAACTCTAGGCTAGCCAGTGTCACCTTTTCATCTATCATTAAAAAGACCTTGCACCTTCCTGAGCTTTGCTTCTGAAGACTGCAGCCTGGCAAGGAAAGGAATTGCACAGGACTGAAACAGAATTAGCTGTTATTTCAGTCATGTCTGCACCAGCCATACTGCTTTGGCAGGTAAAGGTACAGACCCACCATAGCTGCCTCTGCATGTCACACAGGACTGAAACAAGTGGAAAATCAAGTAAATGAAAAAAAACAAAACAAAACAAAACAAAACAAAAAAAAACAAAAACCAAAAAAACAAAAAAAAAAACCAAAAAAAACCAAAAAAATAAAAAAGAAAAACAAAATCAAGCAACATACTGAGATAAGCTCTTATGGAAGTATCATCTTTCTAATTCCTCTTGATGCACTTTGAAAAGAAAACTGCTGCCAAGTTGTTGAGTATAAGCAACTAGGACAAATAGCCAGTACTGCATGTTGATGTTAAACAGATACCCTCTGCCATCATTTCAAAAAGTGGAAGACAATCCTGTGTGTTCAGCCTTCTGTGAACTGTGGTTTGGACAGACTGCTGCATTAGTACCTTAAAGTAAGTTGCTATCATATATCTTCCTCAATAAACACTATTGCACAGATATCCCCTGAAGGGCTGTTTGGAAACACCTATTTAATGGATATACTCTTACATGAACTTCCAACTCATCACAAATTCCACTCAGTGAATCTTCACATACAACAATCCTGTTTGGGAAAGTCCTGCTCCTAAAAACCCTCTCTGAAACCTAAAGCCAGAATGTCAACACACTGCACCACTGACCCTCAGCCTCCCCCAAATCACACCAACTTCTGTGAGCACAGAGGGACTCAAGTGTGGCACAGGGTGCCCCAGCAAGATGCCTCACACAGTTGATAAACCTTCTCTCTTGCTCTCAAGTGTTTGGGCTGGCAAAATTGAGCTGGAGTAAATGAAATACACTCTAAAAATAAGGTGTGGACCAGGTCTTTGCATCAGTCAAAGCACTTCTGGTAGAGGCATGGACAAGGGGTAATTGTGGAATTGTTGCCACCTCACAATATAGTCCAAGCTCAATGGAGCCATTAACTACCTCAAAACAGAGCCTTCTTTCTGGTCACCTTCACAAGGCACATCAAAACACAGGAAAAATGTGGTACTTCAAAACAGAAGAAGGAAAATGGATAGCTAGACTGGACCAACATAATACTAATCTGGATGATGTATTGATGGGTTTTTGTCTAGTTTTGACAATGGAAACTACATGCTAGGAATGAAAACAGTAATTCATCTGAGCATCTATGAGAATAACTTTGCTCAAGTTTTAAAATCCTGATTTTTCTTAAGCAACAGACAAAAATATTCCAAAGTAAAGGCTTGGGTGAAGTTTACAATGAAATGAGAGCCTCAGGAAGAAAGTCAAGGAAGTGGCAACCCAGTGGTGGTTCATGTGAAGTAGAAGCTGAACGACACTACCTCTTGCAAAGATTTGTCCATTGTATCATGGCTTTATAACCACTTACACACCATCCAAACATATGAATAGGTGCCCTGCCTCTCTTCCTTACTCTGTCTTGGTCCTAGCTCATGCTGCTGCTCAAGTTGCAAACTCAAAGGAGAATGCCTTGGGTCTGTAAATAAACCCGTGGGTTTGGTGTGATGGGAACAGCAGAGCACTCGCGACTCACGGCACCCAAACTTGGAGGCCACCTGGAATCTTGTCACAGCTGTTGTTTACTACAGAGCATTGCAGGAAAAAATCAACTCAGTAGGGAGCTGGGAGCTGAGGGGATGAGGACTTGGAGGAAGCGTGCTGGAGGGGCAGATGGCACCAAGGAGCAGGGGAAGAATTCAGTTTGTAGAAATGTGTGTGTGGTTTGCCAACTTATCTCAACAATACTTCACCTTTGGGTCCATTTCAAGGTCTTGCTTCTTTGTGATAGTTCCCACATTGAGGGATCAAATCCTCTGTTCTATCAGGAAACCATCCTGTGTCACCCATACAAGCAAATGCTCATATGGTCCCTGGGAGCTGACATCATCCCACTTATCCTCAAGGGTTCACCAGAAAACAAATCAAACTCTTAACCAACTCTCCTAAAGAAAAAAATCTAGATGATGCTTAAGCAGTGTGTCATTAGCAAAATAATGAGGTTGAGCCAAACATCCTGCATCTTTCCTCCCTTCTGCTTGACCTTTGTCTTCTACAAAAGCTGTCACAACTTCACTCAGTTCCAGAGCCAAGCACACACATGCACAAGGCTGTGTGGAAAACAGAAACATTCTGGGTTTTCTAACACCTGCACCAGAATTTCTGGGCAAGAATGGGTTAACAACACCTTTTTCCATTTTGAATTTACTAATTATCACTTCATTTAGCCCTTATATTGTAGTGCAATAAAAAGCAGCTGTTAGGCCAGGCATGCTCAGTCCAAGTGACCTTGTGTTCTTGTTTGTGTTTACCACATAAGCATCAGGGAATTCCATTTTCAAAATACAAGGCTTCATAATCCATTAGCACTAGAGATTGGTCCAGGGCTCTGGATTTACTGGTCACGTGTACCAAGGAATAAAAATATGAGCATACAGCCAGATTAATCTCCAGACCTGTAAAGCATCCCAACCCACCATGCAGCAGTCTCATTCCAAGCCACACATGAATATTAGCATCATTCTTAAAAGCTACCACTAATACCATCCCCACAGTAAATGAAGCAAAGATTAAATGCTACCGGCGCAACAATTTAGAAAGTGTGGAGACACACAATAACTATCACCACTTCTCAGGTTTTCCACTTGTTTCATAAGAAAAACATAAGTACTGATGTTCTTATTAATACACCAACAACCCACATCTCCCCCAGCTATTTTGAAAAGGCAGGAATCACTTTTACTGCTCTTAATTTTAAATCAAAAGCAAGTCCAAGCAGCTTAGCTCACCATCAAGTTCAATAAATCAGATAAAAGAATCAATGGAAAGCATTTCAAAATGTAACCTTGGTAACGTGTAAAATGTTTCCCCAGAACTCACACTCATTTGCTTTATTTGCTGTTTTAGGAAATGAAATATCACACATAGGCAGAAGGGCATTAGTATCACAACACTGCATCTCCCAAGCCTAACACTGCACGTGCTCTCCTGGAAGACACTTTTTGCAGCATGTCCTAAAAATCTGCAGCCTGCCAAGTTAGGTGATTGAAAAATAATCATATTTCACGTTGACAAAACAGCAAATGGAAGTGTTCAATAATAAACAATAATCCATATTTATTCTTTATGTCCTTTTATGTTCTTTAAACATAATTTGTTTTGTGTTTTTCACTGATAAAATGAGCATAAACTCCATGGTGTTATAACAGCATCTGCCATTTGAAGAATCAACATTTGTCAGTGTTACCACTCAATTTTAACTGGTCTTACACAGCCCTCCTGCATGCAACACTTAGACTGAAAATGACTACTACTGTGTGTACCACTATGTGATATTTGTTGGCAAATACTGATTTTTGACTTGCAACATAATTATTCAATATTTATATAAGTCTACCAGGATAAACAATCTCTGATTCACAACGAGACAGAAAATTTCAAATTATTTTGCTGCTTATCTCAGTACCCTATAACTAAGATGTTTACTTATTCCAGCCTGATCTAAAGGGCATATCATTATTTCCAGAGCTCAGCTAAATTAAGCAAAAAAAACTTTTTCTTAGAAGAGTGTCCCCTCCCTGCCACCTGGAGAATGTCACACAGAGTAGGACAACAAAGTAGGATCACTCTCCACTCTTTGTATGTCTTCCCAAAATGCCAAGGACAATCTCATTTTGAGTAATGATTCTGACCTTCTAAGGATTACCATGCTCCAGAGTTCTTAGTTTTTCTTCTGGTTGTTTTTTTTTTGTCCCATTTGGTTTGTTGGGGTATTTTTTTTTTGTTTGTTTGTTTGGTTGGTTTTTCTGTTTCTTTGGTTTAGGGCTTTCTTTTTTTTTTTTTTTTTTTTTNTTTTTTTTTTATTTCCCAGTTTGGTTTGGGTTTTTTTGAGTGAAAATGAGCATTTTTTTCTCAGCTTTGCTAACTCTTGTTCCTTATCTCCTACATGAATCGAGGATGACCTTCCAACAGTGGCAGATGCCTTCAACAATGGCACCCAGCCATAAAATGTTGTTCAATTCTACAAGTTAAACAAGTATCAGAAATAAAATTCTGCTCAGGAAATAAAAATAGAAACCTCTTTTATATTCATAGGTTTAGAACCAATAAGCAACATTCACCATCCTGATATTAATATGGACTATTTCTAAGCCAAGCAATCACTTCATGGCAGTTTTTTTTTTAGGGTTTTTCTCCAAAGCAGACATCACAAGGCTTGCATCACACCATCAACTGCTCCAAAAAGGTAATCAAAAAAGCCTCATTCAGAGATGAATCATTTTCCTTTTCAACCCTATCTGCTGTCACACATGGAAGTCTGCCCAAACTGAAAACAGTCTCCCCCACAGGAAGGCTGCCCCAAAAATAAAGATGGAATTCTGCCACACAGAGTCCAGCAGGGCAAGGTTTGTCACTTACAAGGCACAGCATGGCGATAAAGGTTATCTCGAATGGTCTGCTGCAAATCGTGGTCTGGTGACCCCTTCTGAAACCTCTGGTTGAGATAATGCCGCAGATCCTTGTTCAGTCTGCTTCCTGCAAGGAGAGAAACAGCCATTTATTTATTTCTAAATGCACACAATTACCATTTCCAATGGAGGCAAATGGTAGATTTCCATTCAGAGCCCCCTAAATTATGGCATGCTGGCTTTATGAGCAGAGGCTCGTCTCCCTCCACAAATGGCTAATTACCAAAAATAACTTGCTGTAAACAAGAGGTCTCTCTTGTGTCATAATGCATTGTTCTTCCTGTGGTGTTAAACAGATCATCATTCCTGTTTATCACTTATTTTTCTGAGCAAATGGAGACAGACAGATGACAGGAAAAAGAGGAAAAATTACAAAGATATTGCTTTTGCAAGTCTCTGGAGGGTGAGCTGGGCAGAGAGACAGAAGGCAAAAGCTGCTCCCATTGGAGCTACTGATAAAGCTGAATATGGCAAAAATATCAAACAAGTGCTACACTTTCCACTGGTATCCATCCCAACACACAGCAGGAGTTACAAAAGTATTGACTTAACAAGTTAATAGCACCCAAAGTCCTTAAAAACAAAAAACCAATACCCAACGCTTTTCACTTAAATCTGTTTATTTGCCTGTTCAGGTTTGAACACCTTCAGAAGTGTGAAAGAAGATAAATGAGTTGAAAACAAAACAAAACAAACCCAGACACACAAAAAAAAAGAAAAGAAAAAGAAATGTAGCTGTTAATGAACATTGCCAGTTGCTGAATACCAAACCCTTTTTGTTGCAGAACATGTGAATTGGAGAAACTTAATGAAGTCTTTTCCCAAGAATATTTCTGAGTTTGGAATAACACTGACATTAATTTGACTGAAGAGCAAAAACAGGGTGAAACTCTTCTGTTCTAAAAAGAAAAGAATAAAAACCACTGGAAAAGCTTCTGAGAAATGAAACCAGGATGATCAAAGCCTGGAGTAGCTGCCACACAAGGACCAAGAGAGGGATGCTGCAGCTTATGGTGGACATCAGTCTCCAACATGTCCTGAGGTCACCTGGGGACTGGGCACTGCTTGCCTCTCCCAACACAAGGACTGGGAGACACCAAGGAAAGCTAAACAGGAGCCTGATTCAGAATCATCACAAGATAAGAGTCCCCAGGCTGGGCAGCTCTCCCAGGAGAGCACTGTGGGGGCAAGAGGCTGATTCAGGAGATTCAAGGGGAGATTCACTTGTAGGACAGACCCCTTGGGGGCTGCAGAATCACAGAATGGTCTGGTTTGGAAGGGACCTTAAAGATCACCTTGTTCCCACACCCCTGCCACGGGCAGGGACACCTTCCAGGGCACCAGCTTGCTCAATGCCCCATCCAAACTGGCATTGAAAAGAAGAGGGAAAAGGAAATCCCTTGGGCTTAACATTAATGGCTGGTGGCTGGGAGACCTGGGAAAGAAGTGGGGGAATATCAGGTATCTTGCTCTTTTCCTTCCCTTTGCCAGGCATCTTTTTTATGGTCCCAGCTGGAGCCAAAATGATGGACTACATGGACCTCAGGCTGAACCACTGCAGCTGTTTGCACAGTCTTCTATCATTTGCATTATGATTTTTTTGATTGTGAATATGTAAATGCAGAGATCATCTCAATACATCTGGACACTGAATGCAGCCTCACAGTTGCAGATTCCTGGCTGGAGCCTCCAGGAATCACTGCAGAGCAAATCAGAAATAATAATACTGCAATGGAGTGCAGTTGGACACTGGGTCTGGGAGGCAGAAGCAGCACCAGGCAAATGGTGAACTAAAAAAGAGTGCAGACTGTTACATGACTGTGGGCAGGATAAAACCACTGCAGCCCTGCAGCATTTTACCAGAAATGTTGGTTTAAAAACAAAACTAAACACAAAAACCCTGCAGTCTGAAGCACTATGTCAAATTTTTACAATAATTTTGTGATTTCTATTTAGATCCTCCTGACAGCTTTTTCTTTTAATTAAATCTCTTATTGAAAAAAGGAAGGCTAAGGCAGCAGGCCCAGATATTAACAAAGGGAAATTTTTAAAGACCAAGATGCTCATTGCAGAAATGAAACAACAAAACTGAAATTCAGGGAGATAGAATTGGCTCAAAACACTTTCCTGAGCAACACCCCTCACTCCCAGAGCAAATTATCAACCCATTTTCTAACAAAAGGTCTCCAGTTATTGCACCATAAAACTTGTTTCCTACATAGGAGGCTCTTGGAGGGTTTGGTAGACTTGTGGGCTACAGTTTCTCAGAATCAGAACTGACTTTCCTAACTCCAGATGTTTGATTTCATACCACGTTGTTTTACTCCAGAGGGGGACTGGGCACAAAAAAAGAGCATCTGCTGAAATAATAAAGCCATTCTTTATCTTTTAACTAAACAGTCCATATATTTCTTTGCACAAGAGAGAGAGTAAGGCAAGGTAGATTTTCATAGCAAAAAAGGACAAATATGACAAACTGGGCATAATGCAAGGGCTTATTCCAGGGAAGAAATTAATGCACAGAACTGCATGTATCACACAAGTAAACTTTCTTCCAAAATACTGTGTGATCCCTGATTCAATGATTTATGTCACAATAATGTCTTGAGGTGAAAAAGCTCTGCTGAGCTAGGGCTTGTTTGACCACAGAATATATGCAATTTAATGATGATATCCTGCTTTTAGCTTCCCTCTGTGCCCATTCCATCTAGCATCTCAGTCTATTATGGCCCCGCTGGAAAGTTTGGTTATTTGGTTTATGCAGGAGCTGGGATTTCCCAGCTGAGTCACTGAAGCACTAGTTAAAAAGGCACTTGCAAAAACAGGGGCTGTAGCAGCACTTACACTCACATAAGTGTCCCCTCTGGGGGCTCAGAGTGATGCTTATTTCTATTACATTTTTATTTTAGAAGAGAAGGAAGAAGAAGAAAAAAAAAAAAAAAGGCAAAAAGAAACCCAGCCCCCAAAAAGCTTGCTGAGGTACAATCCTTTTCCTAAATTCCAGCAAAGTCTTGACAGAAATGAAGGCTTCTTGCAGCTCTGATGATCTCAGCTCAGCAGTCGCTGAGGCCACAAGCTGTGGGCACAGGCAGGTTCAGGAACTCCCTCCACTGCATGGCAGAAGAAAATGAGCTAATACAGAAAGTAACTCTATGTGGGAAGCTGCCAAAGGGATCCAGCCTGGAACATGTTGGATTTTTTACCTTTTGAAATGCTTCTCTTTGCTCTGATCTCTTCCAAAAATCTCCCCTGAGCTGAGACGGCACTGGCTTGCCACTGGCTTTATTTAGTAGGCTCTAGTGCTGCACACAAGTTTATAAACTCTGCTGTACCCTTAGTCCAAAATGTATGCACCCATAATCTCTGAGAACCTGAAAAAATATGCCAGTGACATTTCAGCAACCTCCTCTGTGCAAATCTTAGCAGCAAAATTCATTCTGCTCCTTGGGGGCATCTCTGGCTTGTGCAAACTCCCTCTGAGATGAAGCCTCACCTCTGATGGCTACTGTCCAGCCACTACCAGACCAAAAAATAGGCAGGTGCCCAGAACCACCTCATTTGATGCAAAAATCCTCCCCTTTCTAAAATTTAAATCCATGCCATTGTGCTCAAGAAAATAATTCCTTTAGAGAAGAGCTGTGTCAACCAGAGGTATATATTGGCCTTCAAAATACTCCCCTGTTCTCATGGTGACTGGATTTTACATTTACTCTTTTGAGATTCTTTCTTTTCTTCTCTGCTAAAAGGATGTAAAAAGATCCAACAGTGATAATAGTGGAGGGACAGGAGATGCAACCCAGGAACAGCAGTTTCCAAAGCAGAGGATACAGGTCTGAAGACCCAGTGCTTTATTCTTCCTTTGTGCTGGTCAGGAAATTGTTGATTTGCACACAGAAAAATCACCTTGTTATTTCTTGTAATGAAAATTAGGCTGATACATGTAGCTTAGATCATCAGATACACACAAAAAAGGAAAAATTCACCAAAGTTTATAGCTCACAAGTAGGATGTTCAAAGATTTTTTTTTAGTGCTGTTGCAACAATTTCCCTTTTTTCTCTGCTGAACAAAACCTTTTTTAATGTGAAGGTACAGTCAGAAAACCAACTTTTCACTGCTTTACTCCTCACAGTACTACTCCAAATCTGAGATACTTCCATCTTATTATCTGAATCCTTTGAATGAAACACAGGGCAAAATGGCTGGTTTAATGTATTCTTAATTATTATACTGTACTTTAGAGTACATCTATCACCCTCCCCAACTATTACATGGTAACATCATTTCAGTAGCAGAAAGAAATCCAAGGGGGAAAGATCTCTCATAGCAAAAAATATATTTATTTGACATATGGTTTTCTGAGAAACAATGAACTGTCAGGTTTTTGTAGCTCAATGTGTAACTTAGATGGGTTTGTGATTAATGAAAAATATTGACTGTTTCTAAACACATTGCTTCCAAACCCACAATTCTGCCACACATTTGTCCTCCAACAGCCACCTGATATAAAGTCACTAGGGAAGCTATGCTTTGAACTGTGCTCTGACACTTGGTGCTAAAATTCCCAGCTTCTGCAGGAAGAAAGCTGAATGTGGGATCATCTAACACCAGCTTTGCTGTGTGAGAACATCCCCTCTTGGAGAGCTCTCCCAGCAGCAGCACAGACCTGGGGCTGAGAGCCTCCTGCCTCATTGCCCTGCTGCCTTCCAGCAGGGAAAGCAGACTGCATAAATGACCAAGCACAATCTGAATTTTTTCCCCAAGAAAAAGCTGAGTGTGAACATGGTGGGGCTGCCAGCACCTTCCTGCCAGCTGGTGGATGGTCTATGCCAGGACTGTGCAATATGTGTATGCTGAGATGTGTTTTAAACTCGTGCTTTACGCGTTTGGAAACTATCATTTGATAGTTTATGTTTCTATTAATTACTGCAGCTGTTTGATCCCATTTCTGCTCGAGATGGTCCCAGTTAATCCTGATCAACAGCCACACTCTGACAGAGCCTATAGATGCTCGTGCAAAGATGGGTCAGGGTCAGGCCTGGGACACACTGGTCCCTGACCTATATTACACTCCTCTAAGCTGATTACACCAGTATATATTTTTTGCTTTACCCTTCTTTAGGAAGGCAACCAATTGCTACATTTGCAGTGACTGATAGCATCTGAACTAGAAAAATCCATTTTCCATTCCTGAATTGCAGCAGAATCCCCCTTCTCCTGTCAGAATCTCTGTTTAAAGGTGTCTTTAGCAGAGGGATTCTCTGTGGTCAGACAAAAACCATTTCAAAACAACAGGGCCATGAAGCAATGAAAGGTTAAAGGCCTCACTAAAGGGATAAAAGTGCAATAGAGTCATCTGGATTAAGACTCTCTCTCACCACCCTGATGTCTACATTGAGAGGGAAGGATTCCATTTTTAAAGACACAAAGATTGCACATGTTGGATTTGCAGTATAAACCCCTGACTGCACTGCCTATCATCTGACAATCTCTATCTGAAGGTATTTAACTAATAAATTATCCTGGTTAGCAGGGTTTTATTTCTGTGCTACAGAACATAGAACTGCAGATAAGGGGTGGAAAAAAACCCTGCAAAAACCAAGGCAAACAAAAAAATCCAAACCCTGCTCGTTTAGAGGCATGAGCAGAGAACTTGCAGCTCCTGTTTTCTGGAGCAGCAAGTGGACTGGCAATGTCAGCTGACTGGCATTACAGGCTGGGGGACTTCTCTTGTGCTCCCCTCTCCAGGGCTCCTACTCTGCCCAGCAGAAGGTACTCAGCACAAACTCACCTATAATTAGAGCCAAAATAGCTCCCCATAACTATAACTTAGTTAACACACTTAACTATAAAGTGTGTTAACTAAGCTGGTTATAAATCTATTATCTAAATCCCTTAAAATCAACAGCCTATTTTTAAAATAAATGTTAAAATATTAATAATGTAACCCAAGACAACTTAATTCGTTGTTAAATCCTTGCTATAAAGTGGGGTGTAGACAGGGGTCCTGGGAAACAGGAGACAGCTCTTAAAACTTTTCCAACAGCAATGCCAGGGCATCACCACTGTCTCCTACTAATACTTGCCATCAATTTTCCTCAAGTCCTGTTGCAAAGGTGGCCCTGATACTCACACATATATTCTGTTAATGCTTGGAGAGATTAATACTCCATTTCTGAGCAAATTAATAGAATAATTTTCATGGTAAGGTCCAGGAGGCAGCAGCCTATCTTAGAAGGCCAAGTAGATTTTTATCATTTAACAAGCCTGCACTGGTAGCCACATCCTCATCAAATATTCCTAATCCCAGCAGTTGTTATGGAAATGATAATAGTTTGTGCTATATCATTTCATCCTGTCCCATCCTTGTCTTCCAGCTGCTGTCCAAAAGTGATTATAAATAATGGGGCTATAAAAGCCATTCAATAATTAGAAGATTCATTGGCCATATGCCAGCAGTGACAAAAGAGAGTGATTTATGTAAGATGAGTCTGTCACATCTGCCAGATCACAGTTTCATTACGCCTGTGGCTTTAAGGTCACAGTTTAGCACTGTTTCAACAGCCATTTGTCAAGGGGGTGCTGGGGAGAAGAGGTGAAATACATCATGGTTTTGTTTGCTTTCTTGTTTTAACTACTAAGTAAATAAGTAAATAAAGTCCAGTACCTACATTTGTTATTTCATGTCTCTTGTGAGGTCAAAGACACAAGGAAACATTCATCATGGTTGGCCAGAGTTCAAATAAGATCATGAAGAGAAAACCCATTTAAAAGCCTTAACAATTCATGTGGCTTCTTAAATTCAATACAATCTAAGCATGTTCTGTCTTCCAGCCACCCATGAAATGAAGGTACCTTGTAAACACATAACATGTTGGTAAATTAATTGCTACTACATTCTCCTAACACAACTAAACTTAAAAACCTTTTATGGTTCAGTGTTCTAAAATGATATTTAAACATTGCCATGGGAGTTCAGATTAACAATTAACATGGCTCAGCAAACACCTAATTTGATCCCAATTCCATTTTCTCATCTTCTTTTCCTCTAAAAAACAAACAAAAAATACCAATGAACTTTTATTGCTGGGTACCAATTCTAGCACCATAAAGTCCAGATGTTTAAATGCTCCCCATAAATGCTTCAATAACCTCATCTGTTATTGTCAGTGATTGCTTCCATTCCAATGTGGACAGCCTCTGGTGACAAAAACTGCTGGTCTGAGGGTGCAGACTGGATCTTTGCTGGAAATGCTACACCCAGGACCAACCAATATATTACTTTAATTTGTACCAGCCTCCTAAAACCAGACTGCAGTCAGATGAACTGCTCAGATCAGAGCCCAGATGCTGCCATTTATTCTAACAAGCCCACCCCACAACAAAAGCAAAAGGACTGCTCACCCTTTGCCTACCTCCTGAAGTAAAACATAAAATACTTCCCAATTTTATGGTTTGAAACCTTCTCCGAACAACAAAGCCTCATCCATTGCAAAAGACTTCCAGTGGAAGGCAATGATGATAAGCTGGAGGGTTATGGCATAAAGAATTGCACAGAGTTGCAGGATGAGCTACCTGCACAGCAGTAAAACCCCACTTTGATGGAGCAGCCTGGCTGCTGAATCAGCAGTGAGCACTTCAGTGAGCAGCCAGTAATTCCTGTCTGCAGAATGAATAACACTTGTTACTTTAGTACTGACAGAACTCCTTAAAATGTTATTTTAGGTGCAAGCTGTGCATCTGAAGGAGATGTATTCACACTCCAAACTTTCAGGTCATGTCCAGAATCAGGAGCAGGCAAGAGCCTTCTTGGCATGGTACCTTTGGTATCGCTCTCAATCTGCATGGGTGAGTGAACCAGCACTGAGGTGGTAATTCAGCATTTGCTGCTGCAGAAATGCCCTTAGCAGATCATAAATCCCTGGTAAAACTCTTCTAAGAGCACGTCACCTCATCTACTGTATTCGCAGGGTGCTCCGCCTTATTTTCTGTGCATTAATAGTGATTCATATTTCTACACTAAATTTAAACAAATAGCCTTTCAGCTGAGAAGGGCCAGAAAAACCCACAGAGCTCAGGCATTGAGGTTGAAAAGAAAAAAAAACATTATTTATACACCAGGCCTGAAAATTTTGAACATTTGTGACAAATATGCTTCTGTTGCTCTGAACTGAATTCAGATCAGCAACGACTGCAAATGCAGCAGCAAGCCCAGCCTCTCTCCCTTTTTGGCCCCTTCAAGCTTCTGGTGCCCTCAAAGTTTCAGTCCTGAATTTCTTGAGGCTCCTGGAGAAGAAAAGTTCCTTCACCCTCTGACATCTTTGCAGCACAGGACAATCCTGACCTGGGGGACAGGGAGGCCAAACAGCCACAGCTGCATCCCAGGAAGGGGAGCCTGCTCTGCCATGGAGAGACAAATCAGATCTTTCTACCTCAAGAAGGCTCTGTTTTATTATTTCCTTCCTCAAAATACTGATGCTTAAGTTCTGCTCCTCTTCTTAAATCATGTGATATCATTTGAGTCCATACAGAGCCTATAGCATCATGACAGTAGATAAATGATGATGTTTCTCCAGAGAAAGTGGCAACCATATCAGCCCCAGGTAAGCTTAAGGAACAGAAAATCTGATACAGCTGAGGCAAAAATACAATAGAACATGCTGCTCAAGCAACATGTGATGAACAGAAGAGGGAGAAGCAAGGTCAGCAGTATTGATGACTGTTGGCCTTAGATACCTCTAAAACACTTTCGAACTGGCCAGGCACAAAACATGAAATATGCTTTGCCTCATCCCAGGTGGGTGCTGGCAGATGTGGAGCCTGCCCCGGTGCTTTGTAGCCACAGCTAATCATGAACTCAACTAACTAAAAGCTGGAGATTAACCACTGACTTGTAGGAGACCTCTTTTCTTCCTCTATGCCATTTTCAAGAAATGCTACAAGCTCTTGCCTCAGCTTTTTGTTTTCCTTGTTTACTTTTAAGAGTCCACAGATATATGACAAGGAAATTGAGACTGTCAGGTGGTCTCTGGGAATGACAGTAGAGAAGCAAGGTGAGCCAAGGTGAGGAAAGGGACCTACTGGGAGGACAAATGCAGAATATTTTCCTACTAAAATGAAAAATCTCCAAGATAAAACTATAGAACTGATTAACAGCCACACGCACACAAACTTGGTTGTGTTTTCACAACAAAGCTCAGGAGGTGCATGGACAAAGTAATGCAACATCCTCTGGTCTTGTTTGCAATGAAGCTTGGATTAGTATCATGCTAAATACTTTATCCAGTTCTGTGGCCAGATCAGTGTTGACCCAGAGTTAACTGGCTGACAATCAAGCTGTAACATTAAAGCTACGCCCATAAATGCCTCTGCTTGGCAGTGACCTTAAACCAAGTGCCCAGAGCAAAGCCTCAGCTCTGCAGAGCTTTGCATCAAGGCAGACCCAGAGGTGAATGCAGAGATTGCTCTGAGCAAGGCATTCTGCCTTGCACACAAAGGCACTGCTGTGCTGGGGCTCTCTGCACTGCCTGTTCCAGCAAGGAGCAGGATGGAGCCATCAACAGTGGCAAGAAACGTTGATGTTGCCACGTAGGCTTTTAAAAAAAGCACAGCAGCAACAAAAAAAAAAACAACAAAAAATAAGTAAGAAGAGAAAAACCCTCCAACACAAGTGAATACAGAATGAAATCACTGTAAGAGAGTGCCATGGGATGCAGCCTCTGAAGGATTCAGTGGAGTCTGCTCTGAGCATTTCCATCAATGAGCAGAGACTGAGCTACGTGAGCAGCCCAGGAAAGGCTTCCAGCCTGCCTGGGAGCCACACAACAGCCTTTGTCACCCACACTGCTCTGTGTGAAGCCACCTGGATAAGGGAGCATTGTCCCTTTCCCTTCTCTCTGAAGATGCCAGCAAGCTCTGCCTTTTTTGGGATGCAGGAAGGGCTGATGGGAGCAGCAGAAGTAGGGCAGGGGGTGAAAGAAGAAAGTCTAGCTAAAATAATAAGAATGGGGAAAATCAAGCTGAAAAGCACTTGCAGTCTTTCACTCCAAGGAAAAGACCCATTTCTGGAAATGAGATGCACATATCTCTATGTTTCCTAAAAGGAGTTGCCATATGTTCCAAAAGTAGGATATAATATTTGAGCTGTAAAAGCCAAATCAGCTTGAGAAACAGACGGCATTACAATGCTTTAGCAGAACAAGCCCCCCATAACAATATGCCAACAAACTCATTTTCTAGAATGGCACTAGGAAAATATTTGCAAAATCTGAAACCCATTCCCTAAATACAGCATTTGGTTCTTCCAGAATGGGAAAAAAGTGCCACACATATGCCAGAATTGGGGAGTTCTAAATAGCTCTTCATAATCTTTGATTTTTTGGCTTGCTTTTCTCTGTAATTTTTGGGTAGTGGGTTTTTTTGGGGGGCCTTTTTTTAAACTTGACCTCAAATTTCTTGAGCAGTCATTCTTGTTCTTCCTTGGTTGCTGGAGGGACAAATTCCCACAGCCCAGCCAGGTCACCTCTGAATTTTGATCACAGGGCACAAGTCAATATTAACACTCTAATTTCCAGAGGAACTGAATACATAAAATCTAATGCTGACAGCCTGTGATTGTCAGGCTATAAACACACACTAAATTAAGATATTCTCAGAACACTAGAATTTTGATGCTGTTTTTCAAATTCTCTTTTTCCAAAGTATCTCTATCACATACAAAATGTTGGTCTTCTTGGAAGAAGCCAGCTGAAAATCATGTGTCCACAGGAAAAAGATCTGTCCAAAGCCTGTTCCAGCTCCTTTTGCCCCTTTTCCAGTGTGGTGGGATGATACACACTCAGGTGCAGCAGTGTCTGACCAAAGAAAAAGAAATCATTTTTTTCATCTGCAATATATCCATTTACAGAGTGCTGCAGGTAAATTTTCCAACTTGCCCAAGAAATTTCCCAGAAACAAAATTTGCCAAGAAACAAATAAAACCAGAAACAAGATTTGCTGTGGTCTCAACCTTAGCAAGTTCTGCCTTTTCTATGTTATTTTCAAAGAGCACAACTCAGCTTAACCTCAGATGGACCTCTTTTTTTTTTTCTTTTTTAAATATAATTACAAATTTATGTACGTACAGAATAGATGCCAAACCACTAACATATAGTACAGAAAAGAAGCACACAGGCAACAATGCTGTGTGATTTAGAAAATCAGGCTCTCAAAGCTGAATATAATTATGAGCTAAATCTGTTGGGAAAAAACATTTAAATGGAAAAACGTGTATAACAGTTGGGAGCTGTTGAAGCACATTTTACAAGAGGCCCAAAAAGCCACAAAAATTGAGTAAGGAGGTCACACTGGTTTAAAAACAAACCTGACTTATAGGGAAAGTGACTGCAGCTTTTTTCAGTTTCATGTTGTAGACAAAAGGAAAACAAGATCTAAGCAACTGGATTAGCTCTGTTTAATTATTTTAACTGCAAACATTTTTGTTTTATTTTTATTGTACCATTGGAAGTGTTTTCTGAGAGTTGGAGGATATTCTCCATCCCTGGAAATTGTTACATCAACATTGAATGTTTTTCTTGAAAAATCAAGATTAAAGGGAAATTGATTCAAACTAGTTTCCTAATGTCCTGAGCTATTACTTGGAAATGTGATTTAGGAAGACTGTGTTGAATAGGCAGGTGAAGGATCTGGAAGAATGGGGGAGCCAACAGCAATTTAAAAGGGTTCAGAGCAAAATGAGGCAATGAGCTGAATCTTTTGAATTGCTCAGGTGATCAAGAGCCTGGGCAAGTTGAGAAAACCTTCCTGGTAAAAGAGAAGTGTTAACATGGCTATTCTGCTGTAAAAGCAATTCAACAGACAGCATTGTGGGCCTCCCTTTTGTGCAGGAAATGGAACTGAAACTCAAAAATCAGATTTTACAGCACTGACAGAATGAATGAGTTGGCTGGAGCAAGCAAGAATCATGGCAATCAGTGATGGGTTTTAATAAAGTACCACTACACCTTATTGGCAAAACTCAAAAGTAAAAGTGAGAAGAAAATGAGGGCAATGTTGCTGTTAACTATTGCACATGAAGTGATGTGAAGCAAAAACGCTCTGATTCTTGGGACTGTCTCCATCACACAGAGCAACTCTTCTCTTCTGTAACCTTCACGTTAAAGTCTGGTCAAAGGCAACAGCTAAAATATTGAAAAACTCACATTTGAAACAAAAAACCAAATAACCCGCATAGTGTTGGTCTCTAACATAAATACAATCCTTCATATAAAGCAAGTTTGGCAATAAAAAAATTAAAAGGCACATGAAAAAGCTTACAAGGGTCTGTAACAAACATCTTTGCCCTGGTCACAAGGTCTTGTTTTCTTAATGAGTTTAGGAGTGCCTGTATCATGTTTCTGTCACCCCAACTTTTCCCTATGAGAAACAAGTATGAATATTACAGATGGTAAAACCCACATTTTCTCAAGCAGGAAATAAATGTTTATATGCAGCATATAGCAAAATGTATATTTCCAGAGACAATACTTACAAGATTTAGACTTATTAGTGCAGGAATTTTAATGGAAAACATGTTTTAGGGGATAAGAATTTTAATTACAAAGAAACCACATACAACTTGCTTCTTTAGATATAAAGCAGAGCAGTTCTGCAGCAGAACAAAAAGGTCTCTTTTGATGAAAATAGAATATTGGAATAAAGAGAGAAACACTCAACTTGTGTGTATGGTTAGACATTTTCCTGGTAATGCTTTTGATCCCAAAATGGCATTTGTCAAAATGGAGACATTCCTCAGGAATGTGACATTTCTGCAGGAACCAGACACAGCTCTGATGGTGCCTGCTCAGATCTTTGCCCTGCCAGGCTGCCCTGACCCAGCACAGCTCCTAAGGGTCCAGGCTCAGTCAGTCCAGCCTTTCTGTCCACACACTCCTTTTCTTTCCCCTTCTTACAATCTTTAGACAATGCACACTGCAGGAATAAGAATCAGAACACCCATCTAAAAGAGGGGGCTTATGAAGGCTACCAACAGCCAGGCTTGATTTTCCCACTGCAAGCAAAAATGTTAACCAAAGTACCAGTCCAGTTCTGAAGGCACAAAAAGTGAAATGAAGTTTCACAGATTCTGGTTTGGTAGAAATGGAAATGCAGACATTTTTTGGCAAGTGGGGCCTCTCTTACATGAGCACGTCTACTTAGCTGCAGGCATCTTGCACTAAAAACAATTAACTGGAAAATACAAGAAGTGGCAAAATAACAGTTTCTCAGAATTCCCAGCTGAAAGAAACACTGGTTTCATTCCCATTGCATTACTCTTTCCAGCAGCAGTTTTGGTGGCTTTCCTGTATCTCCACTAAAAACACCTTTTGTGAAAGACTAACAGGAAAAGCAAAAATTAAATGTTTAATCAGGCATTATTGCTAGCTTTGGCATCATGGGATCTTTCCCATTTTACAAGACAAGTAGACCTGACCATGCTTTATGTCCATTTTTATCTGTAACTCCTGGCTCTCCAGACTCACAGGGTTCTAACCAATTTGCAATTCTTCCAGGAAATCTGCATGCTCAAGCAGCAGCTTTACTGTCATTGCCATTAAAACCAACAGCCACTTTATTTTTTATTATTTTGATAAATGTTCTGATGATCCAGCTAAAGATTACAAAAGAGGCAATAGAAACCAATAAAAATCAGCGTTAATTGTCTAAATATCAATTCTTTCTCCTTAAGTTTTATTCTTTAATTTTGGAGAGCTCTTCTTGTACCTTCTTGTTGGTTTGCCAACAAATATTTTTCATTCTCATTTAATCAAATGTATTTGGATGGAGATCCTTAACACTAACTCTAAAATGGAAAGCTCTCATCAGCTTAACCTCAAATTAATTTTATGCTTCTCTCACTTTTGGGAGTTCACAGTCAAAGCTCTGGAAGTTCTGCAAAGCTAAGAGAGTTTTTAAGCAACACAGGTACTCTGAAGGCTCCTATACTCCCTCTGCTACTGGAGGGGAAAAAGAAATTGTAGAGGTCTAAGCTCATCCAGCAAAAGATGCAAGAGAGCACAGAATGGGCTTTGCATTTCTGCTGAATCAATGTCACTGTGGTTTCTGCTTTTATGCTACTCTGGGATTTCAGAAAGCTCCACCTCCAGTCATTAAGCCATAAGGATTTTTTTTCTGCTGGCTTAAAAGGACTTTGGGTCAGAACCTTCAAGCTTGGCAAGAAAAGGTGTCAGACAAGCAGCATGCAAAAGGAATAACTATTTATCAAAGGAGCAATCCAGAATCATGCACTGTTCCTGCTTGAATACAGTCCCACTGCCCCACTTTCAGAGCCTGAGCCAGGGCAGATGAACAAAGGAGCAGCTTTGGAAGGCAGGTTGCTTTTTTAAGCAGAATAGAGCATCATGCACAAAGGCATCCAGGAGCCACAGATCAACAGTTCACAGAGGGGACTCAGAATCCCAAGTCTCCTCCAGACAGGAGCTGCACTACTGTCCCCACCTTTGGGCTACTCACACTCCTCTGCTAACACATCCCATGCTGAAACCTTCAGATTCCTAGAAATAAATTTTGCTGCTGTTTCTGAGTGAGGCTGGCCAGGCTGGCCTGGCAAACCCACACCTTTGACAGGTGTTTTTTCACACTTCTGTCCTTGCTTTTTTAAAATTGCTTAGCAAAATATTAAATCATTGGTCTAATTTTACATTTCTTTGAGTTTGGTCTTCCTTTTTAATTAAAATCTGTTTGATAGTTAAGCTTTTAAAAGAAATTTAAGGAGCATGACTCTTTCATTATTTGATTCTCTCCTGGTCCTGCCTTTGCACCTCTGTTCAGACCCAGAAATTCCAAACAAGGTGCATCCACAGCTGCTGTAGAAACACCATGTACACATTACCCTGCCAGCACAGAAATGGCAGATGCATCTACACAGGCTGACAATTGATTTACTCATCATTTGCAACCCTTTGCAAAGGAACTAGACTTCCTAGCAATCAATGAGAAAATAACCTTGTTAGCAAAAAAGCCAATGTTCTTTTAAATTAATCAGTTCTTTTTCATCCAAACAGTACAGATAATGAGAGAGATGATGACATTTTACATGACCTATAAAAAGCAGAGTTTCTATTTTAGGCTCTCCTTCGCAAGGGTGCCAGGATGATTATGTTTTGTTTACTGGACAAAATAATCTCTTATTTGTTAAGGCTTGAATGCAATTTTATACAGTACAAAATTTTATCTTCTATTGTCTTAATTATCATCTGGAGGGTTGAAGCATGAAATGATGGCAGAGAAAAAAATTAATATTAATGTGTTCTAGCTGCAATTTAAAGAGAAAGGACTTGGAGCTTTCTTTTGCTCATGAGCTTAACATGCTGCATCAGACCAGTGAATTATATCCCATTTAGCTGCTATTGTTTCTCCAAGCAGCATGAAGAAAACAGACACCAACCTTTTGTAGACATTCCCAGTGTTCAAACACACAACCATTTCCTCTAATTTCCTTTTACATCACTTGCTAAAAAGGGTGAAAATGTTTCCTGCTCAGGATGGTGTGCAAGACTACACTACTGTTTTTCAAGTTCTTTATATGACACCTTTGTCACCTACAGCATGTTCCCATGCCACTGTGAAAGCACAGGCAGCAGGAGCCTTTTCTCTCATTTACCTCATTTGCATCCTAATAGCCAGAGAATTCAGGGTCTGGGGGAAAGGTGCATGTATCCGGGAGGAGATGGCAAAAAAAGAGAAAGTCTTGGATGATGAGCAGTGCACAGTGACACCAGCGGGTTTCCTGCCTTCCAAGCTAGAAATCAAAGGGGAGCTTAGTGAGATGATTTTAAATTAAAACAAACAAAATGCAAGGTTTGACCTCTTCAGATTCCAAAAGTACCAGTAGGGACTGAAAAAGACAGCACTTGGATGCAATGAGACATGGTTTAATTATTTTGCACTTTCATCCTGCTGTTTCAGCCCTGACCTTTCCAGGTCTGAAAAAGAAAAGGGAGGGACTCATAGGTTCCATTTCCCTTTTTTCGGACAAGAAGAGCAACTGGATTGAACTTTGTTTCAGGGGTTGCATACATACTGTTAGAAATTTCTAAAAACCCCCAAAACCAAGCAAGAAAAGTATCAATTAAAAAGAAGACTGGTCTCCGAATTTGAACGGATATTACAGTCAATATATACTGGCAAAAAAAAAAAAAAAATTGTATTTTAGGCAGATAAATTTAAATTACCTGAAAACATAGAAACAATTTTAAGGCCAAGGTTGGGTACATCTAAACATCTCTGTCATAGTTTTTTCCCCTGTGGAGTTCTTTTTGTTTGTTTGTTTGAACTACTTTGCAAAATCCCAAAATGCGTAATTCTGCTTTAGCAGCTCCAAGTTCAATCAAGTGGATTATCTTCATGCCCACCAAAACTGTGCTCAGAATATGGAAACATTGATCATCCACTGTGTGGAATTACAGAGATTAAAAAGGTAAGAAGTGGGGTTTAAAGGTATTAAAAGTTTGAGGAAACTGATCCAATAAACCACAGAAGAGTGTGAATTAGGTGCTGATCACCACCACCACTCCACTGGAACCCAGCAGGAGGAAAGTGGATGGGATAAACAGCTGCAGTTTATGGGTCTGGGAAGGCAGAGGTTGCTGGGGGTTTGCATCAGTCTGTCCCAGGTGTGGTGACCCCATGGCAGCAGCACTTCATTCAGGGCAGTAGAGCCCTGAGCCTTTCCTTCCATAGCCAGCAATTCTTCTGGGAAAATCCACCCTGCCCTTCTGCCCATCCCACCCAAGCTTAAAACACTCCAGTCACCATCACCTGTGCAAGAGCTCATACACAAAAGTCCTCCTACTATAGTTCCAAACTATTTAAAGACCCAACAGCATATGCAGAAACACAAATATCTTCTCCTTATTGGATGACCCAAACCCGAGCATCTACAAATAATGATCAATACCTGTACACACATAACATTTCCTGTACACACACTACTTAACCAAAGAATAAGGCCATTCAAAAATATTGAAAAATAAATTAAGAAAGAAAGAAAAAGACAAAAGAGAATGGAATTGACAACCAAATAAAATACAACTGGGAATGCAGTTAAGCTGAGGTAAACCAAGAGCAAAACATATATGATAATTGATCAAATCACACTGTCCAGTAGATTAGTGCCTAATGAACAGAAGGGCTGAAGAACACAGACACTCCAGAGTGACAGCTATAATGCAGAGTTTAATGAAATGATAAGCTATTTATGCAAAGCATTCATGGTTATGACAATTCATTTGCACAGAGGAAAACAGAGTAGAAATTTGTCAAAATGCAAATACAACAACGACCTATTGATACAGGGTCAAAACGTGAAGGGGAGAAGCAAGTTCAGGACACCAGGGCTACAATTACTGCAACGTTCTTATAACAACATTTCTCTCTTTACTTTAAGATTTTTCATCAAAAGGTAGATCTAAGAAACTCATTAACATGAAGAAAAACGAATAAGACATTACTGAAAAGGAAGCCAGAAATATGCATCTTACAATTTGAATTAAGATTTTCTGCTGGAAAATGTCTTTATCTTTCAGGCAAAATAGCAAAGCAATTTTGTAGAATTTAATTGAGAAATAAGGCACACAAAGGGGCTGCATATATGCATATCCCAGTAGAAGATGCAGAGTAGAAATAAGTCCTATGAACAAAACTGAGCACTGCATATCAAACAATGTTGCCAAGAGTCACTGCTTGCCTATGAAATTTCATATTTAAAACCATCTTTAAGGAAAGTCACATTGCTTCCCCAACAAAATGCAGTTACTTTAAAGTTACTATTGTTATGATGCACTAGACATAAATATATCCAAGCCAAAGCAAACAGAAGAACTTGTATTTTTACTTGAAATTCAGTGATCTGGTTAAGACATTGCTATTTTGACCACCAGGTTTAATTTTGAAAGAATTTGAGCAGCTTTACTGTCCAGCAGCCACAAATAATTCTGTGCTTGAACACTTTTGATAGAAGTACATGAAGCAAAGCACTACTGCAACCTGCAGAGCACCTGTCTCTCACCTGCAGCTTTATTACTTGGGCAAGTCAATGCAAGCTAAACAAACTGTGCACTTCTCAGCCCATCTGACTTTTTGTTCTCTCTCTATCTGCACACACACATATTTTTTTTCTGAAACATTTCAGTTTTCATAAGCAGCACAACAAATTGTTGTCCTTTTATGGACAGAAAACAATTGGATTGGGGATTCTTCCTGTGCCCAACAGTACACATGCAATAGAAGCTTTTGAACACTTATGCATCCCTTCAACAGCCTGTTTCAATAAGAATTCACCTTTTGCTTCAGCCAGATTGCTTTTAGAATTTTTTTTTTCAATACTGCAAGCATTACAGTTCAAAAAATAGAAAGAATTACAGGTATCAGGGAAGGTTGACTTGACCTGGCTGATAAAAAGAATTGACCTGGAAGTGTTAATTGCACACATCCAAACATACACAAAATTATTAACTCACTTATTTGGGATCAAGTTTTGGTCCCTTGGTAAAGAGCATAAAATGTGAGAGAGGACTACAGGTGAGAGAGGACTACATCAAGAAGAAGATACCTGACAGGTTTCAGTTCAGTTCTCCTATCAGCTATTCCAGAAATTTATTAATGTCACAGGACTTGTGTGCATAAGCCAGAGGAGAGTCAGAGCACCAGTGTAAGCTGCCTGCATTAAAGCCAGCAGCCTGCTGTGGTTGTCAGCACTAGGAAAGCATATGTCTCTGGATGGTGTCTTCCACAACTTTTTCCTCATAATTCTCACAATGGATTTTCTCCTCTTTTGCATTTTACAGCTTAAAACTCTATAAAGCTTGCCAGCTCCACCTTGGCTTTTCCTTGCTGGCAAATCATTAGAAACGACTGAAATAGTTCTGTGCAAATAAACTCACCCTTCAGCTCACATCAAAAGCCATTTTGAGGATTTGGGTCCTGAAAATGAAAACTGCACCCAATGCTTCCCTCTTCCAAGTCCTTCACCTAACCAAAGCTGCAGGTTTGAGATTAAGCAAATTCCTGACTTCACAATGGAGTCTCAATTAAATATGACAGGAAACTTTTTTTCTTTTTTTTTTGCAATCTGACTTCAAATATGCTACGTGTCACAGTGTTAAGGGAGAACTGAAAATAGAAAAGATGAAAAAAGCATGGCTTGTCATCACTTCCATAATTTCATTGAGAAAATAGTACAGAAATATAAAACTGAATGGATGTGGTCTTAGGAAGACAGGGTACTTTTTATTCAGCTTAAACAGTGGCAAGAAACACTGATGGATAAACTCCTTAACTACACTGAGTTCTGTCAGGGGTTCACAGCCTGCTGCTTTTTACAAAGCTCCAGACTGCCAAGTGAGTGATTGCAATTCTTACATGTCTCCTCTCACTGGTATGTTCCAAATGCTCATTTCTCCTTGCTAATACATGATATAATGATCTACAACTCAGAAAAAAAGTAATTTGTGCTGTTTAAGTACTAAGTGACAACAGAATTAAATGACAGAAGGTGTGAGAGAGATACAAGCACATGATGATGAGGAAAGACAATCTTTAAATGGAAAGGATGCTTTTTCCCTAACTACTTTTTCCTCCTTCTTTTCTTCCCTTTTTTTTGTCTAAAAGAGAAAATATTTTTTAAATGCCCCTAATTATGCTATCCTACTTGTAAGCTATTGTGCCATTCTTTTCTTTACCCAATCCCCCTTTGCTCAGATGAAAAGTTCAATGAACTATCAGCCATCTTCCAGCTTCATTCCTGCAGTACCAAGCACCCTGAGCCTCATAAGATGCCAGTAGAAATATCCACAATACCAATATATAGATTTTTCATTCTATACATACACAGTTACACTGTTTTCTTCTTCAGGATAGAAACTTATTTTGGGCACAGATTTGCATCTGTTCTAACTTCTCCAAAATATAATCAGACATCCAAAAAATAACAAAGATCTTGGGAAACCCAAATAACCCCAGCTGTGCATCCTCATGTGGCTGTGCACAAGCAGTTTAATGGTTCCATCAGAGGCCAGTACCAGGCCCCCAAAACCCTGCTTGCTGTACAGAACCCAAAATAATCACAAAGAGCAAATGTCAAGAGTTACTGTTATTACCATATGTAAAGTGCAGAACAAAATTATTTCCCATCAGTTTTGCTATGAAGAGAGCACAATTCAAAGATTACAGCTTTTGTGCTGAACAGCATGTCTGAAATTAAAGGCAATTTTAAGTAGAACCATCTAATAAAACAATAAAGAGAAAACAAAAAAGTCTGCTGTAGAAAATAAACACAAACCAGCAGACCATGTAAACTGTCTGAGGCAAAAAGGCAAAATGCATTCCAGTCTTAACATTGGAGTAGGTGGTTAAAATGGCTGAAAAGCTTGTATTTTGTTCATTGTAACTTACTCAGGATCTGAGAGGATCTCGAGTTCCTTATTAGCTGCAGTAAAAATACCCCTAATGAAAGGACACAGAAAATTACTAACACAAGTTTGAAACTTTTTTCCAGATTGCAGGATTCGAGTCACATCTGTTACTTCAACAATCAAAAAAACCCTCATAACATCACTATGTTAAGCACCCATTTCCCCATTTTTTTAATATATATGATGTGTACAACTGAACACAGGTTATACCTGTTAGGCAGTCATATCTGCAATATACACTGTGGGCATTAATGCAATGTATTCTTACATGTAGGGCAGGGGAGCACTCCTTGTTTTACATATCAAAAATTGTGATTCAGAAGGACACGTGGAATGCATGCAGAGGGGAGGAGGAGAAAACAGCCCACTGGACTGCCTGACCCAAGTGCTCTTACACTCTGGGCCATTGCAGAGAGCACCAAGGCCAGCAGTGGTCACAGAGAATACTCAGTGATGGCACAGAGCAGTTCTAAAACAGTTTGTGAACACATTCTTCCATTCAGATTCCATCCTCTCAGTGCGGTTTTATCATGCAGCACTATAATGATTCATTATGCTATAAATTATTTCAAGACCAAAGACAAGAACTGTGCATTGAAATGTGCAGGGCAACCAAGAAAAATCTCGAAATCTGTCAACAAATGAAGCTCATTTGGAAGAAACTGAACACAAAAGGCAGCTGTGAAACCACTCAGTGCTATGGCACAAACTCGAAAGTGTTAATTTAGGATTTCCCATGTGTGCACCATGTCCTGGGGGGCATCAGGCCCAGGATTACCAGTTGGGCCAGGGAGGGGATTGTCCTGCTCTGCTTTGCACTGGTGTGGCCTCACTTCAAGTCCTGGGGGAAGTTTTGGGCACCACAATATAAAAAAGACATTCAGCTACCAGAGAGCTTCCAAAGGAGGGCCACGAGGAGGGTGAAGGGTCTGGAGGGGCTGTGTGAGGAGCAGCTGAGGGCACTGGGTTTGTTCAGCTTGGAGAACAGGAAACTGAGGGGTGACCTCATTGTGGTCTTCAACACCCTCACAAGGGACAGCAGAGAATCTCCTCACTCTTGTGACCACTGACAGACTCAAGGAGATGGCATGAAGCCAAGCAAGAGAAGTCTAGGTTGGGTATCAGGAAAAAGTTATTCACCCAGAAGGTGTTTGGGCACTGGAGGAGGCTCCCCAGAGAAGTGGTCACAGCACCAAGCCTGTCTGAGCTCAAGAAGAGTTTGGATGGTTTGACTCTTGGGATCTCCTGTACCTGGCCAGAAATTGGACTCAATGATCCTGATGGGTCCCTTCCAAATCAGGATATTCTATGATTATGACAATTGAAAGCTATTGCAAAGTCAGTATTTCTGCTCTTTTATCTTAGCACACCAATGAGAAGTTCTAGGTGGTTGAGCTGCCTGCTTTGCTCACCCAAAAACTTTTAATAGTTATCAAGAAGGGTTATTTAATACCCTGGCATTGCTTTACTGCTGCTAACCCAACTGATTGTGTAACCCCATGTTATCTGAACACAAGCTAGCAGGAATGATGGCATTTTTAAAGAAAAGCCATCCATCCCCTCTCCTTTGCTAGAACAAATTTGGGCAGTTCTCAAAGTAGCAACATGCCAAGACAGATTCAAACTCTTTGAAGATATTGATTCACAGTTCAACCACCTCAAGGACTTTTTTACTTGTAACAACCTTCAATAAAACATGCACCAATTTTTTCCTGTAACACAAACTGTCAGCTTCTGGAGGGCAAATGCTCAGTTTCCCACATTTCTTTCACTTTATTGTAGGCAAGGGGATTTGTCCTACTGAAGCAGGGCTGAGAATTGATTTGGTTGTCATTCCAATTCATTAGCAGTTGCAAGAGAAGAACCGTTGTTTTTCCAAAACCTTTTTTACCTTTTCCAAAAGGCAAAATATATATTTTTATTTTCTGGGTAAGCAGGTTAAAATTAGAGTATAAAGGTTTTTGGCAGTGTCATCCATTTCCAATAGCAAAAGCACCACAGTTTGAATCTAAGCTACCATTGCACACACACTGCTACTCTATTTAATATTCTTTTCATGGCACTCCTAAGTACATTTGATCTCTTTGATAGCTTCTTGGCAATACTTTTTCATTAGAATCATTATTATCTAAAAATCTTTTAATTTTCATTTTAATACACATAAACCCACTGTGAAGCCGACTTAAATACTGCTAAAGCCACTTGGAATAGGGAACTCAGATGTTCTAATGCTACAGATTCTACCTGCTGCATGCAACGTTTTGAACTGCAGGTTGGGTGAAATAAAGATGCTGAGGAGCACATTGGTATTCTTAGTCAGTGATGGAAAGTTACTTTTCCCCTTCCCTAGTAAAGATTTCACCTTAAACAAGTCATCAGGGATCTTCAGTCTGCACTTCATAATTAGTTTCTTTCAGATGTTCATTTCACAAAAGAATCACAAGCTGTGAATAAATAGAATAATCTTTCAAGCTGAATTTATTGGCAGTATTTTGTTCAACAGCGGCTTTTCTGGATCTCAAATCCAAAATTTTCATCACAATAATCACATCATATGATGAAAATTTGTAAAAGAAGCAAACCACAGTACACCCTAGAAAATGCAAAGACCTTAATGTGGCATATGCATTATCCAGAAGACCTGCTTCTGAAAGATTTGCTCTTCTGCACCCTGAAATAAGGCAAAAAAATGAGTACCAGAGAAACCAAGATTAGAGTGACATGCAAGTCCTTGGACTAACTACAATATGATTTGTTTTTAATTGTTTCCACTTAGCTTCACCCCTAGGTTTTGCTATGAGACACACACTTTCTGATATTTGGTACCGATTGTCAATTCAAATTAAATCAAACCCTAACAGCAAAGTCTGTAAGATCCTAGCTAGGAAGACTAAGAAGAAACTACTACTTGATATACTTGCAAAATAAATAATATTCTGCTGCTTTGGAGAAGCCTGGAAGAGCAGAGCTGTCATCTGCTAGAACAGAGATAAATTAGCACGGCTGTGTCAGAGAGCCCAATATAGGACATTGTATTATGTGCAGTCTCAGGGTGTCTTAACAGCTTCTTGCTCTCCTAGAAGCTTAAAGCTCAGCCCAAATTCCACACACTTAATTCTTCATCCTCCATAATGAGGTGATTGTTGCATCGTTGACAAATGCAAAATAAAAAATTCAGGCTTCAGCTATGAAATATGCTAACCAAGAATCAAAAATTATTAAACCCAAGCAACATGAGAGAACTGATTTACTTTGCATTCATGAAATGTTAAGTCATTTACATAGCAAGTGCAGAAACATCTCTAACAACTACTCTAACGACTTGCCTTAAAAAAATTCCAAACCTTTCTGTGGTCTCCCTACCCAGAGGCTCTCATGTGAAAGGAATCAAGGCTGGAGTCAAGTGCTGGTCGAGTGAAAGAGGTGAAGTGCATGAAGGAGAAAATAAGACCAGACATCACACAACACTTAGCTGCAGCTTAACTGACAGAGAACATTGTTGTTGCCCAGTGATCTATGGGTAATATCTGTTTACTAAACAAACTCAAGACTCACAGAAATATCCCTTTGTCAATGTAATGATTTTCACTGTTGTGAAGAACTAAAGCCTGATGTTAGAGGATACTCGTATCTGATTCTGCTGCTGGTAGATTTTAAAGTTACATAGAAAAAAAAATAGCACTAATATTATTCAAAGTGTGACACGAAATCTTCCTTTCAGCAAAAGCAGCTTTGTCATTCAGGGACACCCTCTGCAACAAAGCAACCCTATTTATACACTGCCTGAAAAGCACCAGAAAGTTGATTTAGCAGCTGTACCTGTGACTGCAGCAGTGCCCAGGGATGCTCCTGTGCCCTGGGCACTGCCTGCCCATCTATTAAGCTGTCAGAAGCATTCCTGGCACAATTTTGGCCTGTGCCAACTATAATTTTCTCATGCACTCGCAGGCACAGTTTGAGAGCTGGCACAGTTTCCAGTCCTATGGGAATGTTTTGCAGGTTAAGAGACTTTTAATGGTATGGATGTGGGTCATTCTGTACCAGCTGGCCTCAGAGCCCAGAACCTTCATAGACACAGTTACAAGCTCAGAGATAACCTCCAATATAACAGTAATTGCAAACTAAATGTTGTTGTGGGGTTTTCCCTTTTCCTGCCCACAACAGTTCTTGAGACACTTTACAACACTTTAAGTTAGTAAGTTTTCTTAAAATAAATTCAGAGTGTGTTCAATGACAGCCATTTCCAGTATTTATCTCTTGGAATGTCCTAGAAATTCAAGCCAAATAAACAAAAGCTTGTATCATTCCAAGTGCTCTGATAAATAGCTGCTGAAAACTTCAATGCTTCTGATTTGGAGAGCTTACTGAAGCAAAGGCATTTATATTCTGAAGCTACATTTGTAAATTGTTCAAGCATCATACCATGACAACAATCTTATAGGATAAAATAATCTCTAATAACAGGGAGAGTAAGTCTATATTCATGCTCCTTGCTTCTAACAAGCATCAAAGCTGACTGTCCGTGTGACTCAATAGCAGTCTCTAAGCACTGGATTTAGAGCTGTAATGCTGCAAACCCTCACATATGTGAGCAACTTGGCACAGACAAGCTGCCTCACACAACTGCTTCTTATTCTCTTCCTGTACCCCAGTCTTTCATGATATGTCCATAAAGTAGATCCTGCATCTTAATAAACTTTATTACAGTCAGTAGCACTCCCTGCAGAAACCTGCCCAGGAGCAATTCTTGCAGGACCACAGCATATTTGGCCCCATTAACCTGAGTAAAACTATTTTAAGATGGAAAGAATCTCCAAATCTTGCATTCTCCATATGGACTGCACAGTGATAATGAAGGAATACCTCTGAGCATGCAAACAAACTCCTCCAGGGTGGTAAAAGCCATCAGGTTTGCTTCAGAGGGGTAAGAGGTGGCAGAGGAGTGATGGGACAAGCACTAACTGCCTTGGTGGCTTTGGAAGAACACAAATCCCTACAAATATCCTGTCTCTTGGCCATGCTGCTCCCCAGGGCACCTCCTCCAGGACACATCCCCTCCTCCAGATCACAGCCCAAAACCAAAACTGGGCTTAACCTTCTCTGAAACAGCACCTAAATTTCTTCTCCTTAGCTAAATTTCTGAACCTGGAAACGAAGCTGCTGCAGAGCTTTCAGTGGCACTGTTGTTGCTGCAGAGCAGAAACATATCCTTACAATAGAGGCAGCTACAGAAAAATCAAATGGCTTTTTTGCAGCCTACCCATGAAAAGAATTGAACCACAGCAACAAAGAAAGGAACTTATTACCATGGTTATTGCTGCTATTTCTAGACAACGTGAATGGGCTTTTTAGGCTTTCATGAGAGAATTTACAGACTCTGGGGCAAGCACACTGTTAGTAATTGCAGTTGCATTCTGCCACTTGAGTATTTTTGGCAATTGAACTGTCAGAAACCATTTGATAGAAAAATGTCTCTGCATCATTAGTGCCAGCAAGGAGGATATTATGTGCCAAAGTATGAAGTGAAAAGTACTTGTGCTTTTACAAGTGAATCTTCTGCAGCTCACTGATTTCAAACTTCCACCCTCTTTCTGGCCCTATTCAGGTCTAAATTTTGAGGTTGGCACATGTGCTACCAGTGCCTTCATAGGGCTTTTTGGCTTTACACAGCAAAATGTGAGTGTTCTTTATCCAAATCCAATTGCTTGCCTCTCACCAAAAAAAAAAAAAAAAAAAAAAAAAAAAAAAAAAAAAAAAAACCAAACCAATACTCCTATACCATGGCCTTTCTCACCAGATCACTGCAGACTCTGTTCTCTGCTGTTTAGATCTCATCTTTCTCTAACAAAACATTATAGCTTTTTCAGAGCTGTGGCTCTCAGAGAAGCCAATAGGAGCTGCAGGAACACATTTGAAAATTGGATTACTGGAAAAAAAAGAGGCTCTGGAAACAGACTGGAAAATTCTGAGCTGCAAAATTAGAAACTAAGTAAAATCACATGAATTTTATAGTCTTCCAGGCTTCAGATCTCAGTGTCTGTCGTTTTTCTTATGATCCTTATTAAAACCAATCACTCTTTCTTTTTTAACCTAAGACACAGTAACTCCAACTGTGTGAAGTTTCCTCAGCTTGAACATTCAAGATGTTCCTCAGCATTGAGGTACCAGCTCTTTTCAATTTAGAAGCTTCTAATTACTTTGGAACCATGAGCACATTTGTTAAGATTTATGAATCAACAGATCCCCACTCTGAGTAATGGGTTCCAATCACAAAGAAACTGCCCATCTTCATTTGAAGTACTGTTTGTTCAGTCCTTTCACCTCAGTCTTGCTTAGCTTCTCATCTGCTGCATGGTTTCTTGAGTGTTTTCTTTTAATGAGTGTGTGCATTCAGCAGTGAATTGCAGGAGTTGTAATCAACCAGAAAAACATCCACTTCCATGTTTACTCCTGTAAACAGGTTGCAGATGGGGAAAGTAGGTGTTTCAGTGGGTTGCTTCTGCTACACTCAATTCCTATTTTGTCTATTGAAAATCAATAAAATATAGTGAATTATATGCTAAATAAAATAAATAAGATCTTTGAATAAGAGAAACAAAGCATTGGTTGATTTTGCATCTGTACCCCCTTGGAATTTGGAAAAGCAAATGATATTAATGGAAAAACCAAAAGATATGCAAGACTTAAATGCTTTCAAGAAGGGAGATTTTGGCACTGGTGATTACACCTGCCACTGAATTGCACATTACAATATCCATCCATTTTCTGCTGACAGTGATTGAACACAAGGACTTCTGGCAGTAACTTTCTAAGCCAAAGAACTTCAGCAGTTCATTTAAGCTTATTTTAAACCTGAAAAATTTTCCAACTGTCCTTATTGATCACTGAGGATAATATACAGCTCTTCCAAAGGAAAGATGATGTCCTGCTGCCAGTGGGATGAACTCCTCTACTGTTTTGCCTTATGCTGTGGTTTGACACTGGCCCAATGCCAGGCACCCATGAAAGCCTCTCACTCACCCTCCCCTGCCACAGCTGGGCAGAGGAGAGAAGAAAATACTAATGAAGGCTTCATGAGTTGAGATAAGGACCAGGAGAAAACACTCCAAGGGCAAAAAAGGCTCAGCTTAATGGCACAAGGTAAATTTATTACTAATTTATGACTAACAAAGTCACAGGAGGATAATGAGAAGTAAAATAAGCCCTTAAAACACCTTTTCTTCTCCCAGCCATTCCCTCCTTCCCACTGACAGCACAGGGAGACAGGGGGTGGGGGATTTGGTCACTTCATCACTGAGGTTTTCTTCCCCTGCTCTGAGAGAGGAATCCTTCCCCTGTGAGACCATGGGGTCACTTCCACGGGAGACAGTTCTCTGTGAACTTCTCCAGCATGGGTCCATTCTCACGAGCAGCAGCCCTACAGCACCTGCTGCAATGTGAATTCCCCCCACAGGCAGGCAGGCCTCCCAAAACTGCTGTGGCATGGGTCAGTCTTCCAGGGGGCAGTCCTCCAAGGACAGGCTGCTCCAGCCTGGAAGCAGGGCCCTCTCTCCACTGGGCCCCCCCTGGATCACAGCCTCCTCCAGGCATCCACCCTTGTTTCCCTCACATGTTCTCACCTCCTCCTCTTCTCTGGCTAGAAGAGCTGTGTGTCCTTTGTTTTGATTTTCTTCTTAAATCTGTTATCACAGAGGTGTTACCAATCTCTGTAACTGGCCCAGCCTTGGCCAGCAGCAGGTCCATCTTCAGAGCCATCAGGGACTGGCTCTGCTGGACACGGTGAAGCTTCCAGCAGCTTCTCACAGAAGCCACCTCTGTGGCCCCCCCACTACCAAAATCCAGTCTGTGCCAAACCAACACACCTTACCAGGGGATAATTTTTGCTAGAGGAACTGGTTAAATGAACCAGGACATCCAGATTCAATAGTCAGTTCTGCCTTAGACTTCTCATGTAGAGTTAATCTCCTTCAGCTTTAGTAAAATGGAGATAATACTATTTCCTGCAGATCCTGCCTGTCTGAGCTGAGGCAGATTTACTCACTACTGCTGCACTTCTGCCTGAAGTGAAGGTCTGTCTGCTTGAGAGCTCTGCCCCATCAGCACCTGCAGATGCTTTCAACACAAAGAACTTCCCTTGCAAACTCCAGGGTCAGGAATGCTGGTCTTGCCTGGCTGACTCTGAGGCATTGGTTGTGTGGTTGGAGGAGAGTGTGACACCTCACTGAAAATCTAAAGCAGCCCCAGAAACTTAAGTGACATGAAAGATATAAATAAGCTACAAAGATGGTTAAACATTTAAGGGTCTCTAGCAAAACATGCATCGAGACAGAATTTACAGGTACATGGATGCAATTAAGTTTGTGTTCTGGAAACCCAAAAAGGCAAAATTCAAATGCACAATGCTAACTGCAAACTGTACCAAGATTATATTTTAAGCAGCAGTGGATTGAATCAAAATACATAATTCACGTTTTCTTCCTAATCCATTTCAAAGTGAAATATTAATCAACAGAAGTGTTTCATTCCACCATTTATTTCTGTTCCTCAGGAAAAGAAAGAGAAAAAAAAAAAAAAAAAAAGCTTTATACGTCTCTCCTTTACTGCTTTACAGAGCTGTAGGGCTCAGCAGTGCTCATTGCCAGCTTTCAGACTTTGCTTAGGCCTGTGCTAAGCACCTTCAAAACCAGACTGTAAATCACCCTGAGTCTAAATCTGGAAGGGAAATGAATTTGCCTATAAAAGCAGGGTATCTGCTGTGCATTCCAGACCTTAAACTCTAGAGTTAGGATGTTGTACTGGAACTTTTCAAACTCAGATTAGTTATGTCTTTGTTAATGAAATTTAATCTTTTCCCAACTTGAATTTATTAACTCAAAGGCCAACAATATGTAAAGTAGTTCAGGCTAAATTTTTGGCCTCCTCCTCATCCTTAAAAAACTTTTTTAATTCATTTGCAAACAGCAGAGTCCAACATCATCCCTAGGATTTTGAGTTAATTACCTTGGAAAATGTACAGCCAAAGATTGCTGGACATCCAAAGGGCAATATTTGACCTAAAATTGGGTTTGTCATGCTAGGAAGTTGCCACTGAAATTCTCTTCTCTGAGGACTGCTGTTCATACCTGAACTATTTCTAAACATCTTTAAAACAGTCCCAACTCTTTTAGAACTTTGCAGAAATTCTCAGTAAACCAAATGACAATTAAGCCTCATTAAAGTCCCCCCAGCTCTCTTTCATTGTATGCTCATCAGAAAATGCAGAGCAATCACCAGATCGTTTCATCTAGTCCTGAGAGAAGACAAGATTGCCATATATTTTCAGTTACTTTATTATGAGTTTTATTAGGATATATGATGTTATTAAGAGCTCTGATACACAGTCAGGTTCCTTCCTTTGTCAAAATAAAATAGGCTATTTGCAGTTACTGAACATGATGGGTGAGACAGAATTGCTGCTGTTCTGTGTTTGTGGATTGCATGTAGGGCTAATGTGCAACCCTAGGCAGGCTTAAAAGATAAACAGCAATTTTTAATGCACTGCCATCAGGTTTTCACTATTTTCCTCAGACTCTGGAAATAAATGATGCTTTGGGAGCCTTGTGATCAGTGGGAATGGCTGTTCTGTGGCTATTTCAGCCACGTGGGCTGTGTGCTTTGCTGAGTACATGGCTTGGAAGGAAAGACATCTCTAACTACAGAGAAACAGCTGATTAAGTGCCCTCTCCCAAACGAGCATGCCATTATTTATCTTGATAAACAGCCTCTCCACGGAGGGAAAAACAAGCCAGCTGCACTTCCAGTGTCCAGCTCCTGCCAGGCTGGGCTCAGCACTCTGCTGGCACCTCTGGACCCAGCTCCTGGCTGCCCTCTCTGCTCCTGCTCCTCACACACAAGGAAGCCAAGACTCCACACAGCCCCTGGTGTCCTGCCACAGAACTTGGTGTGAGGAGAGAGGGTACAAATTGCCCAAACTGCACTGTTCATTTACAGGTTAAACACCAGACAGAGCCCAACATCTGATGAAGAATGCATACAGCTTATGTGAAAATGTAATTTCTGCACCTCAGCCCTGTCTTTCTGGCCAGATACCTGCAAACTCTTCTCTAAGGTTGTTGGGGGTTGGATCTGTTTCTTTTGTGTTTGTGGAATTTTTTCCTGGTGGTTTGATAGGTAACTAATTGCTGGGTACTTTATGGATACTTGACTTAAAGGAGGCAGCAGGTTTCTCCGGGTGGAACAGCAGTGAACAGCAGTTTGGTCCGAGGACACCGCTCCGAAAGGACTGGAGTGCCAGGGGACCCTGCTTGTTTTCTCTCTCTCCGCTGGATTTCTCTCCAGAGGAAGACTGAACACATTTTTCTTCACCATCGGACTTTCCTACAGGACTATTTCCACTTCATAGAACTGCATTTACTGCTCAAGGAGGATTTCATCTGGGCTGCTTTCACCACCCTGATACCCAGGGTGTCAGGTCACATCCCTGACTCTGTCAGGGCATTTTCTGAGGTTTTGTTATTTGTTTTTTCTTGTCTCTTAGTGCTATTACATTTGTATTTGTCTTTGCTTTGTCTAATATTCCTAGTAAAGAACTGCTATTCCCAGTCCCAAATCTTTGCCTGAGAGCCTCCAATTGTAAAATTATAATAATCTGAGGGAGGGGGTTTACAGTCTCTATTCAAAGGGAGATTCCAGCTTTTCGCTGGCAGGTACCTGTCTTTCAAACCAAAACAAAGGTACATGCAGCTGCCACCACTGGGGCTGGCTAACATTTCTGGCAGCACTGGTGGGACAGAAAAATCATGGGCAATGGTCCAAAAACCCTCTGCCAGCATTGCCCTCCCTTTCCCAACCCTAGTGCAAGACACCATCAGGCTCAGGTTAAGAGGAGCAGACCAGCAGAGCTGCCTCAGGCTCACAGCAGCTCTTCTGCTCCACTCTCACAAGTGCTGCTAAAACAGAAGAGACCTCACTTAGATGGCTCAAGAGACATTGGATCTGCCTTGCCCTTTTCAGGGCTCTGTTTCTTCCTCTTTGTGGCTCAGAGATCTGAGGAGCAATCATTGGTGCCCTGCTGCCCACAGGCATGACAGAGGGTCACGGCCATGCAGGCAGATGATGTCCCTCAGGTGTGGCAGGAGGGAGAAAAGTCACCAGAGGAAGGGGCACTCCATTGCACCCTGAACCAGCCAGGCTGAGGTGCAGCCCCTGGCTGTCCACCCCTGTACAGAAGGATATACATATTTTTATATTT